>CM046432.1:39103610-39618610 GCA_025506505.1 Flaveria sonorensis
AACTAAGTCAGAAAATTATTATCCGTAGATAATAAATCTTCCGAGACGAAATTCATTTCGGAAGATATGTGTTCTTTGAATGCATTTAAGTACTTATAAGCACATTTAAGCTTCGAAAGATATTCTAAGAATTTGAGGTATCTGAGAATTCTTGGGATGAATTTAAGCATACAAATTAAAGTCTGAATTTAAGCATACAGATTAAAGTCTGAATTCTTGGGATACCAAAGGCCTAAGGAGCACATTTGAGGTATCTGAGAATTCTTTTTACAGTAACTAGGTGTGACATCTTGGAGTTGGCTTAATATCTTGCACATATGCATGTGGCAAACATGATATCAGGCCTGCTAGTAGTGAGGTACATAAGAGACCAAATCATAGCCCTGTAGAGATGTTCATCAACATACTCCCCTCAAGATCAGGACCAAGGAAGTGGTTTCTGGCTATGGGTGTCTTTACAACCTTACAATCAGTCATCTTGAATCTTGTAAGTATGTCTTGTACATACTTTGACTGACTAATGAAGATGCCATTTTCAACCTGCTTCACTTGAATTCCTAGAAAGAAGTTGAGTTCCCCCATGGCACTTATTTCAAATCTATCCTTCATCAGCTTCTCAAAGTCTTTGCAGAGCTTTAGATTAGTTGAACCAAAGATGATGTCATCTACATATATCTGAACTAGCATTATGTCATTTCCTATTTCTTTGATGAAGAGAGTCCCATCAATAGTACCTCCTTTGTATCCATGTTGACAAAGATACTTTGATAGTGTCTCATATCACTTTCTTGGAGCCTGATGCAGTCCATATAGAGCTTTATCAAGCTTGCAGACATAATCAGGATGATCTGGGTCTGCAAAGCCAGGTGGTAGTTTGATATAAACTTCTTCATCTATCACCCCATAGAGAAAGGCACACTTTACATCAAGCTTGTAGACCTTGAAATTCTTGGATGCAGCATAAACCAAGAATATTCTTACACCTTCAAGTCTTGCTACAAGAGCAAAGACATCAGTGTAGTCAATTCCTTCTTCTTCAATCTACCCCTGGACAACCAGTCTAGCCTTGTTCTTGATGACAATTCCTCTATCATCAGTCTTGTTCCTGAATACCCATTTGGTTCCTATGACACTTTTCCCTTGAGGAATAGGACATAAGTTCCACACCTTCTGTCTTCAGATTTGAAGCAACTCTTCTTGTATTGCCTTAATCCAGCTTCCATCCTTCAAAGCCTCATCAACTTTCTCTGGCTCAATCTGGGATAAGAAACAAGAATGCAGACAAACATTGCTCTCATGTGTTTGTCCTCTTGTTCTCACCCCTGTGTCAACATTTCCAATGATGTTTATGGTGGGGTGTGACTTGTGGATCCTAAGTTGAGGGATCACAGCAAGTTGATTTGAGAGATCTAAGTTAGAGAAATTTAGATCTGGCAAAGAAGTGCTACCCACCACATCAACACACTTATCAAAAGAAGCTTGATCCAATAAGTTTGTTACATCATTAATGTTGTCTTCTATGGAGTGGTTATCAGCATCAAGAAATTCCTGATCACTATCACCACCTCCATTTCCTTCTGCATTTGAAGATCCTTCACCTGGATTTGGAGCCTCTGAGCTGGAATTTGAAGGCATCTCAGATGAATCAGTAGTATTTGTCATGCGTGTGCTGATAGGAGCTTCACTTGCAGGGTTAGTTACCATTGGAGCTGAAGTAGTATTCTTGTTTTGTCTTCTCAGCTCAAATCTTAGGTCAGGATCACCTGTTGATATATTCTGTAGATCCTAAAACATTCTCACAAGACTTCTTAAAATAGTTGGTAACTAAATCAAGATCAAACAGCCAATCCAGACCAGAACCTTTAACACTGGGAGTGTTTTCATTAAAGGTCACATTGGCTGACTCCTCAATTACTCTAGTTCTGAGGTTGTATACTCTATAAGCCTTAGCTTGAGAGGAGTATCCAACAAAGTGTCCATCATCTGATTGCTCAGCAAACTTGGCTACTTGATCTTTGGTATTCAAGATGGCGCATGGATATCCAAATGACCTGAGAAAACCAATGAATGGTCTCCTTTTGTGCCATAGCTCATAAGAAGTCTTACCATGAGTCTTAACTACTAAAACTCTATTCTGCACATAGCAGGCTATATTGACAGCCTCTGCCCAGAAGGTGATAGGTAGTTTAGAGTCAGACAACATGGTTCTAGCAGCCTCAATAAGTGTCCTGTTTCTCCTCTCAGCAACACCATTTTGCTGAGGAGTCATGGGAGCACTATATTGTATTGAAATACCCTTTTCATCACAAAATGTATCAAGGATTTGGTTTTTAAATTCTGTTCCCTGATGACATCTTATGGTTTTGACCTTGTGATCACATTGATTCTCAATTTTTAGAATAAAGTTTTTCAAGATCTCAGGAGTCTCATCCTTAGTTCTAAGAAAAAAGACCCAAGTGAATCTTATGAAGTCATCTGTGATCACTAAATAATAAGTGGTCCTTCCTAGACTCATTACACTGGTGGGGCCAAATAGATCCATATGTAATAAGTGTAGAGGAGTAGTGATGGAGTTGGTTTCCTTTGGCTTGTGAGACACTTTGTGTTGCTTCCCTTTCAGGCATGCAACACAATGGTCATCACTTGTAAACTCTTTCTTTAGCATTCCAGTTACCAAATCAATTTTAATCAATTTATTCATGTTTTTGAAGTTTACATGGCACATTCTTTTATGCCAGAGGAAAGACTCATCACTATTTGCTTTAGGTAGAAAGCAAGAAACTTCTCCGGAGGGATTTGTTTCTTGCAGATCCATCTTGTACATGTTTCCCTTCCTAGGGGCTCTGAGCAGGATGTACTCCTGAGGAATAACCACCCCAGGCTTGAGAACAATGCACTCATGCTCAGTGAAGAGCATGTGATATTTTTGGTCACAAAATTAGGACACACTCAAAAGATTGTATCCAAGCTCCTTGACAAAGTTTACCTTCTTAATACTGAGCCTACCATTTGAGACCATGCCCCTGCCAGTGATGTAACCTCCTGTATCTCCTCCAAAAGCAACTGACCCTCCATCAAACTTCTCAAAGTTTTGAAGCAAGGAGCCATTGCCTGTCATGTGTCTCGAGCAGCCGCTATCAATGATCCATACATTCCTGTTGGTTTTCAGCTGCCCCTGCACAAAAAGAGATGATTTAGTTACATTTCGGAACTAAAGCCTCATTGGTCTTGGGCTTGTCAAAGTGAATAGAAGACAATGAAATAGTAAGTGATCCTATGTTCAGGCTTTGAGGATCATTTGTTGTTGCTGATGATGAACTTTCAGTCACATGGTCTTCCTTCATCTTCCACACCACCTTCGGAAGATTGGGCTTGACCTTCAAAGCTTCGGAAGTTTTAACAACTTCGGAAGATTTGGAGACTAGGCCTTCGGAAGATCTAGCTTTCACTGCAGCTGGCTTTGGTGCTTCGGAAGTATTCCTTTCTTCCTAGACCATTTTTCCTTTCGAAGGTAATTTACCACCTGTTTTCCTTTTCACTTTAGAGCTTCCGAAGGAAACTGATTTTCCTTTCGAAGCTAGCTTTTCCTTCTTCTTCCCAGAAGCTTTCTCTTTGATCATGTGGATAGTGCTTTTGGGATTGTAGATGCAATCCTTAGCCAGATAAGAAGTACTACCACACATGATGCAGTCCATCTGCTTCCTTCTGTGAGTCTTCTTCTGAGAGCAAGACTGAACTTGAACACTTTCTTTCTCCAGCTTCTTCTTCACAGATGATGTAGCAAGCTTCTTAGGGAGAGACTTGCTCTTAGAGGAGGATGGTTCAGACTGTGTAGCAGTGGTACATAGCAATTCAGCCTTCTCTTTACTGGAATGAGTTGGAACTGTACTAAAACTCCTGGTACTAGAGTTTGTAGTTGATTCCTCAGCCTTTACCACTTCAAACCCTGTAGAGATGAACACTTGTTTTTGCTTGGAGTCAAAAGTAGCCTTGATCTCTTGAGCCTTCTTTGATCTTCTCTTTGCTCTTCTGATCAAGTTCATCCTCTTTGTCTTTGTCATACCAGCCTTCTTACTCTCCTCAGGAGCATGGTGACCCTTTTTGGATTGACTCTCTTCACTTATTTCAGAGTCATCCCTCACCATCTCCTCTTCATCCTCTTCAACACTAGGGTCTATGAGGGGAAGCTCATCTTCACCAGTTCCACACCTTGGAGATCTTATAGATACTAGAGTGTGTGGAGGAGCTATCTCAGTAGATCCCAATCCCTATGTATTTTGATAACAAACTTTTGCATACATAGATGAGGATATGATGTTCTTGAAGGTCTCTTCTTCAAGAACACATTTTTCAGCCCGGGCTCTGCTGATCACAAGCTCAGCCTGGCATTCAGTCAACTTGGTAATGAGATCTTTAATTTGAGTCCTGTAATTTGTTTGCTCATGTTTAAGAGTTGAAATTGTTTTCTCTAGATCTTCTATCTTAAGTTTATAGTCATTTTCAGCTCTTTTAAAATCAGCTTTTAGGATATTCAAGGACTCAATATCAGATCTTATTTCCAAGTTATAGGACCTGTATCTATTCACTTTAGTAATACATTTAGGAGAGCAAAGATGTTCTAGTACCTTAGCCTCATCATGGTCAGCCCTGAGTGCTTGATTTGGTGAGGCATCTTCAGCCTGAAACCTCCATTCAAAGCCTCCTTCTTCAACAGCAACAGCAACTTGCTATCTTGGCTTCTCATTCTGGTGCCCTCCATCAGTGTAGTTTAGCCTGGATGATGCTTGGCCACCATTTGACTTAGGTGCCTTGCATTCTTTGGCAAAGTGACCCATCTGATTACAGTTGTAACACTTCACTTTGTTCTTGTCCAGTCCAAACTTACCACTGGCAGCATTGCTTAGAAACCTTCTCCTATCCTCTTGTAGAACTTCTGGGCTCTGTGAGTGAAAAGATCCATCTGATAGACTATCTCCATGTGTTCCATATCATCTGGATGGATACAATCCAGATCTTCAAGAGTGAAAAGAAAGTTACCTGAACTTTCATCAGTAGAGACAAAGGCTTGAGAGGTTCTTGTCTCTTGGAATGGACTTCCTTGGATGTAGCACTCTCTAGGTGTCTCTGGGAAGGTGATGAAAGGACCCTTTTGTGAAGTTTCAGGGTAGCAGATAAGATGGTGCTGTGGTTCTCTGCTATCCTTTTCACCCACATGAAGGGCAGAACTCTGGTGAGTGTTAGAGTTACCGGATGGGTTTTGCATGTTCATCTCCATCTGGTGTCCACTGAGTATTCCATATAACTCAGTGAGAGTCAGGGTCTTGAGGTTTTCAGTCCTCTTAATGACCACAAAATAGTGTGTCCATTGTCTGGGAAGAGAGGACATGAACTTCCTAACAATATCCCTATTCTCAATAGTTACTCCAACATCAGCCAGAGTATCCACAATCTCAACATACCTAAAATACTGTTAAGTCATGGTTTCACCTGTCTTGAAGGTGAAATTTTCAAACTGCTGCTTCAAGAGGTCCTTCTTGTTTTCCTTGGCTTCATTTGACCCCTCATACATCAGTTTCAGTGCATCCCACAGTTGTTTAGCGGTCTTGTACTTCTTGAAACCTCTGTAGATGGAATTTGGAAGAGCAGTCTGAAGGGCTCTCATGGCTTTCTGATCAATATCAATCTTCTTCCAGTCTTCTTCAAAGAAGTCAGCCCTTTCTTTGAGTTTCATACTACCACCAGCAGCAGCTGAAGTGGTGGATGGTACATGAGGTCCATTGACAACAGACTCCCACATCTTGGAATCCTAAGACTTGATGAAGCCTTTCATTCTTTGGCACCAAGTGTCAAAATCCTAAGGAGTGATCAGTGGGGACTTTGTCATAGTTCCAGTTTCCATATCAGCCTTAGAGATAGCTTCCATTTGAAGAGTTAAGTGATATGTGAAGCTAAGAGGATTAAAGATGGTGAGATCTTACAATCAAGAGCCTGTAATGCTCTGATACCAATTGCAGGATCGGGTAAGGGTGCTTAAGTATGCAATTAGCTTCACAGGAGGAGAGAACTTTAGATCACTTAATAATTCAAATAGGGAACTGGTAACTATTTAGAAGATACTAAGCCCACATAAGTAATGTAAGTGAAACAAGAACAAAATCACAAGAACACAAGATAAAGTTTTTAAGGAAGTTGTATATTGATTCTCTAGTTCTATTACAAGTGTGTTCAAGTATATTTTAGTTACAAGAACTTGAGACTCTTATATACTACAACCTACAAGTGTCAATATACAAAAAGATAGTTAGGATTTGACTAATCTAGACAACAAGATCAATCTACAATCAAAAAGCAGATTGCCTTTTGACTAGTGACTATGACATGCCATAGCTCACTGACTTTATCTGATAAGACAAGTCTACAGGAACAATTATAGGAAGTTACAGGCAAAGACCTTTTTCTATAGTTTGATAAAGTATGGAAGTTTCACCAACTAATGAAAAGCAGGTGAGTCTTTAGAGCAGCAGCGGAAGGTACAACAGCTTTATCAAAAAGTAACTCAGAGAAAGCATATTTTCTCTGTCTTCAGAAGAAATCAGTCTTCTCATCAAAATGGCTTCGGAAGACTTTGTCTTGTGAAGCTTCGAAAGACTTTGTCTTGTGAAGCTTCGGAAGACTTCATCTTTGGCTTTGGCAGAAAGGGTCTTTGGCTTCGGAAGATTTCACACTTGTAATATTTTCTGATAAGTGTGAAACTTCCGAAGCAACTTCTTCTGAACTGTTGGCTTTGAAAGATCTTACACTTAGACTTATTTGTGAGTGTAAGACTTCTGAAGCTAGTTCATCCTTGTTCCTTAGTGCATGCTGGAAGACTTGGTTGTTCTGGTATCCTTTGGTTGCATCAGCCTTTAATCTTCAGATGTTCCTTACAGACGGGCATCCATGACATGCTGAAAAGTTATTTTTGTTTTGAAATGCAACTAGATGTTCTTTTTCTAACTTGCAACAACAATGTATTTCTTGGAAAAAGTAATGGATAATGAATGTTATGTTTTTATTAAATTATTCCGCTGAAAAGTTTTCTTGTTTTGATGAATCTGAACGTGTTTTGATATGAAAAGTGCTATGAATGACCAACTGTGGGGTTTCCGGGAACGGGGCCTTACAAGTTGGTATCAGAGCCAAAGTTTAAGAGAATTGGGTAAATCATTTTTCAAAACCTAAATTTAAACTGAAAATAGGACCTAATGGAGGGATACTAGCCCAGGTAGCTACGTGCCATCAGGTAAATTTTCATAAGTTAACCGGTATTACGTGCGTGTGCTATTTGATTTATGTGCTTAGTAGATTTGGATACTGATGAAGTCTGGATAGGGAATGCTTGGGGGATGAAGATTAAAGTAAGTGGCTAATCACAACTGGCCACTGTAATTAGGGACTTACTTGATATGATCTGAGCTATAACCTTGAATGACCTTGTTAGTGTTTGAATCTTATAGGAGATAGATCTTATGGCGGGTAGGAAATCTGGGAAGGCAACCCAAGGAGGTGCTCATGGCAGGCGTACTACTGGGCCACGTGTCACCAGAAGTAAGGCTAAGGCTCCTAAGAGGATTCATGAGGACACAAACCTCCATATCCACCAAAGGGTGCAGGATCAGCTACCCTCAAGTCCACGGTAAAGGAAGCTATTGCTGACGAGGTCTACAACGTCATGTAAAATGTGTTGCCCTTAGTAGTGACCAAAGTGTTAAGGGCTGTAATGGAGGGTGAAAGAACTGATGATGGTGGGAAGAAGGAGAAAACAGAGGAAGAGCCATCTAGCCCAAGGGTGGTAATTCATGATGATAATAGCGAGGGGGAGAAGGAGACCGCTAAGGGGTGCACCTATGGGGCGTTTCAGAGGTGCAAACCCCTGACCTTTGATGGTAATAGCAATGCTATTGCTGCTCATCATTGGGTTCGAGAGATGGAGGTAGTTCTAGACATCAGTGAGTGCCGGGAGGATCAAAAGGTGAAGTTTGCCTCCCATTCCTTCGGTGCTTTGGCATTATGTTGGTGGGACAACATTGTCCAAGCCGAGGGGAAATGGTCTATTGCAAGGATGAGGTGGTTGGATTTGAAGGAACTGGTACTGGAGGAGTATTATCCACATCAGGAGTTGGACAAAATTGAGAAGGAGTTCTTGCATTTGGAGGCTAAAAACATGACTAGTCAAGAGTATACCTCCAAGTTCAATGAACTTGCAAAACTGGTGCTGGATCTAGTAACTCCAGAGTCCAAGAAGATTAAGAGGTACATGCAGGGTCTGCACGTGGATATCAGGAGGAACATGATAGCTGCTAGACTGAGCACTTTCAGGTCTGCAGTAGATTTGGTCGGTAGGTTGTATGATGAGAGGGATCCGGTGCCAATTTAGAGGAAGGTTGAGAAGAGTTGGAACAAGAACGGGAATTGGAAGAGATTCAGGGGTGACCACTATAGGATCGGGGAAAAGAAGATAAGGACTGACGATCGCCGCTCAGGATTGAGTAAGGGGAATAACAGGAGGGAATGTAGGAAGTGTGGGAAAGCTCACATGGGTGAGTGTAGAGTGGGGTGGAACCAGTGTTTTAAGTGTGGAGACGAAGGCCACTATACTAAAGAGTGCAGGGTACCACGATGTTATCAATATGGGGAGGTAGGCCAATTGGGCCGAGATTGCATGAAGGGTGGAGCAGGGAGCTCAAGGACCCAGACTAAGGGTGAGAAGGGAGAAGTGAGAGCACCAAAGCCAAGGCAAGGGCATTCAGCATGATCCAAGAAGAAGGCGGAGTGGACCCTAAAGTAGTTTCAAGTATGTTTTTGGTAAACCAGTTGTATGCTTCTGTGCTTTTCGATTCGGGTGCTAGTAGAAGTTTTGTAGCTGCTACCTTTTTTCGTGACATGCATGGTAAGAATAAGAAGATAGACGTGCCCTTCTATGTAGAGATAGCGATAGGAAAGTCTACCAAAGTGACTGATGTGATTGATGATTGCCTCGTAGAGTTAGACGGTTGTAAGTTTCCTGTAGATTTTATGTGATGGCCCTAGGAGGTTTTGATGTGGTGTTAGGGATGGATTGGTTGGCGGCCTACAAAGCGAACATCGTGTGCCGAAAGAAGATGATTTGTTTGACTGCACCCGATAGCAGTTTGCTTACGGTACATGGAGACAAGGAGTGTATTACACCGCGAGTAATCTCGATAATCATGGCAGAGAAGTTTATAAGAAGAGGGTGTGGTGCTTACTTGGCCAATATGAAGGATGTGGATGCTATCATGCCTCAACTGTCAGGCATTTTGGTAGTGTGTGATTTCCCTGATGTGTTTCCCGAAGACCTACCAGGGGTGCCACCTGACCGCGAGATCGAGTTCCAGATTGATCTGATACCTGGTGCCCAACCTGTTGCAAAGGCGTCGTATGGTCTCGCTCCCTCTGAGATGAAGGAATTGATGACCTAGTTGCAAGAGTTGTTAGATAAGGGGTTCATTCGACCGAGTATCTCTCCCTGGGGTGCTCCAGTCTTGTTTGTAAAGAAGAAGGATGGTAGCATGAGGATGTGCATCGACTACCATGAGTTGAACAAGTTAACGATGAAGAACAGGTACCCACTACCAAGGATTGATGACTTGTTTGATCAGCTCCAAAGCGCCAGTTGGTTCTCAAGAATAGACCTCCGATCTGGTTATCATCAGCTAAAAGTTAAAGAACAGGATACCTCGAAGACCACGTTTCGAACATGATATGGGCATTACAATTCTTTGTTATGTCTTTCGGTTTAACCAACGCACCAGCTGCTTTTATGGATTTGATGAATCGGGTGTGTCGGCCGATGTTGGATAAATCAGTGATTTTGTTTATCGATGATATCTTGGTTTATTCGAACAGTGAAGAAGAGCATGCCGGTCACATTCGCGAAGTATTGGAGACCCTTAGAAGAGAGAAGCTGTATGCTAAGTTCTCCAAATGAGCGTTCTGGTTGCAGGAAGTTCAGTTTTAGGGTCATGTGGTTGATTCTAAAGGGATTATGGTGGACCTGGCAAAGGTGGAGGCAGTTATACAATGGAAGACTCCAAAGACGCCATCCGAGATCCGCAGTTTCTTAGGGTTGGTGGGCTACTACAGAAGATTCATCCAAGACTTCTCCAAGATAGCTTCACCATTGACCAAATTGACCCGCAAGGATATGAAGTTCGTATGGGTTCAAGCACAGGAGAATGATTTCAAAGAATTAAAGACAAGATTGACTCAAGCTCCTGTCATGACGTTACCCGAAGGGAATGAAGACTTGGTGGTCTATTCAGATGCTTCTTATTCAGGATTGGGTTGCGTGCTGATGCAACGGGAAAGGGTTATAGCCTATGTGTCCCGATAGTTGAAGATTCATGAGGCTAACTACCCTACTCATGACTTGGAGTTGGCGGCTGTGGTTTTTGCATTGAAGATTTGGAGGCACTACCTGTACGTGACGAAGTGCACCATCTTCACTGATCACAAAAGTTTGAAGTACTTCTTCGAGCAGAAGGATCTCAACATGAGGCAGAGGAGGTGGTTAGAGTGGATCAAAGATTATGATTGTGAGATCCATTACCATCCGGGCAAGGCCAACGTGGTGGCGGATGTCCTTAGCCGGAAGGAGAAGCCCGAGCCAATTCGGGTTAAAGCTTATCAGTTGGTTATGACCTCCGATGTGATGAAGCAGATTAAGGAATTTCAAGGTGAAGCGCTGAAAGAAGATCAGATTAACTCTAAAAGGATGAAAGGTCTAGTCGTCGAGTTGGGGGAGAACACTCATTATGGGGTCCCGAATGAGAAGATCATGGATGTGGCTCACAAGACTCGATACTTAATTCATCCTGGTACTACAAAGATGTATCATGATATGAAGAAAGGTTACTGGTGGCCGGGTATGAAGCGCGATGTAGCAAAGTATGTGAGCAAGTGCCTTACTTGCTTGCAAGTGAAGGCAAAGCATCAAAAGCCATACAGGAAGATCCAACCTTTGGATATACCCTAGTGGAAATGGGAGCACATCACCATGGACTTCATTATGAAGTTACCACGTACGGCGAGGGGGTACGATGCCATATGGGTGATAGTTGACCGTTTGATGAAGAGTGCTCACTTTCTACCGATCCGCGAGACGTATTCATCTGAGAGGTTGGCAAACCTGTTCATCAAAGAGATTGTGACTCGTGATGGTGTACCGGTGTCTATCTTGTCTGACCGTGACACTCGGTTTACATCTATGTTTTGGAAAAGATTTCACGACGTGATGGGGACGAGGTTACATATCAGTACGGCTTACCATCCTCAGACAGATGGTCAGTCAGAAAGAACCATATAGACGCTTGAGGATATGCTCCGAGCATGTGTTATTGATTTTGGAGGAAGTTGGGATGAACACATACCTTTAGCCGAATTCTCATATAACAACAGTTATCATGCCACCATTGGTATGCCTCCATATGAGATGCTATATGGTAGGAAGTGTAGGACGCCTGTATGTTGGGGTGACATCGGGCAGAAGGAAATAGGGAGCATCGAGGTGATCGAGGCTACGACTGAAAAGTTGGAAAAGATTAAGGCCTTTATGAAGGCGGCAAAAGATAGACAGAAGTCGTATACTGACAAGAGACGTAGACCGATGGAATTCAAGGTGGGTGATAGAGTCATGCTGAAGGCCTCACCTTGGAAAGGGATCATCTGGTTTAGGAAGCAGGGAAAGTTAAGTCCTAGGTACATAGGGCCTTTCCAAATCATTGCCCGAGTAGGAGAGGTGGCCTAACGACTGGAGTTACCCGATGAGTTAAGTGGGATTCATCCAACATTTCATGTATCTCATCTAAGAAAGTGCTTACCTGATGAAGATATGATCGTGCCACTAGAGGATATTGAGGTAGATGAATGGCTTAATTATGTGGAGCAGCCAGTGGCCATCATTGACAGAAAAGAGGCTACGAAATAAAATGGTTCCACTTATGCGAGTACAGTGGAGACACAGGAAGGGGTCGGAGTCTACGTGGGAGACTGAGGAGGAAATGAGGCAACATTACCCGCATCTGTTCGAGGAGTGACAGGTTTTGGGGACGAAACCCATTTAAAGGGGGTGGACTTGTAACACCCAAAAACTTTCAGTAAAAGAAAAGAAAAAGAAAGAAAGGTGAAATATTTCAAGTCAAGGGGTTAAAGTTGTGCAAGTGGCAAACTTGCCCATTATGGGATTTAAAAAGAAGCATGGTCGCCCATACCCCATTTCACCAACTGAATTCGGCTGCAAGAGGAAAAACATAAACTTTAACTGGGTTTTGTGAGTGAGAAGCTGAATTCTCCTAGAAGTGAGATTTTCTTGTGTTTTTTGTTCGGTTTTAGTTGAGTTTTTAGCTTCTGGACCGATTCTTAAGTGTTTCCATGTGCTTGGTTATGTGTTTTCATGTGTTTAGGTGTTAGAACTCCAGGTTGCTCTCGGGTTTGGAGGAGTTTTACTCGAAAGAATTAGAGGTGAGTTTTAGATCCCCTCTTTTAAATGTTTCCTACTTATTTGGGGCTGGTATGCATATTTAACTAATGTTTTCGAAGCAAGATACGGTTTTCCATGTATGGTACAGACGATTATGATGATATAGTTATGTTATGTGATTCTCTTGATGATCGTTTAATTTTTATGATGTTCTAAGTGTTAGACTGAAAGATCTAAGCTATGTTCATGTTAGAATGATGATTGGGAACTGGTAATGGCATAAGTTGCATTGCAGGTTAGTTTTTGTGTTCATCCGCATTTGCTAAGTCTTCATCCGCATTTGCTAAGTCTTCATCCGCACTTGTTAAGTCTTCATTCGCATTTGCTAAGTGTTCATCCGCATATACTAAGTATTCAACCGCATATACTAAGTATTCATCTGCATTTGTTTATGCTCATCCGCATTAGTTCTACCAGCATTTCTTTGGACATTTAGGATATTTTCTTAAGACTTTCACCCGCATTAGCTACAGTTCATTCGCACTTGTTCCATCCGCATTTCTTTGGGACTTAGAATTATTCTGAAGTTTTGGGAATGGAATCTAAGTGTTAAGTATTGATGAATAGGAAAGATTATGTTTGTTTAATGTTTCTTATGTTTATTTCTCTTTTTATGGCCTGTGGTTATGGATGATATTTTATTATGTTTCATGGTATGTGATTATAAAAAACAATGAATATTTTCAAAGTATTATTCCTAACCAAGTGGACACAAAGAAATAAAAAGAGACAGCGTAACCTAATGAATGTTACCCCCCGAGCCCTTATGATGAATGAAAAGCCTTGCAAGCACAGTGAATAGAGGTGCACGACCTTGTTGTCGTTAGCTCAACTGATGTGCGGCTGTATAGCCCATGAGGATGCACATCTGGGGTCTAATCCTTATGAGTAAGGCCCCATTCTCGGGAACCCCACAGTTGGTCAATCACAACTTTATTTATAATAAGACACAATAAATTTCATAAAACATTGCAGCAGATTATTTATCAAAAAACCATTCATGCATTAATATTTGATGTTGACAAATAATACATCATTGTTTTAAAAGAGTTACAAAAGAATATTCAGTTGTATTACAAAACAACAATATTATCGTGCATGAAATGGATGCCAGTCTTTGCCCGCCAAGTAGCTTCACCCTCGTGCCATCCTCAGCAACAAGCTACTTGTTAACTGAAAATGCAAAAAAGTCAGCATTGCTGAGTGAGTTCTAGTTTTAAATAATAAAATACTTTACTTTAGTAAAAACTTTTCCTTTACATTCGTTCGTGATCACACAATATACATACATCTTGATAATATGATTATTATCTTTTATCATTGTCCATTTCAAACTTTTTCATTATCTTTCACTTCTATCTAGATCCTGTCATAAGCTATGCCCCATCATTAGGCACGAAGCCACCTCAGTCTTGGGGTTAAGCGACAAGGATCCCATTTCGCATGTATGGATCAGTCACTAAGACTGACCCCCCTATGTGTACCCTCATGGGTTAGCCAAGATCGCACGCTACATCGCACACAGTTGAGCTAACAACTCTTCAACAAGTTGTGAACCTCTTTAAATTTGCTTGCAAGACTTTCATTCATTCGTTATGTTCCACTTTTCATTATCTTTAATCTTTCGCTTCTTTTATGATAATACTTTATGTATAAGAGCGTTAACACACCATGTAAAGTCACGTAATAATACGTAATAAGGAACATCAATAACAGACCACAAACATGCGTAACAAGAACAAACATAAACCACCACAACATTCCAGAGCTAAATCATTAATTTCTATTTCCCAAGTTTTCAAAAAAATCCTAAGTCATCTTAGGCGCATGGGCACTATGCAGGCGCATGGTACTATGCAGGCGCACGGGCAGTTGGGCGCATGGGAATAGTTGGGCGCATGGGAAAAACTTAGGCGCATGGGTACTATGTAGGTGCATGGGTACAATGTAGGTGCATGGGTACTATGCAGGCGCACGGGCAGTTGGGCGCATGGGAACACTTGGGCGCATGGGAAAAACTTGCGCGCATAAGTACTATGCGGGCGCACAGTCAGTTGGGCACATGGGAAAACTTGGGCGCATGCATAGTTGGGCGCATGGGCATTTTACCAGTTCTAACTTATACTAATTTCAGTCCCCATTCATCATCCTAACATATTCTTAGCCCAAATCTAGATACTAAGAACTTAGAACAAGCATACAACCACATAACCTGGTCAAAACATTCACAAACACACACACCCACATAAAACAGGGGTAAGCATACGGTTCCAACACATTGAGAGTTGTAAAATGATAGTTTATATGCATTTCAGCCCCAAAACAAGTTTAAAACAGAAAAATCGGGGACCTAGAACTCACCTACAGCAGCCTTCGAGTAAAAATCCTTCAAAGTCGAGAGCACTTGGAGTTCAAACACCTAAACACACCAAAAAACACACAACCGAACATAGGGGAACACATAAGACTCGGTCCAAAAGCTGAAAATCTAGCTGAAACCATATAAAACACACGAAAAGCTTACCTTCTAGCGAAACTTCTTTTTCTTCTCTCTAAAAACCGATGGAAAACTCTGTTCTTCTTATTTTGCAGCCGAAGCAGTTGGTGGAGCAGGGTAGTGGGCAGCCATGCCCACCTTTTAAACATCATAATAATAAAGTTTGCCTCTTGAAAACTTTAACCACTTAACTTGGGTTATTTCACCTTTCTTTCTTTATACTTCTCTTTTCTTTTCTTCTTTTTTTTTTTTGAAAAGTTCCGGGTGTTACAAGTCCACCCCCTTATATAGATTTCGTCCCCGAAACCTATCACTCCTCGAACAGTTGTGGATAATGTTGTCTCATCTCTTCCTTGGTCTTCCTCGTAGACTCGGATCCCTTCCTGTGCCTCCACTGTACTCGCACCAGTGGAACCACTTTATTCTGTAATCTCTTCTCTTTTCGGTCAATGATTGCCACTGGTTGCTCTATGTAATTGAGTCGTTCATCCACTTCAATGTCCTCTAGTGGTACAATTATATCTTCATCAGCTAGGCACTTTCTCAGATGAGATACATGGAATGTTGGATGAATCCCCCTTAACTCATCGGGTAGCTCCAACCTATAGGCCACCTCTCCTACTTGAGAAATGATTCGGAAAGGTCCTATATACCTCGGCTCAACTTACCCCGCTTTCTGAACCGAATGATCCCCTTCCAAGGTGAAACCTTCTGCATAACTTTATCACCCACCTTGAATTCAATCGGTCTACGCCTCTTGTCAGCATACGACTTTTTCCTATCTTTTGCCGTCTTCATAAAGGCCTTGATCTTCTCCAAATTTTTAGTTGTAGCCTCGATCACTTCAACATTCCCCAACTCCTTCTGTCTGATGTCACCCTAACATACGGGCGTTCTACACTTCCTACCGTATAGCATCTCATATGGTGGCATACCAATGCTGGCATGATAACTGTTGTTGTATGAGAATTCAGCTAACGGTAAGTGTTCGTCCCTACTTCCTCCGAAATCAATGACGCATGCTCGGAGCATATCCTCAAGCGTCTGTATTGTTTTCTCTGGCTGACCATCCGTCTGAGGATGATAAGCGGTACTGATGTGCAACCTCGTCCCCATCGCATCATGAAATCTCTTCCAAAACTTGGACGTAAACCGAGTGTCACGGTCATACATGATAGACACTGGTACACCATGACACGTCACAATCTCCTTGATCAACAGATTTGACAACCTCTTAGATGAATATGTCTCGCGGATCGGTAGAAAGTGAGTACTCTTCGTCAAACGATCAACTATCACCCATATAGCATCATACCCCTTGCCGTACGTGGTAACTTCGTAATGAAGTCCATGGTGATGTGCTCCCATTTCCACTCGGGTATATCCAAAGGTTGGATCTTCCCGTATGGCTTCTGATGCTCCTCCTTCACTTGCAAGCAAGTAAGGCACCTGCTCACATACTCCGCTACATCACGCTTTATACCCGGCCACCAGTAATCTTTCTTCATATCATGATACATTTTCGTAGCACTGGGATGAATGGATTGTCGAGTCTTATGAGCTTCGTCCATGATTCGCCCCCGTAGCTCTTCATAACGAGGGATCCATATCTGCTCGAAGTGGGTTCTAACTCCGAGAGTGTTCTCACCCAACTCCGAGACTAGACCTTTCATTCTTTCGGAGTTGATTTGGTATTCCTTTAGTGCCTCATCTTGAAATTCCTTGACATGTACCATCACATCAGAGGTCATCACCAACTGGTAAGCTTTCACCCGGATTGGCTCGGGTCTCTCCTTTCGGCTAAGGCCATCCGCCAGTACGTTGGCCTTGCCCGGATGGTAGTGGATCTCAAAATCATAATCCTTGATCAACTCTAACCATCTCCTTTGCCTCATATTGAGGTCCTTCTGCTCAATAAGTATTTCAAGCTCTTATGGTCAGTGAAGATAGTGCACTTCGTTCCGTACAAGTAGTGCCTCCAAATCTTCAATGCAAAGACCACAGCTGCTAGCTCCAAGTCAGGAGTAGGGTAATTAGCCTTATGGATTTTCAACTGTCGAGACGCATAGGCTATTACTCTTCCCCATTGCATCAGCACGCAACCTAACCCTAAATAAGAAGCATCTGAATAGACCACTAAGTCTTTATTCCCTTCAGGTAACGTCAAGACAGGAGCTTGAGTCAATCTTGTCTTTAACTCCTCAAAAACATTCTCCTGTTCCATACCTCATACAAACTTCACAATCTTGTGGGTCAGCTTGGTCAATGGTAAGGCTATCTTAGAAAAGACTTGAATGAATCTCCTGTAATATCCCGCCAAACCCAAGAAACTATGGATCTCGGATGGCGTCTTTGGAGTCTTCCATTGCATCACCGCCTCCACCTTTGCCGGGTCTACCATGATCCCTTCAGAATTTACCAGATGACCCAAAAAATGAACCTCGCGCAACCAGAAAGCGCACTTGGGGAACTTAGCATACAGCTTCTCTCTTCTAGTGTCTCCAATACCTCACGAATGTGACCGGCATGCTCTTCTTCACTCTTCGAATGAATCAGGATATCATCGATAAACACAATCACTGATTTATCCAACATCGGCCGACACACACGGTTCATCAAATCCATAAAGGCAGCTGGCGCGTTAGTTAAACCAAAAGACCTAATGAGGAACTCGTAGTGTCCATAACGCGTGCGAAAATCTATTTTGGGGATATCTTGCTCCTTCACCTTCATCTGATGGTAACCAGATTGGAGATCTATTCTCGAAAACTAACTGGCACCTTGGAGCTGGTCAAACAAGTCATCAATTTTGCGTAGCGGATACCGGTTCTTCACTGTTAACTTGTTTAACTCACGGTACTCGATGCACATCCTCATACTACCGTCCTTCTTCTTTACAAACAAGACCGGAGCACCCCAAGGAGAGATACTCGGTCGAATGAACCCTTTGTCCAATAACTCTTGCAACTAAACCATCAGTTTCTTCATCTCAGACGGAGCCAATCGATACGGTGCCTTGGCAACAGGTTGAGCACCAGGTATCAAGTCGATCTGGAACTTGATCTCGCGGTCCAGTGCCACACTGGTAAATCTTCTTGGAACACGTCTGGAAAGTCACACACAACTGGTACGTTGGACAATTGTGGTACTGATGCACCCACATCCTTCATGTAAGCCAGATAGGCACTACATCCACGTTTCATGCATTTCTCTGCCACCACCATCGAAATCACCTTCGGAACCGTAGTAACTCGATCACCGTAGATCGTCACCAAACTCCCATCAGGCGCAGTCAATCGGATCATCTTCTTGCGACACAATATTTGCCTCATAAGCTGCTAACTAATCCATCCCCAGAACCACATCGAGCCCTCCTAGGGGCATCATGAATAATTTAGCAGAGAACCTATGGCCTTCCAACTCTATGTCATAATTTTCTATCAGATCAGAAATCCTGGTAGACTTACTAATGGTAGTTTCTACATTGAAGGGCTCATCAATCTTTCTACTCCTAACAGGCAACTTAGCACAGAAGGCAGCAGAAATAAAACTCTTACTAGCACCAGAATCGAATATTATAGAGGCACAAGTTTGGTTTACTAGGAACATACTTGACACGACATCGGGGTCCACCCTAGCCTCCTCTCGGGTCATGGTGAATGCTCTAGCTTTTGCTCTCTGCCCATCATTCTCGGTCCCCTTCTTTGCCCCAGAACTTTCAGCCCTCGGCTTCTCGCAATCCCTACTCAGATGGCCCTCTTTACCATAGCTATAACATCTTACAACCCCACACTCTCTTGCCATATGACCGGGCTTCCCACACGTGAAGCAGAGATTCATTCCCCACTTACACTCCCATGTATGTTCCTTCCTGCACTTACCACACCTCTTCATTCCCGTACCTGACGTTACTACCCTTCGATCATCCACCCTTGCCCTCTTGTTATTTGGAGTGAAACCACCATGACCAAATCGCTTCCCATTCCAGTTCCTGTCTCCACCACCCTTCTTACTCACCTCTCCCACTGCCACCTCTCTCTCATCATACAGCCTCCCTGCCAGATCAACCATCGAAATAAAAGTACTCGGCCGGGCGGCGATCATGTGCCTGCAGATATCCACCGGCAAACCCTGGATATACCTCTTGATCTTCCTTGACACCGGCGTCACCTGATCCGGCACCAGCCTTGCCATCTCATTGAACTTAGTAGTATACTGCTGGTGTGTCATGGTTCCCTCCTCCACCTGTAAGAACTCTCTCTTAATCTTGTCAAGCTCCCTGTGAGGACAAAAAACTTCTCGATCACCATCATCTTTAACTCACTCCACCTCATTCTCCCAATCGCCCTGCTATCCTCGGCCTAGGCAATATTGTCCCACCAACATAAAGCCGAGTCCACGAATGAGTGGGTAGCAAACTTCACCGTTTGATCCTCCCTACATTCACTGATGTCCAACACAGGCTCCATTTCTCTCACCTATCAGTGAGCAGCAGCAGCAGCATTCCCGTTACCATCAAAAGCTGGGGGCTAGCATCTTTGAAATGCCCCATAACTACACCCCTTGGCAGTTTCCTGCACCGCTTCCTCTTCCTCTTCGTCGCTGGAGACGACCATCTTGGTTTCTGGTTGCTGCCTTTCACCTAAACCTCTCCTAACGGTCCTCCTCCTCTCCTCCTTCTCTTTCTTTTCATCCTCCCTCATAGCACGAATAACCTTGGTCACCACAGATGGCAGGATCGTCTGCATGACCTGATGAACTTCCTCCACAACTGCCTCTTTCACAGAGGCTCTCAGATTAGCACTCTCATCACCGCCTTCCTGGTGATGAAGCTCGGGCTCTGCAGGAGCCGTCTCAACAGTCTTAGCCTTGTTCCTGGTGACACGTGGTCCAGCACCACGACCACCCTGTACACCTCCTCGAGAAGCCTTCGAAGATCCACCACCCGCCATCCTCTAAACACTATAAGATTCACACACCAACATGGTCATTCAAGGTAATAGCTCAGATTATGTCAAGTATAGTAAGTCCCTAATTACAGTGGCCAGTTGTGATTAGCCACTTACTTTACTCTTCATCCCCCAAGCATTTCCTATCCTGACTACATCAGTATCCAAATCTACTAAGGGTACATAAATCAGATAGCACGCGCACATAATACCGGTTAACCTTAAGAAAATAAATGAATTACCTGATGGCACGTAGCTACTTGGGCTGGCATCCCTCCATTTGGTCCCATTCTCAGTTTAAGTTTAGGTTTTGAAAATATTTACCCATTTCTCTTAAACTTTGGCTCTGATACCAACTTGTAAGGCCCCGTTCCCAAGAATCCCCCATAGTTGGTCAATCACACCTTATTTATAAAAAGACACAATAAATTTCATAAAACATTGCAGCGGATTAATTTATCAAAAACCATTCATGCATTAATAATACATCATTGTTTTAAAAGAGTTACAAAAGATTATTTAGTTGTATTAGAAAACAAACACATTATCGTGCATGAAATGGATGCCAGTCTTTGCCTGCCAAGTAGCTTCGCCCTTGTGCCATCCTTAGCAACAAGCTACCTGCCAACTGAAATGCATAAAAAGTCAGGGTTTCTGAGTGAGTTCTAGTTTAAAATAATAAAATAGTTTACTTTTAGTATAAACCTTTCCTTTACATTCCTTCGTGATCACACAACATACATACATCTTGATAATATCATTATTATCTTTTATCATCGTTCATAATCGTTCGTTTCGCACTTTTTCATTATCTTTCACTTCTATCTAGATCCTGTCATAAGCTATGCCCCATCATTAGGCACGAAGCCACCGCAGTCTTGGGGTTAAGCGACAAGGATCCCATTTAGCACGTATGGATCAGTCACCAAGACTGACCCCCCTGTGTGTACCCTCATGGGTTAGCCAATTCGCACGCTACATCGCACACAGTTGAGCTAACAACTCTTCAACAAGTTGTGAACCTCTTTAAATTTGCTTGCAAGACTTTCATTCATTCGTTATGTTCCACTTTTCATTATCCTTAATCTTTCACTTCTTTTATGATAATATTTTATGTATACGAGCGTTAACACACCATGTAAAGTCACGTAATAATACGTAATAAGGAACATCAATAACAGACCACAAACATGCGTAACAAGAACAAACATAAACCACCACAACATTCCAGAGCTAAATCATTAATTTCTATTTCCTAAGTTTTCAGAAAAATCCTAAGTCATCTTAGGCACATGGGCACTATGCAGACGCATGGGTACTATGCAGGCGCACGGGCAGTTGGGTGCATGGGAACACTTGGGCGCATGGGAAAAACTTAGGCGCATGAGAAAAACTTGGGTGCATGGGAAAAACTTAGGCGCATGGGTACTATGTAGGCGCATGGGTACTATGCAGGCGCACGGGCAGTTGGGCGCATGGGAACACTTGGGCGCATGGGAAAAACTTGGACGCATGGGTACTATGCAGGCGCACGGTCAGTTGGGCGCATGGGAAAACTTGGGCGCATGGGCAGTTGGGCACACAGCCATTTTACTAGTTCTAACTTATAATAATTTCAGTCCCCATTCATCATCCTAATGTATTCTTAGCCCAAATCTAGCATACTAAGCACTTAGAACAAGCATACAACCACATAACCCGGTCAAAACATTCACAAACATACACACCCACGTAAACAGGGTAAGCATACGGTTTAAACACACTGAGAGTTGTAAAATGATAGTTTATACGCATTTCAGTCCCAAAACAAGTTTAAAACAGAAAAATCGGGACCTAGAACTCACCTACAGCAGCCTTCGAGTAAACTCCTCCAAACTCGAGAGCACTTGGAGTTCCAACACCTAAACACACCAAAAAACACACAACTGAACCCAGAGGAACACATAAGACTCGGTCCAAAAGCTGAAAATCCAGCTGAAACCGAACAAAACACACGAAAGCTTACCTTCAAGCCGATCTTCTTCTTCTTCTCTCTAAAAACCAATGAAACTTTGTTCTTCTTTTGCAGCCGAAGCAGTTGGCGGAGTAGGGTAGTGGGCGGCCATGCCCACCTTTTAAAAATCATAATAATAAAGTTTGCCTCTTGTACAACTTTAACCCCTTAACTTGGGTTATTTCACCTTTCTTTCTTTATACTTCTCTTTTCTTTTCTTCTTTTTTTTTTGAAAATTTCCAGGTGTTACATTGTGATTGACCAATGTATGATGAATGGGACCCGTATTCATGAGCAGGCTTCGTGCCTAGAAGTGTGGGTCAACTGTCGATGGGTTAGCTACCATGATAAACGTTTGCCGACAGGGGTTCGGTATCTGTTGCCAACCAACAATGTAGGCTCTTGCTTTGTGCAATCCTAGTTAATGAAAGAGAAAGATAATGAAAGAAAGAAAGATAATGAATCTTTTAATGATTGATTATGTATATTGGTGAATGATCATAAAGTGAAGTTTACAAAAGTGTATTTTCTATATTATTAAAGTAGAACTCACTCAGCAACGCTGACTTTTTATATGCATATCAGTTGGCAGGTAATGGAGTTGCTGGGGATGGCACAAGATTGAAGCTACCTGGCAAATAAAGACTGGCATCCATGACACGCTGAAAAGTTATTTTTGTTTTGAAATACAACTAGATGTTCTTTTTGTAACTTGCAATAACAATGTATTTCTTGGCAAAAGTAATGGCTAATGAATGTTATGTTTTTATTAATTATTCCGCTGCAAAGTTTTCTTGTTTTGATGAATCTGAACGTGTTTTGATATGATAAGTGCTATGAACAACCATAGGTGTGTTAAAAACTACCTCTCGAATGGCTCAGAGGAGATAATCTTTGAACGGAAGCTTCCAAAGAAGGAGGCCTCAAGTTTGTCTACCCCAGCTTCCACAACACTGGCTGCTAGGATTTTCACCTGAACGAGTTTCTGTTCAGTGTTTTCTTCGACCGATCGAGAGAAAACCAACAGGAACATCGACGTGCACCTTTTGTGTGTGTTGTAAGTTATCAAAGAGAGTGGTTGATTGCAATCATATATTGCATGTCCTGTGAAACTGAATTTCAAACGAGGAGAGAGAGAAAAGTGGGCGGGGCCCAGCCCCTTAACCCATCCGCATTTCCCTAACATTCATCCGCATTAGTAAATGACGATGAACAACCTCCTACTACCGCATTTGTAAATGCGGATAAAGAAATTTCATCCTCATTTCCCAAATGTTTTGTAAATGAGGATGAGTAGTTCCATTAGCATTTCCTCAAATGCACATCCGCATTAAACAATGCGGACGAACAGTTTCATCAGCATGTCCCCAAATTCACATCCGTATTAGTAAATGCGGACGATCAGTTTCATCAGCATTTTCTTAAATGTTCATCCGCATTAGTAAATGCGGATGAAGAAATTCATTCAGCATTTCCACAAATGCACATCCGCATTAGTAAATGCGGATGAGGAACATTCATCCGCATTTCCTCAAAAGCACATCCGCATTAGTCAATGCGGATGAGTATTTAAGAAATGCAGACAAAAGACTTGTATTGTTGTTCAACCATTTGAATAATAATACAGAATACTCTCTCTCTAGAATAAATTATCCATATAATTTATTCACAACACTAGTGCAAATATTTAGAAACTCAATTTCTAAATACTTTAAGTGTTAACATTTATTTACATGATCATATCATAAAATAAATATTGTAGGTATTTGTCTAGCTTGTTATTGGGTATGACTCGACTTGAATCATAACGTACTAGCTACATCAATTCAATATGTGTCTTGGGTAGACCGTTCCCAACACAAAATCCAAACGTTTTTTCTGTAACTAACGTTTGATACTTTCGGTTTGGTGAAAATCTCAACTTCCTGATTTCAAGAAATTTCAAATGTAATCGTTCATGATGGATAGTAATCATACGTTCAATCTTCTCAAGCATATTATTACAAGAAATTAGTGTTATGTGGTTTAATATTTTTTTTGAGCATATAATTTAATCGGTAAACACTTTATTCTTATTTCACTAAGTATTTACATACATATATACATATATCTGAATCTGAATTGGATACCTAAGAATCATTTCAGCTGACTCGAGTTCCATAGATGCTAGTCGGTTACGATTAACTTGAATAATTTTCAAGATTTTTTCTAAAATAACCAACTAGTATAGTGGAACCCGAGTTAGTTGAAATGATTATTAAGTACTCAAAACATTTATGTGTACGTAAGTGTGTATATAAATGAAGTGAGAATTATAGTTCACCCGACAAATTAGTTTGGAGAAATAGTTGAACCACACAACCCTATTTTATTTTAGAAAAACCACACGTCTCGTATAGTACCATACGCCTCGTCTAAGACTACCACGTATAAATTTCTTTTATAGTACGTGTGAGACCTATACGCTTGTATAGGGTCATACACTACGTATAGGTGTCGGACGTAATATAAAAGCAGTTTGTTATACGTAGTACGACTATATGTTGCACATAGTATCATACTTGGCATACGTGGCAAGGCTATACATGGTGTATAGGTGTTAGACAACATCCTATACGTGGCGTATGAGCCATAAGCAGCGTACAGGTTGTACGCGATAGTTTGGTTTCAATCAAACTTGACGGGACGCAAAACTCGTTTTCAAATATATAAACGTATTCGATCTTTCAAACTTGTGAAAACTCAATCGTTTGTTTCTCTTAAAATTTCATATACTTTCATTCGTTCGCTATGTCATTTTGGGATTGTAACTATTTGATGAAATCCAAACAAGTTGATTATGAACTTATGAACAAGAACATAAACAGATGGAATTCCCCAAGGTTCTTTCCAAATCTCTCAACAAATATAACAACAAATTGTTATATTGTATTCAACAATCAATAATTATGGTGCGGAAACCCATGATTAAAGATATGATATCAGTGTGTGTGTGTGGTGTGTGTGATTGTGTGATTGCTAGTGATTGAATGCTCAAAAGAATATCAAAAATGCTTGTTTGTATTGATTGTACAAAAGCTTACAAAGGATTAGGGTATACTGCTATTTATAGCCTATACGAAAAGCTATGTACAGTTGCTAAAATACCCTTATATAAAACAAAATTACATAAATAATCCTAAGTCTATAAGCTGTTCACTGTGAATGTTGATCGTCCGTTGTGAATGACATGCTGTCCGCTGTGGATGGTAAATGAGCTATCCGCTGTGCCTTGGATGATGCCTTGGATGCCTTGGACAGTTCATCAGCTGTAGACATTGTTCATCCGCTGTGTGTGCTTGTTCATCCGCTGTCTACACTTGGAACTTCATTCTTCATCCGCTGCTCACATATAGTCATCCGCTGTAGACTTTCTTCATCCGTTGTGGACACTTAGCAAAATTCCTTTTTCTCTACAAACCTGAAAAATTTAAACTAGCAAAAATTCCTTTTATCTACAAACCTGAAAAAGAAATTTAAACTAAATTAGTGTATGTTATGAATGTTAATGATACTAATGTGTTAGTTAATGATTGTTTGGATGTTAGAACACATTATGTTTGATTATGGAAAGCATTATCCTTTTAATGCACTTGTTGAGTCCAACACTATTTTTTTGGTGAATATTCTTCTGAATATTCAAACGTTTCGTACGTGGCCGATAGCAATCAAGAGTGTTCCTACATTCAATCTTCCCACGAGACACGACTGTTAGATTTAAACCAATCGTATGTTTCCGATGATAACCATTTTCTAATCTACAACAAAATGTGAAGAGTTTGACTTTTGCGGTGAATCAGTTACAACTCGCAACTAAGTAATAAATATTCTTTCGAGTGATGAAAATAGAACACGAAAGTAGCGTTTGAAACGTCACTAGAATTTTTATTACTTGATGAGTTAGTCTGTTGGGCTTTTAGTAGGTGACGTGATAATGGTAACGTTATTGTTACACGAACATTAAAGAAAAAAAGAAGTCGGGTCATAAAGGTGTGGGCTTATCTGTGATCGTGGTAGCGAACACAAGAGTAAAACAACACTTAGACGATTTGGTAGCAAAAAAATCGGATGTCCTTCTAAACTAGTTGGGATATACGACAATAAAAGTCGTTCGTGGAAATTATAGTTGAGGAATGACGAACATAACCATGATCCCGCTCAACATATGGAGGGGCACCCGTTTGTAAGAAGGCTTTCTTAAAACGAATACAATCTGGTGGATCAAGTGACTGATCAGAACATGGAGCCTCGTAACATATTATCAGATTTAAAAAAGTAGAACCCTAACACGCATCCGTAACCAGAGACGTATACAATGCTTAACAGAAGATAAGAAATAAAAAGAAAGTCGGTGAAACACCAATGCAAATTTTAGAAAACCTTTTGTCTTCTAAGGGTACGTTTATAACATCTGAGAAGATCCCGCTACAAATGCCATAGAAGAGATCTTTTTTGTGATCCAAAGTCGTACGACACTTGGCGTGCATTCCTGTATGTGCTGATCAAAGACGCCACATATAAAACAAACATGTACAAACTTCTATTTGTTTAGATTGTTGGTGTGACCTTGACACACAAGAGATTTTGTGTTGTTTATGTGTTTATTAACAAAGAACGGGAAGATAATTTTGAATGGGTGCTTAATAGATTGAAAGATACGTTACACAGGTGTATGGAGCTACGCGTCATAATAGAAAACAGAGATATTGCTTTAATGAACACATGTGTTAAAGTATTTCCGGATGCTTCGAAGTATTTATGCAGGTGGCATATTGACGAAAATATTGCGGAATAGTGCAAAGCAAGTTTTATGAAATATGACTAGGAAAAGTTTAAATACACATGGGCACGTTTGTATGAGTCTCCCACGCCAAAGATTTACGAGTATGACTATAACATTTTTTACGAACGACTATTTGAAGCAAAGTAAGAAAGTAACTTTCCATACATACATACATACATAAAAGACTGTTAAATGTATATAAACATTTTTGTTTTTTATATTTTCATAAATATCTTATATATATAAAAACTGGCTAGATAGCTATAAAGAAATGTTTGTATCAGCCTGGACTAACTCGAATCGTAATTTTGGCCAATATACAACAAATAGAGTCGAGAGCTGGCATGCAAATTTAAAAAGATATCTTAAATCAACAAATTGCTCACTTGATAGACTTGTGGAGTTTGTAGATCAATTGGTAGACGTGCAAGAGGTAAAATTAAAAGAAAGTTTTAAGACAAGCAAAATTAAAACCATGAATAATCACAAACTCTCGTTATTTGATTACCTACAAGGCAAGGTTTCACACAAGGCTCTTGATTTATTAATTGCCGAGAAAACTAAATTGCAAGTGATGCCCGGTCATCAAGTGCAACGTGTGGTTGTCATCTTTTCACAAGTTGTGGCTTGCCTTGTGCTTGTCGGATGAAAAAATATGAATATTCTAGTAATAAATTCTTTACTTACGTCTCATCCGGTAACGAATTATGTATTAATTAATACTTTATAATGCAGGTACTAAAATTCCACTAGATGCGATTAATGTATTTTGGACGAAACTTGATAAACTTAAACCTTCATTTATAGTGAATGAAGAAGTCGATGTTTTGCAGAAGAGATGGAAACGCGTGAAACAACAAATAATGACACAACCTGCCGCTATAAAATTTAGTTTGTTGGAAAAAATAAAAGAATTTGTATACTAACAAGAAAGCGCCTATTGTTTACTCAAATATTCGCAGTCGTCCAAAGTTAAATGTTCAACAGCAAAAGCATGACACTCAACAAAGTATGTGTGACATGCCAAGACATAGCTCATTTATTTCGTTTCACGTTACAGGAAGAACAAGTTCAGTGGTTAAGCCTAAGAAGACCGCTATGCAACGTAGTCGTTCAACGTCTTCTAGAGTGAAAGAAACATCTAATAGTCCACGAGTATCACAAAATACTAATGAGTTTTCATCTATTGTCGAATATTAACAATTAAACAATATAAACAGGTTAAAGAATTGGATTTCGTCTATCTTTCATTAGTATATCTCACGTATACAAGATGTCCGACCCAATGGAAATGGTGGTTTTCGATCTATAGCTTTAGGTTTAGGGTTTAGCAAAAATAATGGGGTTTATGTGCGGCCACAACTTTAGAAGAATTGGACATACACGAAGTTTGTATGGATGAAGATCGGTCGTTAAAACGACGTCGATTGGGAGGTGATGGCTGAGCTCGGAGAGCACGATAGACTTGCTGGTATTATCGGAGATAATCCACCGTGGAGTCGTTTGTTTGAGATCACGTTCTTGCCATCTTATCGAGAGCTGATGGTGGAGTTTTTATCCACCTTTACTTATATTCGTCCTCATGAGATGGAGGAGGATGATGGGCGTCCTGAGATTTCGTTTAGATTATGTGGAAATCCACATCAGATGTTGATAGAGCAGTTTGGTGTTATCTTGAGATTTTACTATGAGTCGAAGACTGTTACCCCTCTATTTACTAAGTGTATTACTTAGATGGAGGAGAGTCGATTCAGAGATTGATGGCCTAAGATTACTGGAGATCCGTTTCAGAGGACAAAGGGCAGGGTCACTGGTATTAGAGATACCCTTATTCATTATTAAAATCGGATGATCGTCACATCTATCACGGGAGGTGGCAAGAGTCGGGAGTGTTGCACCATTCCCGACTTATTTTACTTGTATTATTTGCTCATGGGGATCAAGTGCAACTTGGTGAGATGTTTGGCGGAGTATTTTGCTTCGTATTATCATCGGTAGGAGCGAGCAGCGGTGTACGACGACACTTACATCACGTTGAATGCTCGAGCCTTTGCTTATCTCCCTCGACATCTTGGTGACGTATCTCCTCCGATCAAGCCGGTAAGATTAGATTGTCGTACGTTGCTCGGCTTGCGTATTATACGCCAGTCTGTGGCAGCATACGATTCTTTATTTGACCCGGGGAATCTGGCAGCCGGCACCCGTTCAGCAGGTCGGCGTTGATTATCCGCAATTGCAGGAACATCCACCGCATGACTAGCCGACGCCATCACATCAGTCGCCACCTCAGCCACTATTTACTCTACACATTTACAGAGAAGTAAGACTGCCTGCACATATGGAGACATTTATGCAGGAGGTTGCTGTGAGTTTACGTGAGTTGGGTCATCGGCTTGATCGAGTTGAGGATCTTATGGATTGACACGTTTAGCTCGAAATTACGCGAGCACGTGCTGTTGGTATCGATCCTCCGGAGTTGCCATCGCTCGACATTACCCAAACTCGCTATAGTTTTATATTATTATTACAATTGTAACTTTTTATTTTTATGTATGCAAACGTTGTTATTTATATCATTTTATATTAATGTTTGTATTGTTCTGTCATGATTATTCAGTTAAATTTTGTTTTATCGATTAGTAAAATTATAAAGTAAATAATATTCTAAAACTAGTCGACTTAAAATTATTTGTATATTTATGACAAAAAAAGATGTAAAATTAACAAAAAAAAAAATATGAACTTAACTTATGCGTGGCTTATGGACCCATACGCCACGTATAGGTCTCATGCGTATGGGATCATAAGTTTGGAAAAAAAAAATCTACACGTACCGTATGGGTCCATACACTGCGTATGGCCTCTAGCCGACATCGATATGACAACCTCGTGTGACGAAATGAGTGGCAGTGAATGTTTTTCCCTATACGCCGCGGGCCGCGTATGGACCTATACACAACATATAAGGTGCCGGGATTTTGATTTAAAATGATAAGATGTCTAAATATCCACTACACAAAATAACAACCTGCTGTCTTACACACATGAACAATTCAAAATGGAATGATATGTCAAAGTTTCAAGGTACAAATATCATCTCCTAAAATAAAATCCCACGTCATGATAGATTAGCCCAAGTAGTAAAGGTACAAGCCTCTTAGAAAAA
This sequence comes from Flaveria sonorensis, assembly GCA_025506505.1. NCBI lineage: Eukaryota > Viridiplantae > Streptophyta > Magnoliopsida > Asterales > Asteraceae > Flaveria > Flaveria sonorensis. Next base: position 39,133,576 of record CM046432.1, read on the forward strand.
AGGTTCCACTAGGAGTTAAGTTTCATCTAACCAGTAAAAAAAACAGAAAAAATACAAAATTCCACATTAAACATTAAAAGTCCGCCATGCATAAATTTTTTTCTTTTATAAAATCCAACAAAAATCGTCAATCATTGTTCTTCCTGTAGTAACAACCTTCCCTAGCATTTATTGTTTGACTTTATGAAACAAAACGTTTTAGAAGACTTTGATTACAAAATAAAAATCTTGATCTAAGCTAATAGAAACCAAAAAAAAAACATGTACAGAAAGAACACCATTGATCTCACTGCTTTCCTATTTACCTCCATGATCATGTTTCATTTGAAGAACTGATATCAAGAATTGGAGAAATACAAGATCTGAAAATGACTTTATAAGCTATCCCGAACACTAGGAAAGCTCGTTCCATCTTTGATATGGCTCGATGCAGATGGCCATAGCCATTTCAACACATGTGGGCCTAAAACCTGTCAAGAATAAAAATAATAATAAGTACCCATACACTACGCATATATAGATGCACCTTTGCATAATAATAGAAAAAAATGAATAAAAAGACGATACCATGGTGAGATTTCGGTATACACCAACATCGTATGGATGTTTATAAATCTGGCCAGATTTCTTTGCTAACCACAATGCCCTAGTTCTTTCATAATACTGGACAAAAAACCCCTGATTAGCTACAGCTAAATGTTTGACTTTTTTACTCTATTGTGATCACACGTCTGACTTTTTACCTCTATTGTGGTCATATTGTGTGTCAACAAGTACATATGCCATCCCAAGAGTGTTCCAAGTGTCAAACTTAAGAGAATAATCACTACCCCGGATGTAATCTGATAAATATAACAAAATTTTACAAAATATCATGAAAGCTGTTATTTCATCTGTTCCTTCAAATGCAAAATTAGGCTTTTAAAGTCAACCAATTTCTTTCAGATTTGAAAATGGCATTTGTAAAATGGTCACAAATTTTTTAAAGTTCAAATAACTACAAACTTACATAAAAGGTTTTGAGGCGAATCGACCCAGCAGACTCCCAATCCTTTTGAACTCCACAACCAACTATTATAACCTATATAATTCAAAACTATTATAAAAACTTAACTTGTATAATAATCAACCAACCAAGAGTGGTTATACGTACCATAGAATAGAGACTTGAAATAGTTGCATACAGAACCAAGAGAAAAAAGGATTTATAGTTCCTTTGACCAACACAATTGTTTATCCACGTGCAATGATGATCCTAACAAAACTTTTAAGTATGAGAATTGAGAAGATATCACAAAATATATAGTTTTGTTTTAACCTAGAATATGCAGGACATGCTTCTCATGCTGCATACACTAGGTATTTTTTTTTTTAAATTTTTTGTCAAAGGCGCTAATATGATACTGTAACCAATAAGAACTCATTCTTTCTGTCACAAAGCAATGCTATCAGATGTTTTTAGATATAAGTTAGGATTTATATTTGGACATAAAAAATGGGCCACATTTACTTTGGTACAGAAAGGGTACAACTTATCGTAAAAAAATATAGTAGCTTAGATGATTTTTTGCACAAAAGAACAGAAAAATGAAAAAGTTGTAACAAAACTAATATTGGTTTTTGCATTTGAAAGGTGAAGTTGACATAAAAAGTCAAACCGTACTCCTTTGTTAATAAAGTTTGTTGTTGTACTTTCATACCCACCATTTTCAAGACACACCTTCTGCAAACACGACAATGGTGTGCTCTTGGAGGTTTGTATGCCGAACACTTGTCACAACGTTTTGTAAGTGCTTCCTGAAATATTAATCGTATCATATCAACAAACCAAAAATAACATGTATAGGAAGATAAGAAAAAGATCTCCAAAAAACTAACTTAGTTCACTAGCATGAATTTTCCCAACATCTTTCCATATAGTGTTTACAATGCTGCAAATGATCAAAACACTTGATGCAACATGAAATTTCCCCTAGTTTCATGTCTTAACCCCTTATAAGACCACCTGTCAAATGGCACCTATATTTTACTAGGCCCTATTGGTTCACAAAGTATTAGTGGGGTCACTAAGTTTTCCCTAAAAAAATCTACAATAAGATAACCAAAAAATAGAATTTTCCCTAACAGGTCTAACATTTGCTAAAACTTTTCTCCATTGAACATTTGCTAGGCCCTATTGGTTCATAGGGCACCTATATTTTACTAGGCCCATTGAACTGATTCAGGCTATCTGATTATTTAGGGATCATTTTACATGCAAATCCTATAAGAAGCATAATTTTTCAAACACTCAATTACTCAAACAACTGAATTCTGACTATACTATCCCGTGCAACCCATTTTATTACAGCTGATTACCGAGTTCTGCTTATTCCATATCACATTACCACTTTCAAGATCAAAGTCAAAACACACCCTAGAACAATATTCTTTGGCTGATTTTGATTATAGTTAGCAAGTATTTCACAGTTTACACGAACCCTAACTACTTTTATGTACTCAGAACTACATCTGTTGCTTTCCGGGGTCCAAGGTAGAAACCAGTAACCACTAAACTCAATAACATCAATCAATAACTCTAAGATAAAACCCAAACAGTTATCTACATAATTTACATGAAGAAGTAAAATTGAATTCAGAAAAGGGGGAAATCTTACAGTATCTCTGGAATCTTGATCTGATCCATCATTGGTTTCAATATCAGGGAAATACCCAGATGGAACATCACCAGGATCAGTGAAAACACACACCAGAAAGGAGAAAAGAGTGAAAGATGCAAACATGGTGAAGATCACAGCATTCGTCAAGCCTGCTGAGCTCTGTAACCCCACCCAATCATCAAGAAATATGAAAACGGTGCCGTAGCAGACAATATACATGAGTATCAAAACAGCTAATATTGGTAGCGATACAAAACTTCGCCATTTCATCGCTCGATTTCTTGACTTTGGGGAAGTCGGAAAGGGTTTTGCCCTTTTGCTTCTTGTGTCGAAAGAAAGAAAACAACTTTTCCGATCGGGTCAATTTTGAGTTCAATTACAAAGTTTGACCCTTAAAGGCTTAAGCCATTCTCAAAATAACATTTGATTTCTGATCGGATTAATATGTTGATGTTTACCTTCAAAGGAAGAGTAATAATATTATAATCCAATATGAATAACCCTATGTAATTGTATTTTTTTCTTAAGTTTTTTATGTTAAAGATAACCCTAAATCCAATATGAATAACCCCGTAAATTATACTATCAAACATATGATAATTCGGATTAATGTTAATGAAAGAGAATCATCATGAGTAATCCAGCTTGAAGTATGTTGCCGTGCTACGAGAATAGCAATAAGTAATATCAAATTGGTTTGGGCCTCATTTAATCATTCAGCTTTTGAATAACTACATCAAATACATAAAGAGATATGCTAATGATAAATTAACAGAGCAATTAATGTCAAAGATCTTAACTGGTACGTCAATCTTTCAAGTGTAGATAATGCCCTTAACAACTTAACAATAGGTAAGTCTTGTGACCAGCGAATAAACAAGCGGCTAGTAGAAACATTTAATGCTCGTAAAGTTAGTATCAAGAGGTTTTAAGCCGCTCTTCTAAGAGAGAAGGTAACATTCAATTCTCATTCAACTATTTATTTGCTTAGCTTAAATTTGTTTATCACCCGTTAGATAGCCAAACAACAACAATTGCAATGGTAATTAGAAGAAAAAGAAACTAGTACTTTGTAGTCTTGCACTTGTTTATTATGACATGTCAAATGATAGGTAATTCTATATTATATAGTTTGATTTAGAAGAGCATATATCATTTTTCTATACCAGTTTTAATTATTTTTTATATCTCTCATCTAATTCTACGACCCAACTAAAGCTATTGCTCGTTGGCTTCGGCCTGTAGATGGCTCTTAGCGAATGCTTAGGGTCATCTTTCCACGGATTGCTTACCTACATACCCTGAGACTAGAGCTACAAACAAACAAAGCCTGAGCCCAAGCTCATTCAAGCTCGAGCTCGACTCATTTTAACTTAGGAGAGCTCGAGCTCGGCTCGTTTTGAGCTTTATTTAGAAAGATCGGGCTCGTCTCATTTATTATTTAATTATTATTTTTTAATTAATATTTTTATACATAAATCTATATAATATTAATATTTTTTTATCTTAATTTTATATATGATAATCATTACGTGTGTGTGTATATATATATATAATAAAATAAACAAAAAATTATATAAAAAAAAAACTTGTTAGTTTCATGAGCCAGCTCGAGCTTGATATGTGAAGCTCGGGCTCTGACTCAAAATTTTAATGAGCTTTTTTTAGGCATAGGCTCGCTTCGAGCTCGATAAGACTCGGCTCGTCTCAAGCTTTATATATTGAGCCGATCTCAAGTAGCTTTCAAGCAGCTTGACTCTTTTGTACTGTTACGTGAGACCAATGGTCTTGAAAGAGAACTATCTCTATAGATGATCAGTCACAATCAAAGCTTGGTCATAGTGAAAATCGCCATGCTATGTTGTATTAGTGAAAATCGTCTCGAGCTTGAACCGCACATGTTGGTGCTACTATAATCTCTTGTCTAAGATAGCGGATTTTGATTGCAAAATAATAGAAAGTATTTATAAGACTAAAAATATAACAAAAGCTTAGATTTGAAAAGTATTATTCTATGTTTATGAAAATTGATCGATGCCACATGAATGTATTCCCATCATTAATTAATTAAAAGCATAAAAGCCAATAATAGGAATTTTGGATTATTTCTATGAAATCATTGTTGGTATGTTTTAAGTTTGAACTCTTGGATCTCTATCAAGCCTTTCTATGATTCTTTTACTCATAGGTTATGGATCATCCAGAAGTTGTGAAGCTTTGTGAAGCTTCTGATTTGGATTCACGAGGTTTAAGATTCTTTACCTTATATTCGTTACTTGTAGAGAGGGACTTTTTGTCCTTTTCTTCTCTTCTAGCCTCTTTGCTACTTTAAACACCTCAATGTTATTTATTGAAGTTAATTACATAAAAGGTCCCTGTGGTTAGGTCTGTTTTTACTTTCGATCCTCAAGTTTGAAAAATTACAAGGTCGGTCCACAGGTTTGACGAAACATAACACATTTGGTTCCCAACTTGGATGGAAAGCTAACTTTGCCGTTAATTGGGTGTAAAATGACAAAATTACCCTTAATGTTAAAAGCTAAAAAAACAAATTTAATTAAAAAATTATGAATCCACCACATTTTCAATGCCCAACCCCCACTCCAAATATCTTCCTCATTTCTCTATCAAATTACCCCCACCACCAAGACACCACCACCACCACCAAGACACCACCACCACCACCAAGATATCACCACCACCAAGACATCACCACCACCAAGACACCACCACCACCAAGACACCACCCCCACCACCAATCATCCGTGGTGGTTTGTGTCTAAGCCACCGCCAACAAAATCGTCAATCTCCATCTCTAGTCATCTCAGTTAATCACCACCAATCATCACCGGTGGTCGGCATCTGAACCACCACAAACGCTAGCCAAAGACGACTACCGCCGACTACCCGTTACAGGTCTTTAGCTCATCACCATCACCAATCGCACACATTACCACCATTATCGCAACAGGTCTTCAATCGTACGTATTACCACCATTATCACCATCACCGAATCAGTCCACTAGATCTTAAACCCTCGTGGTTGTGGTGGATTAAGTCGATTCAGTCATCGATTTAGACAATAAGGGTGGTGGTGAGTGGTGACCAATTTTTTTCCAATAGAGAAGGGTGGCGGTAGGGCGGCGGCTGGGGATGAGGGTGGTGTCTGAGTCGCAAAGTAGTAGGGAGGGGGAGATGGTGGGGTTCACACTAGTTTTTTATAAATATATTGAATATTTTTTGTTTATTATTGTAAGGGTATTTTAGTTATTTTTTAAAAATTAACGGAAAAGTTAACGGTCCATCCAAGTTGGGGACCAATTGTGTTACGTTTTGTCAAACCTGTGGACTGACTTTGTAGTTTTTCAAACCCGGGGATCGAAAGTAAAAACAGAACTAACCACATGGACCTTTTATGTAATTAACTCAATTTATTGAGTTAAAATCTTTTTTAGAAATCATCAACATTAACTTTTTAGTTGTAAATGCTTCTATTGTGTTGTTGGGTGTAAGGCTTTAGTTTTCGAAGAGTCAGTTGGTTATTCATAGCTATAAACATAATAAAATATATTTTTATATAAAACATCGTAGCATAAAACTTAAATCATTAATTACATTCATAAATCATGTTTGTCAAATAACATATAATTCTTAAATTAGAAACATTAACATTGTTCTTTCCAAATTAAAACGTCAATTATGTAAGGGTGGATGCCAATCCAATCCATGAATGCCAAGTAGCTTCATTCCCATGCCATCCTTAGCAATCATTTCCTGCCAACTCGTATGCATACAAAGTTACCGTAGCTGAGTGAGTTCATGTTTTATAATAATATAGAAAATATACCATTAACTTCTTTTTAATGAACATACATTTATCATTCATAATAGTTAGATTGACTTTCATAACATAATTTATCGTGTTCATTATCTTTCTTTCTTAAGTTATCTTTCCTTTTTCATAAACTGGGTTTGCACAAAGCAAGAGCCCAGTACACGTTTATCGTGGTATCTAACTCGTGATAGTTGACCCACATTCCAAGGCACAAAGCAGATTGCCTTTTGACTAGTGACTATGACATGTCATAGCTCACTGACTTTTCCTAATACAAAAAGTCTATAGAAACATGTAAGGTAAGTTACAAACAAAGACCATTCATAGTTTTTGATAAAGCATCGAAGTTTCACCAACTAATGAAAAGTAGGTGAACCACCAGAGCAGGCAGCGGAGAGTGTGTCAGCTTTATCAAAGGTTGATTCAGAGAAAGCATATTTTCTCTGTCCTCTGAAGAAATCAGTCTTCACAGCTTCGAAAGACTTTGTCTCTGAAGCTTCGGAAGATTTCATCTTTGGCTTCGAAAGATGCTGGTCTTTGGCTACGAAAGATTTCACACTTAGAATATTTTTTCTGATTGAGTGTGAAACTTCCGAATTAACTCCTTCTGAACTGTTAGCTTCGGAAGATCTTACACTTAGACACATTTGAGAGTGTAAGACTTTCAAAGCTAGTTCATCTTTGTTCCTTAGTGCATGCATGGAAGACTTGGTTGTTCTGGCTTGTTGGTTGCATCAGCCTCATAATCTTCAGTTGATCTTACAAACTCCCCCTAGGCTGATGCTACCAAAACAGAGAAGTTCTTCAGATTTTGATAGTCCACATTAGAATCCTCAACATACCTTTCTTCATCATTAGCTCTGGATCCTTCAGACTGTTGGTCCTCTCGATGGATATAACAGTGCAATTGATTAATAAACACAAACAAATCCCACTGAAAAACACAAATATCAATGATATTTGTGTAAAATATAGATCAAACAGAATAAAATATTGATAAACAATGATGAACACCTTAAGAACACTCAATAAAACCCTTGTTTGATCTATATTGATTTGCATAAGATATTGTTTACATGGAAACCCTCAAATCTAGCTCATTCAAGCTCTTGAAACACACTAATGACTCTAGCTATATATAGTCTAATGACAATTAGACTTAATGATAATTAGCCCCTTAAACTATCATTAAAACATAAAAATGACAAACATAAATAAATATATTTTGTTGACACAAAATATATTTATTAACAATAAACTCCTAGTCAAATATATCTTCAACGTCTCGTCTTGGTTCTTCGTCTCGAACGCATCTGTTTGTCTTTTCCGATGACTTTGACAGTGACGTTGACCTTTGTTGACTTTGACTGTGTTGATAATATAGACTATCCTTTTTAAGACGCAACAATACTCCCCCTTAGTCTATCATTATCAACGTCTTGTATCGTGATCAGCACCGATAAGTCAACCATAAAATGATCTTCAATCTTCCCTTAGATTGATGATCTGGTATTGAAGATTTTTCATCTTTCAGGCTCCCCCTTTTTGTATGCTCCCCCTCTTCGTGTGCATTCTTTGTGAAGGATCAGGAACAACTTTTCCAACTCTCTATTCTTGAGTGCTTCTGAAGATGTAGGAGGAGGAATCCTAGCTCGGTATCTTCTGCAAACTTGAGGAACAGGTTCTCTGGTTAGGTACTTTGCTTAGCTGATGATCGGCCATCATTTGCAGCAAGAATCTATAACACAATTATAAACACATTCTACACATTTCTCGTTAGATCATTTCAACAATAACCCATGTTTATCTGAATGTGCAATTTCTCGTGAAATGCATGTGAAAATGATAACATTTTAATAGCATAATATGGAAGACTTGAAAAATGATTTGAAATGAATATTTTATTTTATTTTGTTTTATCATATTACACCAAGAACTAATTTGATCATGAGATCACATCCTCAAGATATACGAAAGCACAAAGATGTATTTGAACATCGACAAGTTAGTGAGATCACACTGATACAGAGTCTGGTCACAATTTTAAGTTTTTGAAAGCCAAAACAGTTCAAAAATGATTGTTGGTATATTTGTCCAATTTAAACCCATGCCTTATCCTTTTTAGCAAGTGATCTGCAACTTTTATCATGTTTTAGATTTAATTAGAGAAGCTCAGGTGATTTGGTTCCCATAGACATCCGGCAAAGAACTTATCCCATCATCAGGGCTTATTGAGTAATATGATTAACTCTGCTTGATTTTCTTTTAAGTTTTCAACAATGATCTTAATTTAAGAATCACTGTGCCTTTATTTGGGGAACAGATGATGAGAGCTCCAGGTCTATACTTATGTATAACAGAAGAGATGATCATCTGAGCGTGCTGATGAGAGCTTCAGGTCTATACTCACGTATAACAAAGAAGATCATCACTCCAGGTCAATGCTTCCGCATAGCAGAGGAGATAAGCACGAAAAGGATTCTAAAGAGCTTAGAAGAAGCATCAATTCAGAAGCAATGGTGAGGGAATTTGCGAATTGAAGTAATCAAGGCAGAAGTCAGATACTCTCAACCCATTTTTTACAAGACTTATAACTTTGTGCAGGCCGAAATGTCAGGAGAATAATCCTTATCATCGAGTTCTAAAGCTTTAGTTAGGCTATAGAATCATTGTTTACTTCATTTTCAGGCTGAGCCTACCAAGCATATCATATAATGAAATAGTCTTTTTCAGATTTTAGAATTTTAAGTGATACAGACATCTACATCAGTTACTATCATTTCTCCCAAAGTACAAGTCATGCAAATAAGCATACCAAGAAGACGTACATCAGTCATCCCAAATCAAGTTCTTAGTTCCCATGAAATTTTTTATTCACCCCCGAAATTTCTTTTTAACTGCCATGAAACAAAAAAAGAAATTTCCCTTTTTTTAAGTATATAATAAACAGAATTGAAAAAAAAAATTTACTAAAGAAAGTCTTCCAAATTATACTAGCAAAAACATGAGAAATGAAGTAACAAGAAAAATCAGTGATTGTGAATGGTAGATAAGAATCCAAAATGTGGATGAGATACCATAACATGTTTGTTCCGCCTCAAATTTGAATTAGGAACAATCCCAGTCAGTAAACCAGATTACTGATAGGCCTCCTGAATTGTTCCTGCACTCATAAACAGATTAGTTAGAGAGGGGGACCCAAGCCATCATGGTCATGGGAGTTCCTTTTTCATCAGTGTACATAACCTGCTTTAGCTCAAACTCTTTTGAAAAAGCATTTATCTCTTTAACCTTTTGTTTTACTTTCCAAAGTTTGTTTCTGTTCAATTACTTTAGATTTAAAAGAATTGAATTTGGAAATCATTTTCTTTTTAAGACCCGTAGGAAGAGATTTTAATTTTGAAACATTGGTATTTGTCATCTTTGAATCATGTGAAACCGGCTTCACATAAGAAGGTTTGGATAGATTGTTTTTCATCCAACCATTCAAAGATATATGCTTTTTACCTTTTGAACCCGAGAAACAACCTGTGTTATCTTTACCTCCCGAAGCTTGCCTTTGAACCTGAGGGCACTTCTTTAGCACATGACCTTCTTTTCCACATCTAAAGCAAGTCTTGAAAGGCTTTTGGTTCTTTGTAGTCCCATGGATTACTAGAGAGGGTGGAGCCTGCTTTGAGGTTGTTGCAGCTTATTGACAACCTTGAAGCTTTTTCTTTTGGATATCAGGAAATTGAACTTTCTGAGGCTTTGTCAATGTGGATTTTGAATTGGGCTGTGATTTGATGTGTGATGTTTTGGAAGCTATGATCTGAACATTCTTTTGAAAATCTTTTTGTATGACAGGTGACATGCTAGACTTGGAAGCAAATTTGTGAGGGTCATGATGGATAACAGATGAAGATGGTGAGTGCTTCTGTTGAGTTTTGGAGGAACTGCTGATTTGTTTAGCAGTTGGAGATGAGATCCGTATAGGTCTTGATTCAACTGTTGGAAGCTTTTGACACTTGATAACTTCAGCTGACTTGATGATCTCTGGTTCATCATCAGAACTTATCCAATCCTGTATACACAAGTCAGCTTCCAATGGATCTTAATTGATGACTCTTGTTGTGTCAGTTTGTGTTGTTGAGTTCTGATTGCTTGATGATTCCACAGCTGTTCCTTCTTTGACAAACTTGACAAGAACAAAAGAAGGGATGTTATCTGTTTTGAATTTGTTAAAGAAGTTACGTGAAACAACTTATACTGGTTTTGAAGCATCTGAGTTGGAATTATCATTTTGCAGATCAGATCCTTGCTTGATAAGCCCCATACCTGCAGGAAAATCATTTTCATCTCGAACCTCTTTGTGATTAATGTTGTTTAAACCTGCATGTAAACTATTAGTATCTGCAGCTTCAATTAAATCATTAGATGGATGAGGTTGAGGCATAGGAGAGTAACAGTAAGTTCTAGGAGGAGGACAAACATATGAAGTTTCACCACATCCCATACCCGTTTTGATTCTAGCTCCCCTTTGCTTAGAGAATAGTTCTTCCTATTTCATCCCAGATATCGTCCATTTGTCAAGTTTAGTTTTAAGCTTGGTAGTCTCACTATCTGCTAAAGTGACTCGTTCACTCCAAACATTTATCTCGACATTCTTTTCTAAAAGATTTCTTTTTAAAAGATCATTTTCTTTTAAAGCTTCTCTTAGTTTAATAAAATATTTGGACTCATTGATTTTAAGTTCTTTGTTGATTCGTTTTAATTTTTTTTCGTTTTCTAACAATAATCTGTTAGCTTTATAAACCCCGAATAAATGAATTTTGCAGGGAGGAGAACACATGTCTTGAACAACCTCATAAGGAAGCCCCATAACTATCTTTTCAGCAGCTAGGGCTTTTTCACAATGACAGACAGGAGTGTTCTTTTTGTATTCTTCCTCCTCAGCAACTCTCTTCTTAGCTTCTGCAGCTTCAACTTCCTCTTGATTTCCTTTATCCTGAACCTCCTGCTTCACTTCATTTGTTTCACTATCCTGTAGATTCTGAAGTTTACACCAGCTTGCACAGGCATCAACATCACCAACACTCTCACCTTGAGTATCACAGCTGAATTCTTTGAAAGGATCAAAATCCTTAATTGAATCCTCATCACTGTTTACCACCTCAGCCATCAATACATGGTTGACTTTTTCTTTAGTTTCTTTGATCTTAACACTTGAAGATACACCACCATACAAGAATTGACTGTACTCTTTTCTTTTCATATCCAAATCAAATGACTTCAACTTATTGATAACTTCCATGAGTTTGTAGTCAGCAAAATTTCTTTCGAGTTTTAACAATCTAACTTGTGGACTCCACTATGGAGGAAGAGAGTCCAAAAGTTTTGTGACCTGTTCATGGTTTCCCAGCTGGTCATCATACTTCTTAAGGTTGTTTGCCACCATCAGAAATCGATCAACAACATCAGATATCTTTTCATCTTTCATAGCTGCAAAAGAATCAAACCGACTTTGTGCCATTTTGGCGTTGTCTGATTCGAAATCGGCAGAAGACGACATTTTCAGTTAAAAATATTAAAATTCACTTTAACACCCAAAACTAAAATTATTTTTCCAAAAATTGTTGAATGATATTCTCCCCCCGAAAAAATACTTTTAATGTCAACTAAATGGTTTTTAAGCAACTGGGGTCAAGCTGCCAGGTTAGCTTTTTTTTTTTTTTTGAAATGATCAGAGGCTAATTTCGCTGAAATTTCACTAAATTCGCTGACAAATTCGCTGAATTTTCACTAATTTCGTTGGCAAGTTCGCTAGTAATTTCTCTCTTAATTTTGCTGGTAATTTCAGCTGCAGTTTCGCCCAGCAATGGCACACAAATGCTAGTTTCGCTGGATAGTTTCGCCCGAAACTAGTTGAACTTTCGTTCAGAGAACAATTTGGCAGCAATTTCGTTGGGTTTGGCACACAAACACAATGAACTTTCGTTCAACACATGTACATTCACTAGGACAAAGAAATCAGATCCAGAACCAAGAACTGTGTAATTTCGCAGAATGATCCCTAGTTTCACCCAGCGAAACTTTGTAGTTTCACTGAATGATACTGTAATTTCACTGGACGATCTGTAAATTCGCCCGACGTATCTGCACAGCCTTTTTCAGCATGAAATCAACTCTAACTCATCCAAATCTCAATGGATTTGAGATCTGATGATTCCTATAGCTTCCCACACCAAAATCAAGCAATCCTCAATCAATTTCCATATCCAAAGCACTCAGATTAGATCGAAAATGAATGGAACAGTGACTTAGAACTTGAAAACCAAACAAAACTCAAATAATCAAGAGCATAATGGATCTGATACCATATTGTTGGTCCACTCGATTGATATAACAGTGCAATTGATTAATAAACACAAACAAATGCCACTGAAAAACACAAATATCAATGATATTTATGTAAAATATAGATCAAACACAATAAAATATTAATGAACAATGATGAACACCTTAAGAACACTCAATAAAACCCTTGTTTGATCTATATTGATTTGCATAAGATATTGTTTACATGGAAACCCTCAAATCTAGCTCATTCAAGCTCTTGAAACACACTAATGACTCTAGCTATATGTAATTTAATGACAATTAGCCCCCTAGACTATCATTAAAACATACAAATGACTTAAACATAAATAAATATATTTTGTTGACACAAAATATATTTATTTACAATAAACTCCTAGTTAAATATATTTTCAACGTCTCGTCTTAGTTCTTCGTCTCGAACGCGTCTGTTTGTCTTTTCCGATGACTTTGACAGTGACGTTGACCTTTGTTGACTTTGACTGTATTGATAATATAGACTATCCTTTTTCAGACCCAACGCAGACTAACATAGAACCTTCTCATGTCAAAGAGATCATGCAGAGGAAGTTCAAGCATGTCATTTGTGAAGTAGACATGTTGCTCTCCCTGATCTCTTATGACATACCATCTATCTGGATCTTCAGCAAAAGTCCATGACAGAATTTGTCTTCCAGTAGCAAGAGGCTCTACTATGATTGGAGTTTGTTGAGAGACCTCTTCATGCACTCCCTCAGGATGCTCTGACTGATCCTGAGGTTGGGAGGTGGATGCCTTTATTCTCTTCTTCTTTGAAGTGGATCTTCTTCTGGCCATCCTTTTTCTCCTCCCAGATTTCTTCAACTGAGAGGGTTGGGCTTGAGTACCAGTCGGTTCTGTTGTGTCCCTCTCAGTTGGGTTCCCTTCTCTCATAGGTTCAGAAGAAGAGAGAGAGGAGGACCCTGCTGTGGGTCAGAAGATGAAGTTGGCTCAGATGCAGCTCCAGGTTCAAGTTGTGTTGTCTCAGTAGGTTTAACCTTCACCTCAACTTCAGGTTGAGCTGGACTTGGTGGAGAATGCAAGTCCACCAGCTCTCCCCTTTTTATCTTCTGCTTGATCACCCTAATGTGCTCATCCATTATGGATAAAGACATAGGACCAAGCCTCCTTCCGGAGAACCCATACTGCTTCAAGAAGCTCATCATCCTTTGTCTGTCAGCAGACTTCTTTTGGCTTTTGAGGATGATGGCCCTTGACATTGCAGCTTCTTCCCTTAATCTTTTCCTTACAGCTTGCCTTTCTTTTTTGGCTTGCTCTTCCAGCTGTTTGTTGTATTCAAACATTATGTATTCAGATGGTAAGGGAAGAAGTGCATTTGCCTGATAGAGACCTATGGCACTCAGGTAGCTGATCATCTTTAGTCTTTCTTCTTCAGTTGCTACCTAAGTTTGTTTAGTGGCCACAGTCTCTGGCTCAGGACTTTCTTGAACTGGGGAGAGGACAGGAATGTTCTTGTAGAGTCTTTTCAGCCTCATTTATTCCTTGTGCTTGAGGAGCAATGCTGCATCCTCTGTTTCCTTCCTCTCCTTTGACAACTCTGTGTCAGCCAGTTCATTTAATTCATCTAAGGGGAGAGAGATGAGTTCATCAACATTATAGTTTCTGGTTCCCAGATAGTTTAGCCTGGCTGCCCTTAACTCATCTTCCTGAGTGTTTAGCCTGGGGGCAGCCCTGATTACAGCTTCTATAAACCCTCTGGAACCACTTAAACTCTCTCCCCTCAGCTTTCTCTTCCTCACTCTCTTCTCCTCCTCAATCTCCTCAGGAGTCATTTTCTTTTTGTCTTTGTCATCCACAGGCTTTGGTGACTCAGGCTAGAGAGAGCTTTGGCCTTCATTGCTTGGTTCGGCTGTCAAGCTCTGGCCAGAGAGAGGTTGTGAAACACCATCACCAGCTGGTGTTTCACTGAGGGTAATGGGTGCAGAGGGAGATCCTGTCTCAAGGTTCATAAGTTCAACCTCTGGGCCTTCAGTCAAGGTATTCCCTTCGAAGCTGATCTCCAGGTCTACCTCAACATCCAATTGACCAAAGATCTCACCTGCTAGCCTCTGTCTATATTATTTTAATCTCAATTTAAACTCCTCTAGCACCCTGTCTTGGATTCTTTCTGCCAATTTTGCTGCTTGTCTGTTATTGCTTGGGTTGACAAGTAGCAGAACTACCAAGTTGATGCTCTCATAGAAACTCAGGTGTGAAATGTTGAGAACTTCTAGTTGACCCTAAGCTATAGAGATCACAAGAGCTCTCCTATTGCTGTCATACACCCAACCCCAGATTGGGTTCTCAGAAGGGGCAGACATTGCTCTTGGTATTCCCTCCTTAAACAGTTGTTGGATGAGCTGGTAACAATTGCAGGACCGGGGTAAGGGTACTTAACACTTAGTTTCACACTGAGGAGAGATCTTGGATTACTTAACAATTCAAATAAGAAACTGGTAACTAGAGACAGATGATACTAAGAACACAAGTAAATTAAAAAGACAGAATTAAGAACAACAGAAGAACACAAGATTGGTTTTCAAGGATGTTGTATATTGATCTCAAGTTCTTTTACAAGTGTTACAAAGCATATTTTAAATTACAAGGACCTGAGACATTTTTATACTACAACCTACAACCGTCACTTACATGTATGGACAGCTGGGATTTGACTAATCTAGACAACAAGATCAATCTACAGTCAAAAGGCAGATTACCTTTTGACTAGTGACTATGACATGCCATAGCTCTCTGACTTTTCCTAATACAAAAAGTCTACAGAAACAAGTAAGGTAAGTTACAGACAAAGACCATTCCTACTTTTTGATAAAGCATGGAAGTTTCACCAACTAGTGTAAAGTAGGTGAACCACCAGAGCAGGCAGCGGAGAGTGTGTCAACTTTATCAAAGGTTGATTCAGAGAAAGCATATTTTCTCTATCCTCTGAAGAAATCAGTCTTCACAGCTTCAGAAGACTTTGTCTCTGAAGCTTCAGAAGATTTCATCTTTGGCTTCGTAAGAGTCTGGTCTTTGGCTTCGGAAGATTTCACACTTAGAATATTTTTTCTGTTTGAGTGTGAAACTTTCGAAGTAACTCCTTCTGAACTGTTAGCTTCAAAAGATCTTAACTTAGACGCATTTGAGAGTATAAGACTTCCAAAGCTAGTTCATCTTTGTTCCTTAGTGCATGCATGGAAGACTTGGTTGTTCTGGCTTGTTGGTTGCATCAACCTCATAATCTTCAGATGATCTTACACCCTCATACATCAGCTTCAGTGCATCCCATAGTTGCTTTGCATTCTTGCACTTCTTGAAGCCTCTATAGATAGAGTTTGGAAGAGCAGTTTGGAGGGCGGTCATGGCCTTCTGATCAATATCAATTTTCTTCCAGTCTTCATCAGAATAATTGGCCACTTCCTTGGGTATCATACCACCACCAGCAATAGCTGAAGGGGTGGATGGTACATGAGGTCTAGAGGCTACTAACCCCCACATCCTAGAGTCCTGGGACTTGATGAAGCCTTTCATTCTTTGACACGAAGTGTCAAAGTCTTCAAGAATGATCAGTTGGGGACTTAGTCATGGTACCAGTTTCCATGTCAGCCTTGGTGATAGCTGCCATTTGATATGTTAAGTATTTTGTGAGAGTGAAAGGATTAAATATGGTAAGATCTTACAATCAAGAGCCTAAAATGCTCTGATACCAATTACAGGACCGTGTGAAGGTGGTCAATACAATCAGTCTTATAATGGGGAGAGGTTTAGAACACTTAATAGTTCAAATGGGGAACTGGGTTTGAGTATGATGATACTAAGAACACAAGTAAGTAGTGAGATAGAACTAAGAACAAGAACAAACAAGTATGGTTTTCAAGGATGCTGTATATTGCTCTCAAGTTCTATTACAAGTGTTTACAAAACATAAAAGAATTACAAGGACCTGAGACACTTTATATTACATCATACAACAGTCAATACTTAGATAGACAGTTGGAAACACTAATCTAGACAACAAGATCAGTGTAGAGTCAAAAGGCAGATTGTCTTTTGACTATTGACTATGACATGCCATAGCTCACATTCTTTGGTAATATAAAAAGGTTTACAGGTACAAAAATAGGAAGTTACAGACAAAGACCTTATTCTACTGTTTACAAAAGCATGGACTTTTCACCAACTCATACAAGTTGGTGAGTCTTCAGAGTTGCATCGGAAAGTGTGTCAGCTTTCTGTAAAGTAGATCAGAGAAAGCATGTCTTCTCTGTCTTCGGAAGAAATCAGTCTTCACAGCAAAATGGCTTCGGAAGACTTTGTCTCTGAAGCTTCGGAAGACTTCATATTTGGCTTTGGAAGATTTGGACTTTGGCTTTGGAAGATTTTACACTTAGAGTATTTTTTGATGTAGAGTGTAAAACTTTCGAAGCACTTCTACCTTGTACGTCTAGTGCATGCATGCAGGAAGACCCTTGGTTGTTTTGGCTTCTTTGGTTGCATCAGCCTTATAATCTTTTGATATTATCTTACAAGCTCCTTCGTCTTTCTCTCTCTAGAACCGCTAGAAGCTTTCTCTTTCTAACATTGAAAATGTTTTGGTGCATGAGAGTGAGAGGAGGGGGTGACTCACTCTTTTTATACCCACTTTAAGATAACTTTTTGCTTTTGTCCATCTTTGATCCTTCCACTTATTTAAAACATCCTCTTTATTCATTTTATTTGCCTTTTAAGATTTTCAGGTGTTATATTGGGACTTTGTAGCTTTAGAGATATAAGATCACCTAACTTGGATTTGTTTAGTCACATGAATTAATTCCTTTCATATGCCACTTTTCTTACTACCTTGGTTATGTAGTATATAAGGTTATATCCTCTAAAAGATTATTTTGATAGACCTTTTCCATGAGTGGGATGTATTAAAGCTTGTACCCGTAGCTTTAGCATTTCCCCTTGCTCATTTTTTGTTCCATATATGTTCAAAATTTCACTAATTTGACAGATTACTTGGTAGATCCAGAAAGTCATCAATAGAGGCGTAGTAGTTTTTAAAGTTGTTTCTTCTTATAATTTCGTACTTTTCCATCTCTTTTATGTATGCCCATCTAAACACCTTTGAGATATTATTAATTTCCTCCTTAATTATTGGATAAATAATCATAATCTTTGGCTTTACAACCTTCTTTATCTTCATCACTAAAGATAATGGCTTTTCATAAAAGATTATTGCTAAGGAGGTGGGGGAAGGAGGGTCTAGTATTGGAAATGGAACATCTACATGAGTTGATGTTGGTTTTAACTTGGAGACTAAGGAAACCTTTAATTTTGAAGCTGTAAATTGATCCTTTTATGGAGGTCGATCACATGCTGCAATCTTCTTTTTGATTATTGAAACATGGGTAGCTAAGGTGGCAAACTTCATAAGACCAAGTTCTGACTAGAGAATCCTTAGAACTTACAAAATTGTTTCATCTTTTCCATATCTCTTATATCATTTCTGTTCATTTGGATAATTTTCGTAGATTATTCAACTTTTTTCTTTCTTAGCACATGAGCCTTTTCTTTTGTTTCTTTCAAATTTCATTTAGTTTCTCCATTGTCCAGCTCATCAATGCCAAATCCTTTGATCTCTAAGAATGAAGATTTTCAACTCTTTCTTTATCTTCAACAACATAACTGGTGGCATTATCATAAGAACAGACAAAGGAAGTGTAATTCCAAGTTTCTTTGCAAGAGATGGCTCTTTTTCAACGAGTCCCTTCTTGCTTCTTTCTCCTTCATTCTTTGTTGTTGTTCTTCTTTTTTCTCTCTCACACACACTCTCTATCTTTCTCTCTTACTAATCAACTTAAGTCGTTTTTCCTTCTCTTTTTAAATTCTTCCTTTTTCATTGGCTTTTTTTCAATTTATTTATAATTCTTGGAAACAATCACAAAAGTGGTTGCTTCACTAGTCTCCTTGTTAATCACTTCCATTTCCTCAAGCATATTGGAAGTAATTAGTGCTTCAAAGTAATCTCGGATTCTAAAGTGACTACCATACTAGTTTGTTTTGGCTTATCGGTAGTAGCATCCACCATGGAATCAAATTTGGTTTCAACATCAACCTTTGGTTGACCGACCACAAGTTCAGCAGAGGCATTGAATCTAGCCAGGATTTATTTTCTTAGCAATTGTTATTATGCTTCATTCAACTTAATTGGAACCTTGTATAGAACAATTGCCACTGAGTTATCAACAACTGGGGTAACTTTCGTATTGGCTAGAATTACATAGAGAACATCTTCAAGAATTATCTCAGGTACTTCTTTCTCAATCCCTTTAATAGCTTAATTAATACAATGTAGATTGATCTCCGAGTCCTTTCATCTTTATTGATATTCCTCACATGGTTTTTTTGTTTAATCTGGTATGGAGTTCTGGTGGAGAACCAAACAACTTCATTGAAATCTTTATCTCGTTCATCCTTGTTAAAGATGTTTATTCCTCTTTTTGAGCTCTTAAAGATTGTTTGTTTGCCTTTAAATTGTTTCCACGTAGGAGAGAGTGATGGTGAAATTCTCCTACCAGTAGGTTTGCATAAATCCATACTAGCATGCATCTAGTGGGGTTACCGATTTTGAGAATAACAATGGCGAGATAATTTTCAAAATAATCATTTTCATTCATTATTAAAGAATGGTTGAAGTGTCTTTTAATCCAAACTTAGTTAGTAGGCACATGATAACCCCATGCAATAATGTCATTTAGTTCTATTGTAATATCCCGAGCGTTCGGGTCAGATATAATAATTAAAAACACAAGAAATATAAACTTCACATTTTATATATTTTGTTAAGCGATTAAGTAACGAGTAAAATGAATATTTGAAATATGAAGTTTAGACTAACTTTTAATGTCATAATAGACGTCTGCATACTAAATATAATAATATAACAGAAAACCAAGTGAAACATGAATTAATTATTCTCATAATAAAACTTAGATCAACTTGAAAAGAAAAATAAGTTCGTCTGAATGACATACTCAAAATTTTATAAAACACAATATTTTGAAAACTATAACAGAAAACCAAGTGAAACAAGTGAATTAATTATATAAGTAAGCAAGCAGTCATGCTAGCTGCTCAATCTGTAATTCCACATCGACCAAGATATATAGTCACATGGTTGCTTGCTTCCCTATAAATAGAAAACTTAAGGTTAATTTCAAAATATAAGGTTTTTCTAGGAAACTCTAATTTAAATAGAATCCTGAGTCCTTAATACTTTCTTGGGTATGTTAGTAGCCGTTTTTAGAGTTCGAGTACGAGCGCGAATAAGAGAGACTTTACATCAAATTTTCATAGATAGTTTTCAGGAAAGTTCTTGTTTAAGTTTATGTTTAGGTATTATTGTTATTAATAT
This sequence comes from Flaveria sonorensis, assembly GCA_025506505.1. NCBI lineage: Eukaryota > Viridiplantae > Streptophyta > Magnoliopsida > Asterales > Asteraceae > Flaveria > Flaveria sonorensis. The sequence continues at coordinate 39,153,842 of CM046432.1, forward strand.
TATTATTATTATTATTATTATTATTATTATTATTATTATTATTATTATTATTATTATTATTATTATTATTATTATTATTATTATATTATTATTATTATTATTATTATTATTATTATTATTATTATTATTATTATTATTATTATTATTATTATTATTATTATTTATTATTATTATTATTATTATTATTATTATTATTATTATTATTATTATTATTATTATTATTATTATTATTATTATTATTATTATTATATTATTATTATATTATTATTATTATTATTATTATTATTATTATTATTATTATTATTATTATTATATATTATTATTATTATTATATTATTATTATTATTATTATTATTATTATTATTATTATTATTATTATTATTATTATTATTATTATTATTATTATTATTATTATTATTATTATTATTATTATTATTATTATTATTATTATTTATTATTATTATTATTATTATTATTATTATTATTATTATTATTATTATTATTATTATTATTATTATTATTATTATTATTATTATTATTATTATTATTATTATTATTATTATTATTATTATTATTATTATTATTATTATTATTATTATTATTATTATTATTATTATTATTATTATTATTATTATTATTATTATTATTATTATTATTATTATTATTATTATGAGACTCTACATCACATAATCAGTTTGCATTCTCGTGGTTCCGCATTGGCAGGGTGTGACCCCATGAGATAAATGTTAGCTATAATTAAATTATATTATTTTATCCATAGGATAATACCTTATAACTATGAACCAGAGTAGAGAGTTTCACTATCTTGATTCATAGAGGTGAGTCCATCTGAACTATTTTCTAAAAAGGGATGTGATGCTTTATTAATTGGTATTAGTTGTAGAATTAATTATGAATAGCATCTACGATATGTGGTAATGTTTGATAGGATGCTTGAGGGCTGCTTGTATGATTATGTTTTAGCTAGTGGATTTTGTATACATAGCCTGCTTATGTGAATATGTTGTGCTTACTCTGTTCTTATCTGTTTTCCATGGCTGTATTTGCTTGATGTAATAGTCAATAATCATGTGATTTAAAAAATATTATATTTATGAACTCACTAGCTTTATGCTAAGTCCTAAATGTTTCTATGGGCACACATCCTGGGTGCCAAGTGATTGTGGGGATTAAAGATTGCTACTGAAGAATTAAATGAAGACTGAAGACAATGTAAATCTTAGGGGGAATATTGTTAGAACTCTTAAAAGTATAACATTTTGTCTTTTGTGTTTTTGTCATAGTATAGGGACTTATTTTGTAAATATATGTTCCTTGTTTTTCTTTAATAGTATAAATAGGATATTTTATGTATTGTGTAGGAGACCTAGAGATCTAGACTATAGACCTAAAGAACGAAACAGTTAGAACAGAGAACAACTGTAACTACCTCTTACATATTGTATCCTGAGCTTTTACGATCAATGAAATCTATGAATTTTTGAAGTAATTGCTTGTGCTTGTGTACTTTGTGTATGAATTGATCATTGCATTACGGGTTCAATTTTCTTAAAACTTCTATTTACATTGATAACATTATGCTATGTTTATTACAACTAATCCTGTCCAACACTAAAAAACAAAGCATATCGAAATTCGTTATCATTTTCTCAGAGATAACTCTGAAAAAGGTTTAATCATTTTGATTCTCTGAAAAAGGTTTAATCATTTTGATTCAAATAACAACTGAAAAACAGTTGGCTGACCTATTTACAAAAGCCTTTTTACCAGGTCGGTTTGAGTATTTGGTTAAGTCAATTGGACTTATTAACCATGTTTAAAATTGGTTTTGAGTAATTGAGTTGTCTGAATCATAAAAATGATAAGAACCCTCCCTTTGCTAAATAAGAAGATTTATAGAGAAAACTGTCATAGTTAACTGCCTGATTGTATATATTATGTGTGCATGTTAAATAGAAAATGAAAAAACAAATACAAAAATAGAAAATTGCAAAATCAAAAGAGAAAAATATAAAACAAAAACCTATAAAAATAGAGTTTTTCTTGTTAGTTAATTGTTTAGGACTGAATCTGTCTTTGTAATTTGTGAGAAATGATAGATACATTAGTTCTAATCAGTTGCATACTTTACTCGCTACTAAAGTCTGACGTGATCACATATGATGTGCAGGTAAGCTCATGTAATTATACTGAAAATGTAAATTCTTGTGATTAAACTAAATCAATCATGCATTTGTGTTTGTCTATTTTAGTACCAATAAGTAGTGTTGACTTCTCAAATTGATTGCTTGTAAAGTCACAAACTCACACCTGGTGGTGATATGAATAACCATGAGCTCTAATTATTTAAAATATCTATTCACTTCTCTGTTATGAGTCATCATTGACCTGAAGTGATGAGATATCCTTTGTTGTAAGTCGTTACAGACCTAAATATTCTTACTTGATGCAAAAGATGCCAATGTGCACAACCTAAACATGAGATCTGGTTATAAGTATATGTCAGGTTAAAAAGTTGAGAAAAGTGCTTTCTTGCATATCTTGACAAGGGTTGAGCTCTGTAAGTCTAAGTGTGACTTACATAATGTCATATCTAATCGTACCTTAATCAATCCAAGAGTTGAAAAAGTAAATGTGTTGAGTATCTTGCCAAAAGCACTCGTTTTCTGTCCTTAGATCTTGTGTCTCCTCTGCTGTGGGAACGCTGACCTGGAACATACTTGATCAGGATTTAATCACTGTCAATGACTATCCATTATTTTATTTTATTTTATTATACTGATCTTAACTGATATGATATCACTATAGGCATGTGATTCAATTGTATATAGTAGATTTTTCTTCTGCTTTAATTTTGATTTTTGCATGATTTTCTATGTGCATGCATGTTGATAATGATTAGTTTGCTCTACTTGCTACATAAAAGAAACTTTTAAGTTTGTGAACTTAAAAGTTTAGAGGGAGTAAAAATGTAAAATAGAAAATCAATGAAAAGTGTTAAATGTAAAAACGAAATAAAAAAAATTAAGTGCTTTGAATGGAAAGGATGAAGCTGAAATTCAAGCATGTGTGTGTTTGATATGATGTAAGAAAATAAACCTAAAAAGAATTCAAAATAAGTGGAAAAGCTTCTTGAAAATAAAACAAGACTATTTGTGCTGTAAAAGTTTCAAAATAGAGACTAAAATGACTGGAAAGTGTTTTAAAAAATTATCAAAGTTGTATTTCAAAATGTGCTTGCTTGGTGTTTGAATTGAAAATTCATGTTTGACAATAAAAATATGAGTTTCAAATGATTTGTGGTGATTTTAAACAAAAACGGTTTGATTGTTAAATTTGAGGGTAATTAATGAAAATTTTGGGTGATAGTCCAAAAATTGACTAAGTGTTGAGACAATACGCATGAACAATGCTAATGCGCATGAACAATGCTAATGTGCATAAACAGTGTTCAGATGGATGTTGTGAAAATTTCAAGTGTTAGACTCATGGAAGGTTTCTCATGCGCCTGAATAGTACTTATAAGTCCAAATCAGGAGTATGATGAAGTTCAGGAATTTGTATAAGTGTTGAGCATTTTGTTCCGTACATGTGCCTAAACAGTTGTCATGTTGCTGAAAATTATTACTGAAAATTGATAAAGTGTTGGGCGTATCAGCTTATGCTCATGCGCCAAAACAGTTTCAGACTTTCCAAGTGGTTAGACGTTTGAAGATGATGATTACTCCAAGTGTTAGGCATTTCATCAAGTCTCATGCGCTTGAACAGTGCCCAAGCGCCTGAACAGTACTCATGCGTCTGAAGACTTAGTGTGAAACTTAGTCTCATGTGCCTTCAAAGTGCTCATGCGTCTGAAAATTTAGTGTGAAATCTAGTTATATGTGCCTTCACAGTGCTCATGCGCCTAAGAATTTTTACACTTATATATATTCAACACTTGTAGTTTTCATTCATTCATTCACAAACTCAAACTCTCTGATTCGCACACTCTCATGCTCGATACATTCACTCACTTAACATTCGATTGTTACCTGTTAATCTTTGTGATATATAGGTATATTCATTGAATCAAAACATCATGTTGATCTTAAAACATCTAACTTCATTACCAAAATTCAAACTTTGATTGGGCGTTGGAACTCTATTGAGGCGTTCAAACCCTAGATGTTCAGAAAATTTGAAAACTGTGATTTAAATGTGTTATAATAACTAAAATTGAACATCAAATGAGTGATTTAACATGATTTTGAATAGATTGTGAGAATCAAATCTCAATTACATCAAAATATGTTCTTGATGACTCATTGTTCACCAGTCGAAGTTTAAGAACAAAAATGAACAACCAGTTTATCATTTTTCATCAAAATTGTTGTGTTAATCATCAAAATTCATCTATTCAATTGATATTGAGATGATTTTAATTGTTTTAGTGTACTTTAAATCATTAAAAGTTAAACATGATTGTACTCTGCTCTTGAAGGAGTGTATTCAACACTTAGAACTTTTAAGTGTAAACTGTTAGGTTTTAAAATTTTCTAACTCAATTAAAATTCAATCAATTTTCATGTTTCATGGTTCATTAATTGAATTAATCATAACTTGTGTTGAATCAAAATTGTAACCAGTGCATATTCTGTTCATGTAATGGGTTGTACAAAACACTTAGAAATTTTTTAAGTGCTATTGGTTCAAAATTGATAACACTCAATATGATTAAAATTTTGTCAATTAAAATATGACTAATATTTTGTTCTATGTATACAGATGGCATATCTTAAATTTGAGCTAAAGCATAACGTAGCAGCCTTTCTTAATGAGGATGTTCGTGAAGCTGTTGGTTATGAAAAGATGATTAGGTTTCTATTGAGAACAAAATATGTATATTCCATGTGTTCACAACCAGTTAAATATGCTTGTCTCATCAAAAGATTCTGGAGTACTGCTGAAATAGCAAGTGATGATGAAGGAAGGAAAGTTGTTAGAGGGTTTATCATAAATTATCGTATGATTGAATTTTCTGAGTAGTCAATCAGAGAAGCTCTAAGACTTGGTGATAATGATCCTGAAGATTTGGCTGAACTCACTTTTAATGAGTGTAGAGACACATTTCTAGCCATGGGTCATCCAGATCATTTTCCAAAGAAACAATTTTTCAGAGCAAGAGTGTATAACCACTGGAAACTACTTTGTTATATCTTTCAATATGGAATGTCTAAAAGAAGTGCAGGATGGAATTCATTCCCTATAGACATTGCACCTCCTATTGTAGCCATTGCCACAAACGAAGATTTGATATGGCAAAATGGATTATGAATGGATTCATTTTTAATTTGGAGAATGGAATCATGAACAAATACCTGATGTATCCCAGATTTCTTTAGCTGATTATTAATGAAGAGAATCCTAATTTCCATGCACATGGAGTAAGTGGTGAAAGATTAGTTTTGTAGCACATGACAGAAACAATATATAAAAGACTTGCTATAGTGACCAGTGCTAAAAATGTTCCAATGTTTGATTACATGAGAGCCGTAGCAAGAGATGATGTGAACATAAATGAAGATCATTTTCATTTGATTGATGATGAACCTATTGATCCAAATGATCTGATTGAAGAAGTTCCTCAAGGACTGTTTGAGTCTAAAGCTGAGGATGATGATGAAGATAATGAAGATGATGATGAATCTGAAGATGAAGAAAGTTCATCTTCAAGTGATGATAATGATGATGATGATGATGATGGAGGTAATGAAGTTGAAGAAGTAAATGAAGATGTAGGTGATACAGAAGTTGAAAATGTGAATGAAGATACTGATAAAGCCAATGCATAACAAGAAATGGAGTGTGATATTCAAAATGTTGATGTATTTGAGTCTATAGTAGCTGATGAAGGTGAAAGATCAAGTCAACATGATACAATTCTTACTGAAGAATTAAACATCGAGCAGATGATAGAATCATTAAGAAGAGAACAACAATCAGCTTAAGATAATCGAGTAGCTGAAAGATGAGAATAATCAATTAAAAGCAAAATCTTTAAAGAAAGATGTGAAAATTGCTGAGCTTGAAGAAGTACAAGGTATGAATGTAAAGAACCTTGTTGTCTTACTCATAGATTATGATTTGACAGAAGAAAAATACAAGAAACTGAAAGAAGATTATGACAAGTTGAAAGAAGAACTTGAAATCATGAAAGAAAGCTTAAAATCTCAATCTCCGTAACCACAAGAAAAAGTCCCTTTAACTTCAGAGATAGAGGTTATTCCAGAAGTCCAAACTACCGAAGTTGAAAGATTATCTAAGGCGGTGAAAGGAAAAAGAAAGATAGCTGAATCTGATATTCAAATATTAGCTGAATCGTCATCCAACCCTCCTTCAAAGATGCTGAAAATTGTTTCTGAAACTCTGAATGTAGGTCCATCTTCTTTACAGGAAATAGCATAAGCAGACATACAAAAGAAAATTGGAGCTCTAGATGACTTAGATCCAGAGTTTTCAGATGCTTGGTATGATGAAGTACTAGAAGAAGAAGATGTTACTGAAGTTGCCTATTCTCCAATTGAAGATGTCGCTGAAGACATTCCGTTAGATATTGATGACAGATACAATTATCTGGTCAAGAAGAAATACAACCGTGTATTTTTGGATGGTCTAACAGTTTCACAAATCAATGAAGAATATGATAAATGCATTATAGCAGAGTCTATAGCTCCAGTTGATCCTGACAAAATAGTTAAGGAACATGGAGAATGGAATCTGATGCAAGAAAGTATTAACATTGAAGACCTTCTAGCATCCGAATTACATCATCCTGATCCTGAAAATATGAAAACTGTTGAGCTTAGACTGTGGCTACAATCAATGAATTATCCTAGAAAAAGATTAAACAGACTGCAAACTGAGTCTCTTAGAAATTTAGTCAAAAGTTTTCAAGAGACGAAAAAGCAAACCAAGAAAATGATTGTGCTTGATTTGGAAAATCCTCAATATTTGGAGATTACATAGAGGACTAAAATCTTAAAGCCTCATGAGATTAAAGAAATGGAATTAGTGATAAGTGGACATGAAAGGAGAAAAGAATTAATTGAGATGTTCCCAGAGACAGAGAAACAGGCATATCAAGTCTCTGTTGAACAGAAGCAAATATGGAATAAGGCAATAACTGCTAGAGATTTAGTAAGGAATGTGCTGCAAAAAGGCCATCCATCTCTGAATTGCTCAATGCAATGATTGTGCCAGATAATATAAAAAATGTGAAGATAGTTGCCTGGAAGTATGATGAGGTTTTTGATGCATTTTTAATCAAATGTGTAAATGCTATTTGTGATGACTATCATTTTTACACAAGCATCATAGCTCTTCCAGTGCAAGATTTGAAGGAATTAAATAAGTTGCCTTTGATTAATCTAACGAAATCAATTCAAGGTGAAAATTTCCATAGGCTTTTAAATCGAGGCATTTCAAGAATGGATTCTTATCTTAAAACAAGATGTGATCAAGAAGACAAAGAGTATTTCAAATCATTAAAGAGTAAAAGAAAGATAGCTGCTAATACAGAAGAAGAAGAACAATATTTGGATGCTTATAGTGATCAATTTTTTGAAAAAGTCACTAATCTGGGCTTGAAGGTGATAGACGAAACTCAAACTTCAAAACCAATTTTGAGATGGTTTTATCATGCTGACTTATTCGAGTTGAAGTTGGTTCGAAACTTAGAAGGCTGGGATTCAGATATGATTTTGTTATTTGGAGTTTTTGAACATAAACTTTTGCATCCTAGTTATATCTCATTTTTGTCTATCCAAAAGTTTGACCGTGTTGCATCAGATGTTACAGAAAATGATAGAAAATATTTTTTGATGATTATCTTGGTAATGGATGCTGCGATGGAGAGAATTGCATTGCGGAAAGCTCTAGCTTATGCAAACATCATGAAGAAAGACATAAAGTCTATTGATTTTATGAGAATTTCAAGCAAAAGAAACTCATTGTAAAGAAGTTCAAGTCAGCAATAAAGAAATTCATTCTCACGATCATCCTAAACCTTTTGAATTCTACGACAACATTGATATTGCAGGTCTTACGAAAGAAACTTTGGAGATAATGGACAAAATGGAGATTAAAACCAACGAGTCGAAGCCTGAGCAAGCTATTATTGTAAAGAAGTTCAAGTCAGCAATAAAGAAATCATTGCATGAATTGGAGATATACAAAGAAAAGCCGGTATTCAAGATAAAAGAAGAATCAAAAGAATTAAATGAAGATTGAAGAAAATGTAAATCCTAAAGGGAGTATTGTTAGAACTCTTAAAAGATTAACATTTTGTCTTTTTGTGTTTTTGTCATAGTGTAGGGACTTATTTTGTAAATATATGTTCCTTGTTTTTTTTGATAGTATAAATAGGATATTTTATGTATTGTGTAGGAGACCTAGAGATCTAGACTATAGACCTAGATAACGAAACAGTTAGAACAGAGAACAACGGTAACTACCTCTTACACATTGTATCCTAAGCTTTTACTATCAACGAAATCTATGAATTTTTGAAGTAATTGCTTGTGCTTGTGTATTTTGTATATGAATTGATCATTTCATTATGATATCTTCACAGATTGATCCATTTTGAACCTATCATGGATCTCTAGTCTATTTAGACCGACATAATTTTATTTTATAAGAAGACAAATATAACATATCCTATACTTTATAATCAAAATTAGACTTTTGCTATGCATTCTCTAATTACTATGTATTCAATAAATCTGATGAGTAACAAGTTGGTATTAGAGTAGTAGTTTAAGTGAACTAGGTATAGTATAGTATCTAGTCTTAAACTGGGAAGATGCTTTAAGTTAAGCTGATTGACCGCATAGTTGTTGGGTAATGGGATTTAGTAAACCATGGAGGATAATGAATAGAACATTGTAAGTGAAATAGAAAAGCAATGACACCTAGCTAATTTTGTTTCTTGTTTATTAGTGCTATTTTATTTTGGGTCATAATCCATCTTGTGAATACTAATTTCTTGCTCCCTTATGTAGGCTATGACTAGAGGAGGAAGTGCTCGAGGTAGGGGTTGTTATAGACCGCCTGGTAGTAGAAGGAGAATTATCTCATCCACGAGTGATGATCACGATAATCTTCATAATACTAAACTTAAGACGTAGCAATTTCCTGGAACACAATTCCAAGCTACTGTAGCTTGCATAATTAGAGATGCTTTGCCAAATGCTATAGCTAAAGTAAAAAATGCCACTAGGGACTATGTAAACAATGGTGGTAATGGGTAGAATGATAGCATATTAATAACATCAATGGCAATTAAGATGTTGCCATGGAAGACCAACTGATAAGGGATCTTCCTATAAAGCTTTCAAGAGTGTGAACCCTAAATATTTGATGGTAAAAGAGAGACCAAGGAAACTTTTTAGTGGATCCATGAGATAGAAGTTGTTATTGAAATTATTGGATGCATAATCACGCAAGCTGTCATGTATGTCACTCTCTCATTCAAGTCTGAGGCGTTGTTTTGGTGGGACAATATCAAACAAGCCTAAGGACCTAGAGTTGTTGCTACTTTAATCTGGAATGAATTAAAGGAGCTTGTCATGGAAAAGTATTTGTCCTGAAGTTGAAAGGGAAAAAATTGAAAGATAATTCTTGCAAATACAAACCAGGATAGGATCATGACACACTGTTAGTACACAACTAGATTTGATAAAATGCCTCGGTTGCTTCCTGGGCATTAACACCTGAAGCAACGGGTGTAAAAAGATACGTTAAGGGGTTACCTACTCATATCCGATAGTTAGTCAAGATGTCTACCACTAAAAACTATGAATCGGAAAATACATTAAGTTCTATTGCATACGAAGAATAAGGTACAATGAATGATAATAACAAAAGAAAGAGAAATGAGGATGGTAATCGGATGCTAAAAAAGACTAAATGAAATGAGCGGAACCCTGCTAATAGACCATAAAGGAATGTTAAAACTAAGTCTTGGAGAAAGTTCCATGATTCCAAATATCTCAAATGTGCACCGGGTGTTCATTCATGAAAGAACTACCCAAAAATCAAAGGCTTCAATTGTTTGAAGTATGGACATTTTCAAAGTGATTGCAAAAACTCGTCACAACCTCAACCTAAGGAGAAGCGGAACAAGGCCAAGGGTCAAATGTATTTTTTTAAAGAAGCTGGAGATGAAAGTATAGCTATTACATTTCTCATTAACAACATATATGCTAGAGTTTTATTTGATGTTGGGGAAAATAGAAGTTTCATTTTGATATGCTTCAAATTATATGTATAAATCATATCATCTACACATCAAATATTTCCAAACCTCATAACAAAAATGATTAAATTGGTGCTAAAATTTTAATTATATTTTTAGGCTTTCTAAGAGGCCAATATGGACCACACGAGCTTAAACGAGAAGGAAATTAAAGAAAACCAGGCTCCTGCAGCCAAGCATGGGTTGTGGCCTAAGAGGCACACCCCTATGCCCAACCTCAACACACCGTATGCTAAATATGGCCAAACCCTATGTTTGTCAGTCAGAAGAGACAAAAGTATTGTTCCCCATCAGGGAGACACGATGCATGCCCTACCCTAACATAAGGACTTGCCTCATCAAAGACGGGGTCGTGCCCCGACGCTTGTTGCTTGTATGAGCAGAACTACTTGTACATATGTTGCACTACATAGGGCTATGCCTGGGTGACACGAGGCCCTTCCTAGGAGACATGAGGTCATGCCCAGCACTCCAAAACACTATAAATAGTAGCTTATTTACAACATTTGAGATAGCTTTTGGGAGGTGAAGTGTTGGTGATTGCTCTTGGGAATCCATCATTTGGATGTCCTTGGAAGGCTCTTGGGAATCCATTATTTGGATGTCCTTGGAAGGCTCAGAAGGTCCATTTAACACTTAGAATAGGCTCATGATTGATTAACATAATCCATATTTGATCACTAGTTTGATTGTTTTGATTTACCGATTATTTCATAACCATCCTCTATCTTTGTTGTAATGTTCAAGCTCATTATGAGCTAAACTTCTATTATCATCCTATTTTAGTAAAAACTTTATGTAAATTGTGATAACGTAATGATGTGGTAATATTTATGTTAATGTTATGATAATTTTGTATCAACATTTTGATGGGTAGCATTTACATATGACTAGGAAGTTATAAACTTATGACTTGTAATTGTAAATATCATACAATTTTGAAAAATATATGAATTAAATTTTATTCGTGAAAATGGTGTTCAAAGTAAACTCATGGTAAATGAACTAGAAATGGTTATTAAAAATTATATCACCTTAACTTTCTAATCATTTACAGGCTCCTTTTTACTTTGTTTTGAAAAATTTGTAGTAATTGTTATGGTTTTCTAAAATTATTAATATGTTAAAAAGGAACCTAACCAACTCTCTTTCAAATATAATTATGTTTTTATAAATCATAGAGTGCATAATTATTACCTACTTTATGAGGGGCTTGGTGGTTGTTTTGTATGTTGCTCATTGTGGTTTTCCTTGTCACTACGGAGCTGGTTTATAATAACCCCGCATTAGTTCACGTTTATTAACATTAACATAATTACATTAATTAATATCTTTAATAACACCACACAATTCATCAAAGTTACTAAATCAGAACCTAAATAGGATGATAGCCTTATTTCACCGAAAGAATCACCATAAGTCTCTATTATTTAAAATAAACTAATCATTTCTCAAAAATGAAAACCAATCTTATAGTTAATTATAGAGACTGTTGAGTGGACTCGTGTGTGTGTCCACAGATTCATACTCAATTCCTACTATTTATATATTACCTCACGATATTTACACTTGCCTTTTATGTGTGTAGTTTAGTGTAAGTGAAAGCCTTGAAAACTGAACTTGTGTCAAACTTTCTTTAGAACTATTTTACCTTTGCTTTAGTTTGATTAGTTTAAGTTACCTTTTCTTTGTTTATTTTTAAGTCTTTAGTAGTTTATATTTCTTTAAGTAGTGTATGTCCCACTCATCTAGTCTTGAACTTGTTTCATCACTTCCGGAACCCAAACGACTTTTCCACAAAATTTATGCAAAAGGCCACGATAAGTAGCAACAACAACCAAAGAAGACATATTGGAAGGTACAACATATGAATAATACATGGAAAACCAATACGAGGAAATGAAGATGACACACTACACCACACCATCAATAAATGGTTATCAATCTAGCGTCGTCCAACCAGCAATAGTGGCTAACAATTTTGAAGTTAAATCTAGCATTATTTAATTAGTAGAAGACTCAACTAAGTTCCATGGATTGCAATACGAAGTTCTAAACACTCATATTTCTCGATTGCTTCGTATCTTTGCAACAATTAAAATTTGTAACTATTTAAATGATGCAATTAGGCTAAGATTTTCTCCATGCTCACTTTTAGTCCGAGCCATAGACTATCTTGATTCCCTTCCACCTGGTTCTATCTACACATGGGGCGAAATGTATGAACAATGAGTTTAAAATACTTTCTACCTATTCGCACTGTTAAATCGAGAAACAACATCACTAGCTTCCACCAAGACAAAGATGAATCATTATACTCTCCTTTAAAAATGCCCACGTCACGAACTTGCTTTGTGGATGGAGTATCAACCATTCTATGATGCAATCAGCAAAGCCCACATCACTAGCTTCCGCCAAGATGGTGAAAATACATAAGTCAGATGGGGAAGAACTACTAGCTCATAGAAGTGATACAGATCCCAAGAATGGAGTTATCTCAATAATGAAAGAAATGAAAATTCTTTAGAAAGGATGCATTGCGTTTCCAGTATGTACAATAAATTCTAATAAAGAGAGGCATACCAATGAAATCCTAGTAGCATGCGATGTCCCGAACATGTTCCCAGAAGATAAAATAGAACTTCCACCTGATCACCAGAAAGAATTTCATATTTAATTAATACATGGTTCTAAACAAGTAGCAAAGCTTCCTTATCATCTAGCCTTTCAAGAAATAAAATAACTTATGAAGCAAATTGACGAACTATTAGACAAATGGTTTATTAGACTGACTTCCTCATCTTAGGGAGCATCAGTACTATTCATAAAAAAGAAAGATGGTTTAATGTGTATGTGCATCGGTTATTGTGAATTGAATAAGTTAATCCAAAAAAAGTATCATTTACCAAGAATAGATGATTTATTTGATCAACTGCAAGAAGTCAACTAGTTTTCAAAATTGATATTCGATCAGGTTACTGATAGAGTGGTAATAATTCAAGGTTTAATTGATCTAAATACTTGATTTTACATCATGATTATGGTGTAATAGTTTCAAGTTGTTTGTATTTTGATTTATAGTTGTTAGGATCTAAAGAAGGCTTATTTTGGAGAAAAAGGAGCCAAACACAAAATTACAAGGACTAATGATGTAAACATCAAAAGTTACAAAAAAGACACAAAATTAGGCATATCGGCGTATGATACGCCGGGTATGGGCGTATAATACGTCGGTCGGCGTATTGGCGGCATATTTGTGGGTGTACTGGACAAAAATTACATAAAGTTGGCGTATGGATGCTGAGGGGAGCGTATGATACGCCGCCCCTGGGCGTATCATACGCCGGTCTTCAACAAACACCCGGATTTTGTGGATTTTGATGTCTACTTAAACCTATCCAACCCCAACTTGAAGTACAACTTTTTCCAGCCAAAATCTAGAAAGTTCAAGGTGATTTTGGATGATTTCAATCTTCCCAACTCCAAGCAAATCATCATTGATCATCATATAATCAAGATTGAAGATTCAATGATGATCATGAGTGGCTAAGTTCTTCTTGATTGCTTTCGGGAGTACAATTCATGTTAAGTGAAATAATTGGTATGTTTGATTAAGGGTTTTTGGATTGAACAATGGATCAGTGAATGAAATTTTATGTTTTGATTTAGTTAAAAGGTTACCTATAATAAAGTTGTGTGCTTGATTATCAGTTTTCGGTTTCCTTGCGTCGTGAGCTCATTAGGAAAAGTAGACAACGTGATATAGGTGAATTGGTAACTTTATGAATGAACGAGTCTTAAAAGATTTTTCTTTGTTACTACTTTAATCAAAATCTAAAATCTTGTAGCATTATTTCTTACAAACCCTAATTTAAAAGTATCAATTGTGGATCTTGCGGAATTGGAAACCCGGAAGTGATTGTTTGTCATTATTTAGTTAAATCAGTTTCAAAGATTCTTGCTTTTTGCAATTGTTTTCATTAATTCATTCAAAGTTTCAATCTTTAGTTTAAAGTTTGTGTCTTTTAGTTAATCAAGTTAGAATTGTTAAACACTTTCCACATATTCCCTATGGAGACGACCTTACTTACCCTTACACAATAAAGGTAGCTAAGACCGATATAATAAATTGTTTTTGATCGAGTCTCGACAACTAGATCAGTTACCAAGAGGTTCCCAAAGAAGAAGAAAGATCTAACCACCCATGCTGATCATAAGAAAACAAAAAGATTAGTGTAACTGAGGGAAGTCAGCTGATGAGATCTTCAGAAAAGAAGGTGAAAAAAAGACATCATTGATCATGAGCTGATAAGAAGAGGTAAGAAGGAAGAGTTGAAGAAGAAGATACAAGAGATCAAGTAGATGATTAGGTCAACTAAGAAGTAGATGAAGATCACATGCGTAATATGTTCGAAAGATAGTCACTTTGCAAAAGACTGTTAATACAATCACCTAGCACACTCCATCAACCATCCCTACTAGCCTAGACCCTCAAAGAAGTCCTCAGCTTCCAATCAACCATCAAAGGAAAAGATGGTGATCACAAAGCTATTCGGAAACTAAATCCATCAAGTACTTATTCCAAGAGAAAGTCAGCACCCCCTAAAGGATCTATCGAACAAATCAGTAGTTGTAATCTTAAAAAAGAAGAAGACTTTTAGGAAACCATCACCATCTCCAAAATATTTAGAGAGTTATCACAAGAAGGATGATGTCAAAGCATGAGGCAAATTAAAAGCAAAAGCCTAGAAACCAAAGACATCTATCAAATCTTTAGATGGCCTAAAACCAAAAATCAACCCCTCAACATTTAACATTGAAAAACAACTTCTAAAAACAGAAAGACCCAAGACTATGCAATCTTGGATCCCCATTCATCACTAACCAATTTGTTTATGTGCAGTAACATTCGCAGACCAAAACTAACTTGTGGATTATGGATAGTGGATGCTCACGACACATGACATGTGATAGATCATGCCTGCTGAATCTTGAACCATATGATGGTAGATTTATTATCTTAGGAAGTGATACAAAATGAGGATATATTACTAGCAAGGGGACAATCAGAATGGCAAGGTAAGCTTTGACAAGGTGAACTATATGAAAGAGTTGAATTAAAATCTGCTGAGTGTGTTTTAGCTGTGTGATAAAAAATACAACACTCTTTTCACAGAGCATGAATGTATTGTCCTATCTCCTGGGCTTGAAATTCCAAATGACAAAATACTTTTAAGAGCTCCTAGGAAGGATAATATGTACATGCTCAACATGTAAAATACATCACCTTCAGGAAATATATCATGAATCATTTCCAAAGCTTTAATAAATGAATCCTCCTTTTGGCACAAAAGATTAGCACATGTAAACCTCAAAAATATGAACATACTAGTTTAGAATGGGTTAGTCATTGGACTGCCAAACAAGGAGTTTGCATGTGTTGACCACTGTGTTCGGAATGGGTTAGTCATTACTATGTTAAGAACATGGTGTTAATAGTCAAGACAAATGGAAAATTCTCTTATGAATTATGGCATAAGAGAAAACCATTCATAGTGTTCTTAAGACCTTTTGGATGTCCATGCACCCTTCTAAATACCAAGGATCATTTATCCAAATTTGCTTAGAAATTTGTAGATGGGTTCTTTATAGGATACTAATCACAGGCTAAAGCTTACGGAGTATATAACAAAGTTGACCACACCATTGAGGAATCTAAAAATGTGATATTTAATGAAAATTCCTCAAATAGTGTTGGAAATACTCCAAGTTGGATGTTTGATCTGAATGAATTCACAAATGTATTTAACCATTTGATTAAGAATGTTTTAGGAGACTTACCCAAAAGATTAGCTGACATACAAGTCCCAAGAGCATAACAGTACATAATTGATCTACCTCATGGTCTTAGTCATAACAGGTCATCTACTAATCCAATTCAGCCATATTTAGCAGAAATATATGCTAGTACCATAAGCAATGTAGGTCAACCATCATTTGCTCATAGTGACTCATTAGATGAGAGACTCATGATTATTATGGTACTAGATGTTAGGTCTAGATCCTTTGTATAGGTTTAGATGATAAATCAACTCTTGTAATAACTCATTAAACATAATGTACTGCATGAATTATATGCTAACCCATATTATTATGTGTGTTGGTTTATGTGTCATTGCAGAAAACATCAGACTTGGTAAATTTGGAAAATTGACCAAGTGTTAGAACAACCTACGGATGAATAAGTGTTCTTTTATAGATGTTCTCAGGAGCATAACTGAAGTTTGTGCTTCCGTAGATCTCCTACGGATGAACAACAACTGCTGAACAAGACCAAAGATCAAGTGGAGCTACTGAAGGAGAGCTTGCTGCTAAAGAACAAGTACAAGAACTCCTACAGAAGCACAACCACTGAAGAAAAATTGCTGAAGACAAAGTGTTGCTACAGAAGACTAATTGCTGTGGAAGAAGAACTTCCTGCGAAAGACCAATTCTTACGAAAGATTAACAAACTTGATTTCACATCATCAAGTATGCAACATAGTCAACAAGTCAACATGTCAAACCAATAACATCAAGTCAATGGCGGCGGAAGATATTTAATTCAAACGAATATTCCACATCATATCAACAACATTCTGTTCTGTAAAATATAATTTCCATTGTAAATTGTGAACTCCTATGCCGATAAACAAGGAAAGGATTCGCATAGTTAGAGGAAGTTAGCTTAAGTATAGCAATAAAATAGCGAAATATCAGCAATAATTTAGGAACAAAATAGAAACACGATCTCTATATATCAAGAGAACAATAACAGCGATCTACACACAGAACATTAACAATATATCAAGATCAAGCATCAAGAACATATAGCATTATAATCAATTCTAATCTATTGATTGTGAATGAAGAGCAATTGAAAACAATCTGTGTATTGTATTATTACGTTTAGTTTTTCTAGTTGTTCTTCTTGTTCATCGATTTCAACTTTTGATAAAGAATCCATTAAACAGCAGGTATTGATAATTCCGCGATCAATACTTCTTAAAATCAAATTGATAATTCCTGCAACGATCCTTGGATTATCAAGTGGTATCAGAGCCACGTGCTCATTGATCTAGATCAATTGATCTATTAGTTTGATTTGTTTAATTGGTGTTTATTCAAACAAAGTTGTTAATTTTGATATTTAACAGAATTAATTAACATGAGCAATTCAGTGGTTGGTACGTATCAACCTCCGAAGTTGGAAAACAAATCTGATTTCAAAACTTGGAAAATCAGGTTTAGGAATCATGTTAATTATACAGATTCTGATCTATGGGTTTCGATTACTGAAGGTCCTTATATTCCACCTGCCTTAGGACCGGATTATAAGGATAACAATCAACCTGTAAGTCTAAAAAATCTGTCATCTGATGATGCCAAGAGGGTCAAGATTGATATCAAAGCCTATAGTATGCTTACAATGGCATTGCCTGAAGATCTCTTGATCAGGTGCGAGTCATACAAAACAACAAACTCGTTATGGAAAATCCTGCACACTTTGTGTGAAGGAAGTGACGAGATAAGAAGCATTAAAGGATACACTTCGCTCACAATATGAAACTTTTCATCATATTGTGGGTGAGTCTGTTCCTCAACAACTCCACAGGTTTATGCAACTTGTTACAGAGATGAATATCTTTGAACTGAATTATAGTAACGAGGAGTTAAACCAGAAGATGCTTCATTCATTACCAGAAAGCTAGACACACACTGTGTCCATGTTCAAGAATACTATTGATATGAAGACAATTGGATTAGACACTCTGGTTGCAAAGGTAGAAGCTTTGGAATTAGACGAGAAAACCAGAAACGAGGGTGTTAAAGCACCTATAGCACGGTACCAATTCAAAGAAACTAAGGGTGTTGGAAGTGCCTTCATCTCTAATGATGATGAAGATAACTCTTGTGTTGAAAGTGATACTGAAGAGGAAACTGGCTTCTATGCTGCCAAGCCCTCCAAGTTGAACTCTCAAAACAATAAAAACAGAAAATCAAAAGGAAAGTCAGATGACTCCAAATCCAACAAAGCTAGCAATCAAACAGAACCAATTACTGTGGTTCTGGAATCAGAAGAACAGAAGGCAGCCTTTGCAGCTTTCAGTTCAAGCTTTCAAGCCTACTTGGGAAGTACCTTGACTCCTGCATACTTCTGTCAGCAAGACCTTGAAAAACTTCATCCAGATGAAGTAGGAGAGATGGATCTGTAATGGCAAATGGCCATGATTGCTTATAAAGCCAAAATGTATATGAAAAGAAACAAGGGATTGTCAGTGGGAGGTAGAACAACAAAAATTGGTGTTGACAAATCCAAGGTGATGTGTTACAAATGTAATCTGTATGGTCACTTCTCAAGGGAATGCAACAACAATCAGCAATCAACAACAGATACAAAACAAGAAAATTAGAGGAGCTTCAAGCAACCACAACTCATAAACTCATCCCCACCAGCCACAGGTTCTTCAACAGGTACTAGTAATTCTAAAGAAACTAGTTTAGTTATTTTGCAGGACGGTACTTATGATTGGAGTTTGCATGAGAAGGAAGTGCTAGAAGAAAACCAGGCACTTATGGCTAACATGGAAAATAAAGTTCCACCAATGGCCAGAGAGGTAAGAGAAAGGTTATGTACTTCCTTATGTATTGATGAAGTTGAAAGATATAGGCATCATGCTCAACAATTGGCTGATAAAGTCAAAGAAACTATGCTTTTAAATGAATCTCACGTAAGAGAACATAAACTTTATCAGGTCAAAATAAACTCATTACAAAATGATTTAGACAAACTTGTGTCTGAAAACTACAACCTGAAAGCACAAGTTGAGCATTTGACCACCTCTTTAACAAAATCCATGTCTGAGCATGCATCTACTAAAGTAAAGCTTCAGAAATTTCAACTATCATCACAAAAGTATGAGAAACTGTTAAACTCTCATACTGAATCAAAGAACAGGTTTGGGTTGGGATTTCATGCGATTGCACCACCAGTAAATGACAACTACACCACCCTACCTGAGTCCATGACTAAAAGTTTATCAAATCATTTTGTGTCTAGCACCAAAACTGAGTCAAAAGTTGAAAATAATGAAGTGGTAAATAATGACATTGAATCATGTGAAACTGATTCATCTGAATCAGAATTTTCAAAAAAAAAAATGAATCAGAATTTGATTATGATAACTGTGATGATCTGGATAAGGGTGATGAGCCTAATGAACATGATAGTGCGGGTTTGGGTAAGGGTAAAACTATGGTAAAAGAACATATAATCCCTAAAGTTCTGGATGAAATCAAGCTACCCTATCCACCAAAACAAAGAAATTTGCTGAAGACCATCTACACAAGAATTGGTCAGTTGAATGAAGGCATACATGAACTAACCAAATAGCACAACAGCAAATTAGCAAATAGAACTACGGAGAAAGAAGAAAGAGTGACTTCTGCAGATCACCTGCGGAAGAAGAAGTTAGATGTTGACCAATCCGTAGAAAAGCCAAGGAAGAAAAATGATCTTCTAAAACATACATCCGTAGATGATCTACAGAAGCATTCATCCGCATCAAAAGAGCCATCCGTAGAAGAAATGCAGAAGAAGAAAACATCTGCTGAAGCATCTAATGAAAAAGTAAAGAAACAACAAAAAAGAATGCTCATAAACAAGAACCTTTGGACATCATGTCAGGAAAAGGTAAAGAATCATCGGCTGCAAAGTTTGAAAAGGAACTGAAGAAGCAAAAGAAGGCAATGATAAAGAAATAGACAAAACTAACAACTGATTCTGACAGTGAAGCTGATGAGAAGTATTCTAAGTGGTGTGATATGCACAACCACAACACAGAAGAATGCTACTTCAGCACCTATTGCTCAATATGCAATATGAACAATCATATGACCTCAGATTGTTATTTCAACAAGCTTTGTGCCATCTGCAACAAGCATAATCATTCCACTCAAGAATGTTTCTTCAACAAAAAGAACAAATTAAAGGTCCCTAAGAAGCAAAAAGCTAAGACTTCTGAATCAAATTCAGAATCTTCAGAGAATGATGAATCAAAAATACCAAAACAAAAGAATCAGCAACAAAAGCAAAAGAATACAAAGACAATGAAAACATCTGTTGATAATTCATCAAAGAAAAAGGAGATAGAACTATCTCAAAGTAAGACACCTCATAAAAAGGTAGTGTTACAAGAAGATGATACATTCTTTGATCACTTTGAAAAAGGTAATCATGTACCACAGTCAAGGACAAAGGATACATAAACCTTTTCAGAAAGCACCTCGACCTCTAGTTCAAAGAAAAAGTTAATGAAAGAATAAGTGAAAAAGGAAGTGAGTGTGAATCAAGTTGATAGTGCTTCATCTTCATCATCAAAAGAATCATCCTCACCCAAAACAAAACATAATGAATTAATGGAATCTAAAACCAATCTAGAGTCATCTAGGCTCATTCATGAGAAAATAACAATTAGATAACAATGGCAAGCCCAAGAAAATAACAATATTAGATAACTTCTATGAAAATTTACAATTCAATTTATTAAGTGTTTCTCAAATTTATGATCAAAACTATACTACTTTCTTTGATACTAACTATTGTTACATTCTTCAGCCTGGTTTTAAAATTCACGAAGACTGGATCCTTCTTAAAGCACCAAGAAAAGGCAACACATATGTTTTGAATATGAACAACACATCTATAACAAGCAATGAAACATGCTTGATTTCTAAGTCATCTGAAGATGAATGTTAACTATGGCATAGAAGAATGGTTCACTCTAACTTGAAGAACATGAATAAGTTGGTCAAAAATGACTTAGTCATTGGCCTTCCAAAGAAAGAATTTTATTGTTCTAATCACTGTTCATCATGTTTCAAAGGAAAACAACATAGAGTGTCTCATAAATCCAAAACAATTAACACAAACACATCACCACTTAAACTGTTGCACATGGATCTTTTTGGTCCAACCAATGTCATGAGCATTGGAAAAAGGTAATACTATTTGGTGATTGTTGATGATTTCACTAGATTCACATGGGTCTTTTTCTTAAAACATAAAAGTGAAACATCAGAAACATTGATAGAGTTTATCACTAAGATTGAAAATCAACTTGATCTAAAAATCAAAATCTTAAGAAGTGATAATGGAACTGAATTTGTTAATCATATTTTAGATTCCTTTTGCAGGGACAAAGGCATATCAAGACAATTCAGTGCACAAAGAACACCACAACAAAATGGAGTTGCTGAAAGAAGAAATAGAACTCTTATTGAAGCAGCAAGAACAATGCTTGCTGATTCATAGTTGCCAATCACATTCTGGGCAGAAGCTATGAACACAACATGCAATGTTCAAAACAGGACATTAATTGTCAAAGAACATAATAAAACACCAAAAGAACTTTTGTTTAAAAGAAAACCTTTCATAGGATATTTTAGAGCTTTTGGGTGTCATGTGTCCATCTTAA
Organism: Flaveria sonorensis; assembly: GCA_025506505.1. Lineage (NCBI taxonomy): Eukaryota > Viridiplantae > Streptophyta > Magnoliopsida > Asterales > Asteraceae > Flaveria > Flaveria sonorensis. The sequence continues at coordinate 39,175,676 of CM046432.1, forward strand.
CACAAAAGATCAATTAGGAAAATTTTCAGAAAAAAGCCTATGATGGTTTCTTTGTTGGTTACTCATCAACATCTAAATCATACAGAGTCTATGTTCCACATGAAAACATTATGGAAGAAACTCCTAATGTATCTTTTAATGAATCCTTGTTTCCAAAATTTGTAAAAGGATCATCTTGGTTGTTTGATATAGATGCATTAACAAACTCATTTAACTCATGTTATTTGAATGTGTTAGGTCCTGCGGATACATGTTATCCTTATGTTCCTCCAAACATGGGTAAAGTGCCATTGACAGCTGATCCACCAAGAGTAGTCCAGTCACTTACTCAAAATGCTACTGATCCTGGCCCTCCAATTCAAACTGCAAAGATCATCCTAATGGAAACAATATGTCTACATCCATAGAATTTCCTTCTACATCTGCAGAAGTTCCTTCTACATCTGTAGATATTACTACTTCCGGAGATGACCCATTACATTCAGTTGTTCATAATTCAACGGAAAACATTCAACAACCACCACTCACACATGTAGTTCAACAAACCACATCATCTGTAGTTGTACCTGAAGCTGCTGCGGATGCTATGCCTATATCTGTAGAAATACAAGCTGATACAGATGAACATAATTCAGCATCAAAAGACCAGCCATATGAGAATTTCAACTACTTTGTGGATTCCCCATCCCAGCTGACTCCATCTCCATCAACCAACATCACTAACTTGGATTCATCCATTCAAGTTAAATCCATACCAACATCCAAAATTCACAAGTATCATCCCATTGAAAACATGATAGGTGATCTTAATATAAAACTACAAGAAGACAAGGAGGAGCAGCCAACATTTGTCTGTTCTCTTGCTTTCTTTCACAAGTGGTTACTTCTAACATCGCTGCAGCATTGAAAGATAACAGCTGGATTGAAGCAATGCAAGAAGAACTTCAGCAATTCAGAAAACAAAAAGTCTGGAATCTAGTTGATCTTCCTAAAGGCCATTATCCAATTGGCACAAGGTGGGTGGTCAAGAACAAACTAGATAATAGAGGCATTATTGTGAGAAACAAAGCAAGGTTGATAGCACAAGGTTATACTCAGGAAGAAGGGATAGACTATGATAAAGTCTTTGCTCCTGTTGCAAGGATTGAAGAAATTAGAAGTTCACAGTTTACCAAATGCATGTAAAATGTTCCTTCTTATATGATAAAATTGATGAAGAAGTCTATGTTGCTCAGCCACTAGGATTTGAAGATCCTGATTATCCACACAGGGTATACAAGCTTGACAAAGCTTTGTATGGACTTCATCAGGCCCCAAGAAAGTGGTATGAAACATTGTCATCTTTCTTACTCAAGCATGGTTACAAAAGGGGAACAATTGATCAGACTCTCTTCCTGAAACATGAACATCAAGATCTCTTAGTTTTCCAAGTATATGTAGATGATATCATATTTGGATCAACAAACAAGAGATTGTGTGAAGAGTTTGAATGTCTAAAGAAATCTGAATTTCAAATGAGTTCCATGGGAGAACTAACATTCTTCCTTGGTTTGCAAGTTCATCAGAAACCAGATGACATCTTCATCAATCAGGAGAAGTTTGTGAATCAAATTCTGAAGAAGTACAACCTTGCTGATTCATCTTCATGCAAAACACCAGCATCAATAATAGATAAGATTGTACCAGATCCTACAGGGAACTCTATTGATCAAAGATTATATAGATCTATGATAGGATCATTAATGTATTTAACTGCCAGCAGACCTGACATATGTTTGCTATGTGTGTTTGTGCTAGGTACCAATCAAACCCTAAGGAGTCTCACTTGAATGCTGTGAAGAGAATTTTCAGATACCTTAAAGGGAAACCAGCTCTTGGACTTTAGTATCCAAAAGAAGGAGACTTTAAACTCTACTTATATTCAGATAGTGTCTTTGGAGGGTGCAAAAACAACAAAAAATCAACAACTGGAGGTTGTCAATTCATAGGACCAAGACTTGTTTCTTGGCAGTGCAAAAAGCAAACAAATGTATCAGTAATTACAGCTAAGGCTGAGTACATAGCTGCTTCAGTTGGTTGCTCTCAAGTTTTATGGTTGCAAAACCAATTACTTGATTATGGTTACAACTTTCTTCAAACACCAATACACATTGATACCTCAGTTGCTATGTTCATCACTGCTAATCCAGTGCAACATAGTAAAACAAAACACATAGAAATCATATATCATTTTTTGAGAGATTGTTCAGAAAAAGGTTTAATCAAGTTGATTAAAGTGGATACAACGAATCAGCTTGCTGATTTATTCACTAAAGCCTTTGACTCAATAAGATTTAATTTCTTAATTGAGTCTTTAGGCGTGATCAACTTAGATTAAATAATCAACTCAAAGAAAAGCATGATATGTCCTTAAATTTCTTAATATGAAAACGGAAAAAACATTCATAAAACATATAAAATTCCAAAAAAAAATATTGTCTTAGTTTCATGTTTTCTTGAATAAGCAGATCATATCATGGGAAATGATAGTACACTATACCTTTGCCTAATTTCCTGAATTTTATCACACAATTAAGACTGATAAGATGTGATTTGATATGAGAGTAGGTTCTGCTTGAGTAGAAACTATACAAGTTCATGCATAACATAATGCCAAGGTGACTAATTATGGACAATTCCATTTTGAGGAACAAGCAAGTAAGTCTTATCCTGCTATGATCAACTTATTCACCTAAGGACATTATGTTGTGACACTTTATAACCTCTATCATTACACATCATGGACCCTTTGTTTTGTGTAAACAAAGACCTGGGTTCGCAGGCACCTCTGTTTTATGTAAGTAAAGACTTGGTGTCCTGTTGATGATGATCAAAGAGATTCCAAAAAGAAACAACTTTAAAAGAATCTAATATGACCAACTGTATATTAATTCAGAGCTTAGAAATCATATCATCATTAATAAGATTTCAAATACATCTTAAGATATAGCTTATAACTTAAAGAACATAGTTTTAAGTGTGAAAATGTGATAAATTGACTCACAAACGGAGGAGAAACTCTAATGTGAATTGAATGTGGAGTCCATATTTGTCTATCTTTACTCAATACCAAAACATGATAAACAACATGACAAGTTGAAACTACACTCTTGCTGGAATTTATGTGGATCATAATACTTGCAATCAGCACTAGATCTATGTATTCTATCATCAAACAAAATTGGTTCAGGAAGTTGCTTAGTGTCATAGTATGATCCCATTATATGATGCAAATGCTTGTAAATAGTTTTTGTTCTTTTCTTTGCCAATAAGTTGGACAGATAATTGCTTTTCATGCTATTCTTTTATTAAAATTTTGATGAATGCATAAGTTAATCATTAATCATAAATTTAGGGGGAGTAGTAATCAACATGAAAATCTGAGTTTAATGTGTTTTATTTTTAAATGAAGAAAGCTGGATCTTGAGCACTAACTTGGCTGCAGGATATCTGAAGTTTTTAACTAAATATCTATTTTGCACATCTACCATGAAGTAGAGTTAACAAGGTCCAATAACAAACATTTGCTTCGGAAGAAAAACAAACATTTGCTTTGGAAGAAAATTTTTATCAAAATTAACTTAGGAAGTGTTGGGTTCAGTAATTGAATAAACTGAAGCTTACCAAAATGATAATCAGAGCCGACTGAAGATCTCATTATACAAGTTCAGAGACCAAGTTGATAAATAAAAGAAAAACAAATACAAGACAAGTCAACAAGACAAAGTCAACATCAAGACAAGAAGAAAAGTCAAAATTAGATCTTGATGTAATAATAGTATAAATAGACCCACTAGTGCATTTTTGCAAGTGTGGTTTTTATGTGGTTCAAGGGTGATTCTTGTGTGTGTGTTTCTGATGGTATGAACCGCCACCACCCAAGGAGAACTCCTCCTTTGGGTGGGTTTGATCTTCATCCATCTTTGTATTTGATTTTCATTGTAATTTGTTCATCAACATCAATGAATCATCTACTTATTATCATCTGCTTCTTTTGTTCTTTGATTCACACACACACACCCATCTTAATTTTGAATTTTCAGATCTGAACATGATGAATCCTAAGATCCAGGCTCAATGAATTTGAAATATTGATTTAGCAGGAAGAAAAACAAACATTTTCTTTGAAAGAAAATTAACTTCGGAAGAAAAACAAACATTTGCTTTGGAAGAAAATTTTATCTTCGAAAGAGTAACTTGAAACACTGTCTGTCTTCCGTAGAAGTTCTGCGAAAGAATTATCAAAACAACCTCGGAAGGGTAAAAAGGGTAGATAGGTCCCATATCATTAAAATAAAATTTAAACTGTCTGGAAAAGTATAATAGGACACCTCGACCGTTGCCCTTTCTATCCACTCACAAAAAAAAACCTTTCCAGACCTAGAAATCCTCTCCCCCAAAGTCCCCCTTCATCTTCATTGAAATCGATTATTCCACACAACTAATCCTCACACCATTCGAACATCACAGCTAGTATGGCTAATAGATTTGTTAAGGATCACAACGTGTGCGCATTCCTGAATCCAGAAGTGGAAGATGGATGCAGAGACATCATCCGCTATTTGAGAAGATCACGATTGTTTTATGCACTATCTGCGGATCCCATTATCTATCAATCTCATATCATAGATTTCTGGGAATCTGCGAGGATTGAAGAAGAAGATGGTGAGCGGGTGATTCATGCGATAATCAGAAACAAACAGTTAAGGATAGATGAACAAACAATAAGAAGGGCGCTGGAGTTCGGAGAAAGTGAAGTAGGTCACCTTGATGTATTTGATCATGAATACATTCAGAAAGTTTTTTAGTTAATGGGGTAGGATGGAGACTATCGACATGGTGAGATTAAAAAGGGAAGATTGTGCAAGCCATATAGATTCCTATGCCACACCTATCTCAAGTGCATCTCCAACAGGAAGTCCGGATTGGATATATTCTCGAGGCACATCTCATCAGGAATCATTGGCATCTTTGAGGGAAGAAAGTACAACTACTTCAAGTACATTCTTGGTTGCCTGTGTGACCATATAAGAATTCAGAAAGACAACAGGATGTACATGTTCCTAACGTTCATCCAGCTGATCATAAACGAATGTATGCCCAATGTTGAAAGAGAGGGTGATGTGTTTATGCAAACTCACCTAGGAAGATCTCTACTCAACAAATTGACTGGGCAGTATCAAGGAGAAGAGGTGCAGATGTTCCCACATGTGATGGATGAGATTGCTGACATACCTTAGGAACTCATATTCCCTGAACAACCACAAAAACAATCACCTTCAACCGAATCACCTGAACCACCACATCATGAACCCAATCCTCCTTCACCACCAAGTGAACACACCCAACCCTTATCACAGGCACTTTTTCAAACATCAATAAACTCTGCTTCAATTGAAGTACTATCACTTGATCAAATCCATCAACCATCACTACAACAATCACCACCACGACCATTATCTCAACATGAAACATACTTTCCATCACCAGTCACTGTGATAGAATTATCAGAATAATCGTCTAGTGAGCATAACCAACATCTCACCCATCCAATCTCAATCATCACTACATTCTATTGCAATAGAACCCATTTCACCACTTCTCACTTAAACACCTACACCTCTACTTCAAACTGAACCAACCACCTCACCCACACCTACTGAACCCATTAATAGCCCAACATCTACTGAGAAAATCAACTTTTATGAGGATGAATATGAAGCTATTAATGATGGTGATACTGAGGAGATATGTTTGGAGGTTGAAAGGGAGAAATATGAAGAAGTTGAACAAGAAGAGGGTAGTTATGTTGACATCATTGCTTACAATGAGGATGACTTGAATGAAGAAGAGATTGATGTGAGTAAGAGCTACCTGGTAACAAAATACAACAATTTGATCATTAAAAGCAACATGTGAATTCTAGTCCCAAGCAACATCTTTGAACGTGAACTTAACATAGATCTAATAGATTCACACTTAGAACATCATAAACAACCCTTAATATCATAGAAATCTTAAAATACATATATTTTCATGAAATTCATTTTAACTATGGAAAACATATTTTGCCTAGTAGCATCATTTTTTTATGCATATCAGCCCCAACAAGTAGAAAACCAGTAAAAGAGGAGATCTAGAACTCACCATAAACGGCCTTCGAGCCAAACACCACAAACCCGAGAGCAAACCTGAAGTTCTAACACTTAAACACACACAAAGAAGCAACTAAACACATAGAAATCGGTCCAGAAGCTTGAGCCCGACTGAAATCCTAGAAGAAACATGATTAAATCTTACCTTCTGGGAGAATTCTTCTACTTTCTCACTCTAGAACCGGTGGGAGTCCTTTTTGTTCTCTCTCTAAAGCCGTAAGTTGAGTGCATAGGGGAGAAAGTATGGGCGGCCATATCTTCTTTTTAAACCCCATTATGGCCTGGTTTGGCCCTTGTGCACTTTTTACCCTTGCTTTTTGAAATAAAATCCTGTTTGTTCCCTTACTTTTCTTGTCTTTTCTTTTTTTTTTGAAAATTTCGAGTGTTACAAGTCCACCCCCCTTATATAGGTTTCATCCCCAAAACCTGTCACTCCTTAAAGAGATCTGGGTAGTGCCGTCTTATTTCTTCCTCTGACTCCCAAGTGGCCTCCGATCCCTTGCGATACTTCCATTGCACTTTTACTTGGCTAATCATTTTATTCCTTAATTATTTCTCCTTCCGGTCCAAAATAGCCACCGGTTGCTCCACGCAATTCAACCTTTCATTAGCCTCAATGTCCGTGAGAGGAATGACAACGTCACCTCCCGCCAAGCACTTTCGTAAGTGAGATACATGGAATGTAGGATGAATCCCATGCAGCTTATCGGGAAGTTCCAGCCTATATGCCACTTCACCAACTTTGGCAATGATTTTGAATGGCCGGATATACCTTGGGCTCAACTTCCCTTACTTTCGGAACCTGATAATCCCTTTCCAAGGAGATACTTTCAACATCACCTTATCTCCCACTTGGAACTCAACTGGCCTCCTTCTCTTATCAGCGCAGGACTACTGCCGGTCCTTTGCTGCCTTCATAAAAGCCTTGATCTTCTCCAACTTCTCCGACGTGGCCTTAATAATCTCGACACTTCCCAACTCCTTCTGCCTGATATCACCCCAACACACCGGGGTTCTGCATCGTCTCCCATGCAACATTTCGAATAGTGGCATACCTATACTGGCATGATAACTATTGTTGTAGTAGAACTCTGCCAACGGTAGGTGTTCATCCCAGCTTCCACCAAAATCAATAATGCATGCCCGGAGCATGTCCTCCAAGGTCTGAATGGTCCGTTCTGATTGACCGTCTGTCTGAGGGTGGTAAGTTGTGCAAATGTGTAACCTTGTTCCTATCGCATCATTAAACTTCTTCCAGAACTTGGACGTGAACCGAGTGTCCCTATCAGAAACAATAGACACCGGCATTCCATGACGAGTTACAATCTCCTTGATGAACAGCTCCACCAACCTTTCCGAAGAGTAAGTCTCTCGGATTGGTAAGAAGTGGTCACTCTTCGTCAAGCGGTCTACAATCCCCCAAATGGTATCATATCCTCTTGCTGTGCTAGGCAATTTCATGATGAAGTCCATGATGATGTGTTCCCACTTCCATTCGGGTATATCCGAGGCTTGGATCTTCCCGTATAGTTTCTGATGCTCTGCATTCATTTGTAATAGGTCAAGCACTTACTCATATACTCCACCACGTCACGCCTCATCCCTGGCCACCAATAATCCTTCTTCAGGTCATGATACATCTTTGTAGTGCCAGGATGGATGGAATACCATGTTTTGTGAGCTTCATCCATAATCCTTCCCCTCAGATCCCCATAAAAAGGAATCCACATTCGCCCTGATCAGGTTTTAACACCAAGGGTGTTCTTCCCTAAATCTGTTACCTGCCCCTTCATCTGTTCAGAGTATATCCTGTCGTCTTTCAGTGCCTCATCTTGGAATTCTCTGATTTCACCCATGACATCCGACGTCACAAACAGCTGGCAAGCCTTCTCCCGAATCGGTTCAGGTCGTTCCTTTCGGCTGAGGGCATCGGCAACAATGTTCGCCTTGCCCGGATGATAGTGAATTTTGCAATCATAATCTTTGATCAACTCTGACCACCTCCTTTGTCTCATGTTAAGGTCCTTTTGCTCGAAGAAATACTTTAGGCTCTTGTGATCTGTAAAGATGATACACTTCGCCCCATACAAGTAGTGCCTCCAAATCTTCAATGCAAAGACCACAACCACCAACTCTAAATCATGAGTAGGGTAGTTAACCTCATGGATATTCAGCTGCCGAGATGCATAGGCTATAACCTTTCCTCATTGTATCAACACGTAACCTAAACCCAACCACGATGCATTTGAATATACCACCAAGTCATCATTCCCTTCAGATAATGTCAAGACTGGGGCTTGAGTTAACCTCGTCTTCAACTCTTGAAATGCACTCTCCTGATCGAAACCTCATTCAACTTCACATCCTTGCAAGTCAGCTTAGTCAAAGGGGTCGCCACCTTAAAGAAGTCTTGAATAAAGCTTCTGTAGTAACCTGCCAAACCCAGGAAACTACGGATCTCGGATGGCGTCCTTGGGGACTCCCATTTTCATTACATCTTCGACCTATGCGGGTCCACCATTATTCCTTCGGGGTTAATCACATGGCCTAGAAATTGAACCTCTCATAGCCAAAACACACACTTAGAGAAGTTTGCGTACAATTTTTCATTTCTAAGTGTCTCTAGTACCTCCTTGAGATGACAGGCATGCTCCTCTTCACTCTTAGATTAGATCAGAATATCATCAATGAATATGATCACCGATCTGTATAGCATCAGTCGGCATACCCGATTCATCAGGTCCATAAAGGCAGTTGGTGGGTTGGTTAAACCAAAATACATCACGAGAAACCCGTATTGCCCGTAACGCATGTGAAAGGTTGTCTTAGGGATATTCTGTTCCTTCACCTTCAGTTGATGATATCCCGATCAAAGGTCTATCAAGGAGAACCAAATAGCACCATGGAGCTGATCAAACAAGTCGTCAATCCTTGGTAACGGATACCGGTTCTTCACATTCAACTTGTTCAGCTCACGGTAGTCGATGCACATCCTCATACTATCGTCCTTCTTTTTCACGAATAAAACCAAAGCACCCTATGGAGAGATACGCGGCCGAATAAAGCCCTTATCCAAAAGATCTTGCAGTTGCATCATCAGCACTTTGAGTTTGGACGAAGCAACCGGTATGGTGCCTTGGCGACAGGTTGCGCTCCCGGTATCAAGTCAATCTGAAACTCGATTTCTCTATCGGGTGGGACCCCTGGCAGGTCTTCGAAAAACACATCGGAGAAATTGCATACTATAGGCATATTTGACAGTTGTGGCATGGTAGCATCCACATCCTTCACATAAGCCAGGTAAGCACCACACCCTCGCCTCATAAATTTCTCTGCCATGATCATCGATATCACTCGTGAAGTGGTGCATTCCTTGTCTCCTTGAACAGTAACCAAACTGCCATCAGAAACAATCAGACGAATCATCTTTGATATTCGCTTCGTAGGTCACCAATCAATCCATTCCCATCACCACATCAAAACCTCCTAGGACCATCACATATAATCTAGCAGGAAACTTATGACCGTCCAATTCTATGAGGCAATCGTCTATCATATCAGTCACCTTGGTAGATTTCCTATCACTGTCTCTACATGGAAAGGCACATCTATCTTTCTACTCTTACCATGCATTACATGACAAAAGGCAGCAGATATAAAGCTCCTAATAGCACCCGAATTAAAGAGCATAGAAGCATACAATTGGTTTACCACAAACATACCTGAAACTACTTCAGGGTCCACTCTGGCTTCTTCCTGGGTCATGTTTGCCTTTTCTTTGGTTCTCTTACTCTTCCTTTTCTCCCCCATCATCTGGGTCCCTCAGCTTCCTGCCCCACCCTTCTTGTAATCCCAGGCCAAGTGGCCTACCTCTCCGCATTGGTAACATCTTAGTATCCTGCACTCCTTAGCATAATGGCCCTCGCCCCCACATTTGAAGCACCTATTCGTCCCCACTCTGCATTCACCTGTGTGGCTCTTCCCACACTTCTTACACCCCCTTTGGGCATTCCCCTTCCTCTATTCTGGGAGACTGTCGTCAACCCTCATCTTCTTCTCCCTAATTCCATAGTTGTCATTCCTGAACCTCTTCCCATTACCATTCTTATTCCAAATCCTCTCCACCTTCCCCTGAACTAGCACCGGGTCCCTTTCATCATACAATCTCCCTACCAAATCTACCACTGACCTAAACATGCTCGGTCTAATAGCTATCACGGCCCTCCTAATGTCCACTGGTAAACCTTGCATGTATCTTTTAATCTTTTTAGATACCAGACTTACCAGATCTGGCACAAGTCTTCCAAGTTCATTGAACTTGGAGGTGTACTCTTGATGAGTCATGTTCCCGGCCTCCAAATGCAAGAACTCCTTCTCAATTTTGTCCAACTCTCGATGTGGACAATACTCCTCCAGTACCAGCTCCTTCAAGTCCGACCACCTCATCTTTGCTATAGATTGTTTTCCCTCAGCTTGGACAATGTTGTCCCACCAGCATAGTGTCGAGTCAACGAAAGAATGAGAGGCAAACTTCACCTTCTGATCCTCCTGACATTCACTGATGTCCAGGACTACTTCCATCTCTCGAACCCAACGGTGAGCAGTAGTAGCATTGCCATTACCGTCAAAGGTCAGGGGTTTGCATCTCTGAAACGCCCCATAGCTGCATCCCTTAGCAGTCTCCTTCTCTGTGCTATCAGCATCATGAATTGCCACCTTTTGGCTAGATGGATCTTCTTCAGCTTCCTTAGTCCTTTCAGTGGACTTCCTTGACTTCCTCTCCTCCTTTTTGCCCGTATCCTCAGCTCTTTCCCCATACTTTACAACCCTCAACACTTTAGTCACCACCCGAAGGCAACACATTCTGCATGACATTATAGACCTCATCAGTAATAGCTTCCTTCACCGTAGATTTGAGGGTAGCTGATCCTTCATCCTCTTGGTGGCTATGGAGATCTGTGTCCTCATAAATCATCTCGGGAACCTTAGCTTTGCTCCTGGTGACATGTGGCCTAGTAGTACTCCTGCCACAAGCACCACCTCGGGTTGCCTTCCCAGGTTATCTACCTGCCATAAAATCTACTTCCTATAAGATTCAAACACCAACAAGGTCATTCAAGGTAATAGCTCAGATTATGTCAAGTATAGTAAGTCCCTAATTACAATGATCAGTTGTCATTAGCCATTTACTTTACTCTTCATTCCCCAAGCATTTCCTATCCTGACTACATTAGCATCCAAATCTACTAAGCACGTAAATCAGATAGTACATGCACATAATACCGGTTAACTTTAAGAAAATTACCTAATGGCACGTAGCTACTTAGGCTGGCATCCCTCCATTTGGTCTCATTTTTAGTTTAAGTTTAGGTTTTGAAAATAATTTACCCAATTCTCTTAAACTTTGGCTCTGATAGCAACTTGTAAGGCCTCATTCCCGGGAAACCCCATAGCTGGTCATTCATAGCACTTTACACATTAAAATACATTGAAGTAAGAAATCATCGCAGCGAAATAGTTAAACAAAAACCATTTCATGCATTAATAATAACTTTTGCCAAGAAATACATTGTTGTTACGAGTTTGAAAAAAAGATCATTTAGTTGTATTACAAGACAAAAATATCATTTTTGCATAACATGGATGCCGGTCCTTATTTGCCAAGTAGCTTTAGCCTCATGCCATCCCCAGCAACATCATTACCTGCCATCTGATATGCATATAAAAAGTCAGCGTTGCTGAGTGAGTTCTAGTTTGATAATACAGAAAATATACATTTTGCAAGCTTCCCTTGGTGATCATCCATCATTATATATAATCGTTCATTAGGAAATTCATTATCTTTCTTTCTTTCATTATTTTCCTCTTTCATTAACTAGGATTGTACAAAGCAAGAGCCTACATTGTTGGCTGGCAACAGATGCCAAACCCCTGCCAGTACACGTTTATCATGGTAGCTAACCCCTGACAGTTGACCCACACTGCTAGGCACGAAGCCTACTCATGAATACGGGTCCCATTCATTCATTGGTCAATCATAAGGATTAGACCCCAGATGTGCATCCTTTGGGCTGAAACAACCACACATTAGTTGAGCAAATGACACCCTGGGTCGTGAACCTCCATTTGCAAGGCTTTCCATTCATCATACGGGCCTGGTGGTAACATTCATTAAGTTCCACTGTCTTTCTTTCATTACTTTATGACAACTTGATTATGAATAATAATTTTAAGATATCCATTGTCTTATAATCACATATCATGAAATATTAAATATTCATAATAGCAGCACATAAAAAAAGAATCAAACATACAATTTGAGCCCCTGAACTTATGCTAACTATCAATTAGCAAATACAACAGTAATACTAATACTTCCGAAGGCAAACATAAGCTTCGGAAGAATATAAGCTTCGGAAGAAAAACTTGTACTTCTGCTTAGGAAGCAACTTGATTTGACTTTTATATCTCACAATTAGAAACATTAGACAAGCATAAACTTCCATTAAAACATAAGTACCAGTCACTTAATTTCTATTCCCAAAATTTTAGAATAAACCTAAGTGTTCACAATGCTTTAAGTGTCCACAGCGAACAGGTAAAGCCCACAGCGGACAACCAAAGTCTGTAGCAAATGAACTAAACACTAAGTATGTTCACAGCAGATGTTCAAAGTCCATAGCGGACGACCGAGGTCCACAGTGGATGATTAAAGGTTCATAGTAGACATGTATTGTCCATAGCGGACAGTCTAAAAGTGTTCAAGTGTCCATGGCGGACAGTTAGAGTCCCAGCGGACAACATGTTAAACACTGCCCAAGTGTCCACAGCGGACATGCAAGGCCCATAGTGGACATTCACTAACACTTGTATCCAACCTAGGTGAATTCTAGTCCTAAGCAACATCTTTGAACGTTAACTTAACATAGATCTATTAGATTCACACTTAGAACATCATAAACAACACTTAAAATCAAAGAAATCCTTTAAAACACATACAATTTCGTGAAAAGTCATTTTAACAGTGGAAAACATAGTTTCCCTAGTAACATCATTTTTTACGCATATCAGCCCCAACAAGTAGAAAACCAGTAAAAGAGGGGATCTAGAACCCATCTTAAATGGCCTTTGAGCCAGACACCGCAAACCCGAGAGCAAACCTGGAGTTCTAACACCTAAACACACACAAAGAAGCAACACATAAATACACACAAAAATTGATCCAGAAGCTTGAACTCGACTGAAATCCGAGAAGAAACACGATTAAATCTTACCTTCTGGGAGAATTCTTCTACTTTCTCACTCTAGAACCGGTGGGAGTCCTTTTTTTGCTCTCTCTAAAGCCGTAAGTTGAGTACATGGGAGAGAAAGTATGGGCGGCCATATCTTCTTTTTGAACCCCATTATGGGCTGGTTTGGCCCTTGTACACTTTTTACCCTTGCTTTTTGAAATAAAATCCCGTTTGTTCCCTTACTTTTCTTTTATTTTCTTTTTTTTGAAATTTCCAGGTGTTACAGTTTAGCATCTTGATAGTGGTTGTTCAAGGCACATGACTGGTAATATATCTCTGTTAAACAATATACAACCTTACAACGAAGGATATGTTATATTTGTAGGAGATGAAGGTGGTAAGATTACAAAGTGTTTATGCATCGTGTTTGTTATATTTGTAATGGAGGATATATTATTGTGGTATGAAATAGCAGACGGTATCCACATCCACTGCAGAGGCTGAATATGTAGCTGCATCAAGTTGTTGTCCTCAGATTGTTTGGATTCAACAACTTCTTGATTATGGCCTTAATTTTTATGACTCCAAAATTTTGTGTGACAACACTGAGTGTTAAATATAGTGAAGAATCCGATCCAACATTCAAAGACAAAATACATCGACATCCGCATGCACTTTATCCGTGACTGTTTTGATCGAAAACTTATCCATTTGGAATCAGTTTCATCAAATGACAAAATTGTTGATTTGTTTACTAAGGCATTTGATCATTCTCGATTTGACTTTTTAGTCCAATATATGAAAATGATTACCTTTGATTAATAATTTTCCATAAACCCTTTCAAAAATATTTTCATCCATTTTGGTTAAAATTGTAATTTTCTTTACAAATAATCACAAGTTTAGGGGGGAATTTGAAAAATGTCTCAAAAAAGATTTTGTTCTTTGGGGGAGTAAAAGAAAATTTACAAAAATAGTTTGTTTTATTTTTTTAAAGAAAATTAAAATTTCAAGAATATATAGGAAATGATAGTACATTTCTTAATTTTGATTCATTACATCTTAAGGCATAAAAAAAACTAACTTGGATTATGTTTGTTATGTTAATAGGCTTGACTTCCAAAACTGAAAAGCATTATGGTCTTTAATATACTTAAAGTAAACTCAAAACGATTGAAGTGCGTTACTCATCAAGGTTTTGTGGTAACACTGATTCCAAGATAAAATAGACTGAGAGTTATAGTCAAGTCATACTCAAGCTAGTTACTATCTGATTCAGTGTTTTTCTAAAAAATATGAAATATGTATATATAAATACAAAAGAAGAGAAAGATATGAAAAGCAAAGAAAAAAAGAGAAAATGAATATTATTAAAAAGAGCAAAAAGATGCCAAAAGGCCATATAGGAATAAAGATGCCAATATGCACAATAATAAAAATATGTCATAGACATACATACTATATGATAAATATTTTCTTTTTGAGAATATGTTCTGAGACAGGAGGCAAAATCAAAAGATGGGGCATGTAAGTCCGACTTGGCATATAAGTCCTAAACGTCTTGAGAGGGCAAAACATAAGTCCGATTGGCAGTTAATAAGTCTAAAAACTTGCTAATATTCTGTGTTCAGAAATGTTTCTCAGGCTAGTTATACTCTAAATAGATATTATAATAAAGAAAAAAAAAATTTAAAATGCTGATCAGAGGTAAAAGGTTTAAGTCAAATTGGGGGGACTTGAATTCTCAAAAGTGTTTTAAAGTTAGATAAAAGTTCTACAGGATTCTTGATTGTGAGATTCACATATTTTATATAACTCAATCTAAACATGATAAAATCATAGAACATGTGTCCAAGTAAAAATATTGAAGTCTAAGTTTAAAATGGAAAAAATATATTAACAATCAACATAACCAGTCTTATTTGAATAAAGCTGGACGATATTTATGATCGATTTCATAAGTAATATGATCCTATACTTGAAAATTTACTAAAAACATTTAAGTTATAAATATAAAGAAAAATATCAATTTGTTTTAGGTTAAAATTTGCTTTTACACTTCTTTTGATTTTACAAAGAATTTCACAAAGATTTTACAAAAATTAAGAGTTCTTGGATAATTGTAAACACTTAGTTAAACATACTTTTACTCATAACAAAACAAATGGTTTAACAGAATAAATATATTTGAAAAAGTTGAAAATTTTTAAAGTTCAAGATGCGAAAAGTATTGTGTGCAAGAACTCTGAGTTCTCTCGCGAGAAGTCAAAAGGCTATAAAAGGATAAAGAATCTTAAAAATCAACAAAATTTCATATTTAGTTATGTTCAGATTCTGGAACAGAACTTAAGAGATCTCACTTCTCGTGTGCCTTTCTCGTCTAAATAATAAAGAAACATGAAAGTTGGAGAATCAAGTGGACAGCAATCTGCTGATCCCAAAATTGCTCAAGATCCTATGGATACTACAGAGCATGATGTTGATCCTGTTGTTACAGAAAGGACAACAGAGACTGCTAATGTTGATCAAGAGCCACTTATCACTGATCATACTATGGCTACTGAGGATCAATCTATGGTTTTTACTGGAGAGGCATTTGTGGAGCCTATACATGATTTTCCAATTCCTGAGCCTTGTAATGATGATGATGATTTTGATTTGGTGGATTATGACTTTAGTGATGAAGAAGAGGTTGATGATGATGAAGATGATGATGGTGATGATGGTGATCAGGGTGATGAGGGTGATGATGATAAGAAACTTGATAAAAAGGATGATGATGATGATGATCAAGGAGGAGATTTGGGCTCTACAGCTGGCGCATCTGGATCATCGGTACTGATAATGTCTCCAGACCAAGTCCTGATGATACCACTAAATATACACCATTAGATCCAGCTGTAGAAGAAGCTTATGAAAGAGAGTTCTGTCCATTCTAGCAAAAGATTATTGTTGAGGAGACAGAAGAAGATTTTGGAACCTCTGATGATTTTGATGAAGGAATAGATCACACAAACATATTTGGGAATAGTCTTAAGGACTTATTCTCAGATATCTTGGTTGAAGAAGGGGAGATCATTGGAGAGTTGAGCACTCAAGAAACGACTGACAAGACTGCTAATGTAATAGGACAAAGTGCCATGCGTCAGGTCGGTAACCTTACAGTTGCTGCTCCTCCTCCACCAGCTTGTATTCACGCGCTGAGACATTCTAAGCCTTTCACAAGGTATGGAAACTTAGAACCAATTCTTAGCTGGGCATACAATGCGAAGAAGAAGATATACGTGATTAAGAGAAAGGGTGGAGCTATCGAGTATTATCAGGACGAACACAATTTCCATATACTCAGAGCATCTAATTTATATGCGATGGGTCATGTTCCGTTCATTAACCCTAGTAACTACAGCAAGGCAAAGTGGATTAGAAACATGATCTGGAAGCAAAGCAAGGCCAACTTCAAAGACTTTAAGACTACCAAATCCAAAGTCATTGAAGATGAGTCACGAATAGATCCTAATACGAACCAACCAATGAAGATACGAGTGTTCAAGCATCCGATATATGAAAGAAAGATCCCTATACATGCTCCTGTGCCAGTTAACATCTTGTCTAAGCTAATGTGGTAGAGTTTTGAGAAGGAGACGGGGCACGCGTTAATTCATTGTGTGGATAAAGATTATCGTGTCATCGACCCTATGGATTTGCTAAAATTTGGAAAAGAAGATTTGATGAGGTTGCAAGCTTGTCCGATTGTAGCTGATGAATCTGTACATTTCATAGCAGCATAGTTTGGTTGGATGATCACGAAAGCCCTGGACAACAAGATGTATGCATATGGGGACAGTTACAAGGTGGATGATGTGGACTTCTAATGCATTGATTTACTAAGCCTAGGGGGAGATTATAGGGGTTGAACCTAGAGCCTCTGGAAATCAAATCAAGATGAAGAAGATCAAGTCGCGCGAAAAGTTATAGTTTCCGCGCGATAACTTGCTTCTCACGTTAAAACATAGTAGTCGTGTGAGAACTTGTTAGTTGCACGAGAACTTTAGAGTTTAGTATAAATAGATCTTTTGTAATGTAACTTAGTAATCTTTTGTCATCTTCATGATTTCGCACGTACTGTAATAGTTCCAAATCAGAGAGTAATACACTGAATTATATTTACGTTTGTGTTCAAGTTCATTCAATCATGTCTTCTACTTATTCAATCTTATATCCGTGAGCGATTATATTCCGCATTCTCCTCACGAGATTGATCTTGTTATATTGTTGATCCTTAGATTATCAAAAAAAGTTAGGCTTGTGGTACAAGGATACACACAAGAAAAAAGGATTGATTATGATGAAGTCTTTGCTCCTGTGGCCTGGCTTGAAGCAATTAGAACTTTTCTAGCATTTTCTGCCTTCAAAGACTTCAAAGTGTTTCAGATGGATGTCATGAGTGCATTTATCTATGGTGAGATTGTTGAAAAAGTTTATGTCTGCCAACCTCCTAGTTTTAAAGATCCCAAGTATCCAGATCATGTATGCAAACTTGATAAATCCCTTTATGGTCTTTATAAAGCTCCTAGGAAATGGTATGAGATACTATCTACCTTTTTTCTAAAAAAATGGATACACTTGAGGATCTATAGACAAAACTCTCTTCATCAAGAAAGTTGATTTGGATATCATTTTGGTACAAGTATATATGAATGATATTATATTTGGGTCTACAAATGAGAGATTTTGTAAAGCCTTTGAAAGTCTCATGAAGTCGAAATTTGAGATGAGTTCAATAGGAGAACTCACTTTCTTTCTAGGCCTCAAGTGAAACAAACCTATGATGGCATTTTAATAAATCAATCTATGTATGTTCAAGACATCTCAGTGAGATTTCAAGCTACTGATGCTAAAGCTACTAAAAAACCTATGTTTAAGATATGTTCTTTAACTCCTGATCTTGAGGGGGAAGCAGTTGATCAGTAGCAGTACAGAGCCATCATTGGATTTCTCATGTGCCTCGTAGCCAGCACACTAGATATCATGTTTGCCACATGCTTGTGCTCAAGATTTCAAGCTACTCTAAAAGTATCACACCTTATGGCAGCCAAGAGAATTTTTAAGTATCTTAAAGGGGAGCCTAAGTTGGGATTATGGTACCCTAAGAGTGCTGACTTCAATCTCTATGGAAATACAAATAGTGACTATGGAGGATACAACATCAACAAGAAGTCCACCTCAGGAGGATGACAATTTCTAGGGAAAAGATTGGTTTCATGGAAATGCAAGAAGCAAACTTGTGTGTCTACACCAACTAATGAAGCAAAATACAATGCTGCATCCAGTTGCTATGCTCAGGTGCTATGGATCCAAACTCAACTTAGAGATTATTGAGTAACCTTCATGAATACTCTAATTCAGATTGACAACAACAGTGCCATCTCAATCACCAACAATCCAGTTCAGTATTCAAAGACAAAACATATTGATATCATGTATCATTTCATTAGAGAATGTACAGAAAAGGAAAATCATTAAATTAATTAAAGTTCATACAAATAAATAATATGCTGATCTTTTCTTTACTAAGCCTTTTGATGAAAAAAGATTTAAATATCTTGTATATGCTATTGTGATGATGAACTTTAAGTAATTAAATGATTTACATATGAAATCCGGTAAAATTTGTGAAAAATGCTTTGTTGATAACCAAAATTGGTAAAAACTAGATATCTACCGATTTTCACAATTCAACAGATACAACTGCTTTGTCACTTGTCTTTTAAAAGATTCGGTAGGATCCACTTTTATATACTGATACGTAGTTGCGTGTAAGGCCCCGATCCTGGGAAACCCCACATTAAAATACATTGAAGTAAGAAAACATGGTAGCGGAATAGTTAAACAAAAACCATTTCATGCATTAATAATGAATTTTGCCAAAAAATACATCGTTGTTACAAGTTTCAAAAGAGAATTTAGTTTTATTACAAGACAAAAATCTCATTTCTACAAAACATGGACGCTAGCCTTTATTTGCCAAGCAGCTTCAACCTCAGGCCACCCCCAGCAACATCAATACATGCCAACTGATATGCATAAAAAAGTCAGCATTGCTGAGTGAGTTCTAGTTTTGATAATATAGAAAATATACATTTTGTAAGCTTCACTTGGTGTTCATCCATCATTATACATAATCATTCGTTAAGAGATTCATTATCTTTCTTTCTTTTATTATCCTTATCTTTTATTAACTAGGATTGCACAAAGCAAGAGCCTATATTGTTGGTTGGCAACAAATGCCGAACCCCTATCAGTACACATTTATAAGTGGTAGCTAACCCCTAACAGTTGACCCACACTACTAGACATAAAGCCTGCTCATGAATACAGGTCCCATTTATTTATTGGTCAATCACAAGGATTAGACCCCAAATGTGCATCCTGAAACAGTCACACATCAGTTGAGCTAACGACAACAAGGTCGTGCACCTCATTCCGTTATGCTTGCAAGGCTTTCCATATATTATAAGGGCCAGGAGGTAACATTCATTAGGTTACATTGACTTTCTTTTATTACTTTGTGACCACATATTTATGAATAATAATTTTAAGATATCCACCGTCTTATAATCACAGATCATAAAATATTAAATATTATTCATAACAGCAGCATATAAGAAAAGAATATAAGATACAAGTAAGCCCCCGAACTTATGCTAACTATCAATTAGCAATCACGACACTAAAACTAATGCTTCCGAAGGCAAACATAAGCTTCGGAAGAAAATAAGCTTCGGAAGAAAACAAGCTTCGGAAGAAAATAAGCTTCGAAAGAAAACAAGCTTTTCGGAAAAAAACAAGCTTCGGAAGAAAACAAGCTTCGGAAGAAAACTTGATTTGACTTTTATATCTCCCAATTGGAAACATTAGACGAGCATAAACTTCCATTAAACATAAGTACTTAGCACTTAAACTCTATTCCCAAATTTCAGAATAAACCTAAGTGTTCATAGTGCATGAAATAGGTATACAGCGGACGACTTAAATAATACAAGTGTCCACAGCGAACAGCCAAAGTCCACAGCGGACGGCCAAAGTCCACAGCGCATGAATAAAATACTAAGTATGTCAACAGCGGATGACTTCAAATATATAAGTGTCCATAGTGGACAGCCAAGTCCACAACGGATAGTCTAAAAGTACCTAAAGGGTACACAGCGGACGTGCATGAATACTTAAGTGTTTACAGCGGACATGCATTGTCCACAGCGGACAAAAAGTTCACCACCTACGATCCAATCTTGTGCAGTTTCCGGTCCTATACATCATCTTAAGCGTATTCTTAGGATGGATCTATCAGTTACACACTTAACAAATAACAAACAACCATTCAACATCATAGGATCTTAAAAGAAAACCTTCATCTTTCCTAAATAGTCGTATTTTCATGGAAAATCATAGTTTGGTTTAGAAACATCAGTATAATATACATTTCAGCCTCAAACAAGTAGATAATATGTAAAAGAGGAGATCTAGAACTCACCTTAACCAGTTTTCGAGTGAACCACAACAAACCTGAGAGCAACCTGGAGTTCTAGCACCTAAACACATGAAAATAAGCAACTAAACACATAGAAACACATAGAAATCGGTCCAGAAGCTTAAATCCGTCTGAAACTGAGAAGAAAACACCTTAAAATATCACCTTCTTCAAGAACTTTCCACTTTCTCACTCTAGAACCAGTGGGAGTTTCTTTCTCTCTCTCTAGCCGAGAGTTTGTGCGTGGGGAAAGGAAGTATGGGCGGCCATATTTATTTTTAAACCCCAATATGGGTCGGTTTGGCCCTTGCATGCTTTTAAGCCTTGCCTTTTGAAATATAATCCCGTTTACTCCCTTTACTTTTCTTTTCTCTTTTTTTTGAAATTTTCAGGTGTTACAAGTCCACCCCCCATATATAGGTTTCGTCCCCGAAACTTATCACTTCTCGAACAGCTGCGGATAGTGTTGTTTCATCTCTTACTCAGTCTCCCATGTGGCCTCCGATCCGTTGCGATGCTTCCATTTCACCTTCACTTGACTATCACTTTATTCCTTAACTGTTTCTCCTTGCGGTCCAAAATAGCCACTGGTTGCTTCATCTAATTCAACCTTTCATCCACCTCAATGTCCGTGAGAGGAATAACAACATCTCCTTCCGCCAAGCACTTCCATAAGTGAGATACATGGAATGTAGGATGAATCCCATGCAGCTCATCAGGAAGTTCCAGCCTATCTGCCACTTCACAAACTCTAGCAATAATTTTGAATGGCCCGATATACCTTAGGCTCAACTTTCATCGCTTTCAGAACCAAATAATCCATTTCCAAGGAGATATGTTCAACATCACCTTATCTTTCACTTGGAACTCAATTGGCCTCCTTCTCTTATCAGCGTAGGACTTCTACCAGTCCTTAGCTGCATTCATAAAAGCCTTGATCTTTTCCAACTTCTTCGACATGGCCTCAATGATCTTGATACTTCCCAACTCCTTCTACTCGATATCACCCCAACATACGGGCGTTCTACACTTCCTACCATATAGCATCTCATATGGAGGCATACCAATGCTGGCATGATAACTGATGTTATATGAGAACTCGGCTAATGGTAAGTGTTCGTCCCAACTTCCACCAAAATCAATACGCACGCCCGAAGCATATCTTCTAGCGTCTGAATGGTTCTCTCCGACTGGCCATCTGTCAGCAAGCCGTACTAATATGTAGCTTCATCCCCATCGCATCATTAAATCTCTTCCAAAACTTGGATGTATACCGAGTGTCACGGTTAGACACGATAGACACCGGTGCATCATGACGAGTCACAATCTCTCTCATAAACAGATTTGCTAACCTCTCAGATGAATACGTCTCATAGATCGGCAGGAAGTGAGCACTCTTCGTCAGACAATCAACTATCACCCATATGGCATTGTATCCCCTTGTCATACGCGGGAACTTCGTAATGAAGTCCATGGTGATGTGTTCCCACTTCCATTTGGGTATATGATCTTCATGTATGGCTTCTGATGCTCCGCCTTCACTTGCAAACAAGTAAGGCACTTACTCACATACTCTACTATGTCGTACTTCATTCCCGGCCACCAGTAATCTTTCTTCATATCCTAATACAT
The DNA here is from genome assembly GCA_025506505.1 of Flaveria sonorensis. Taxonomy (NCBI): domain Eukaryota; kingdom Viridiplantae; phylum Streptophyta; class Magnoliopsida; order Asterales; family Asteraceae; genus Flaveria; species Flaveria sonorensis. Next base: position 39,198,262 of record CM046432.1, read on the forward strand.
TTTTGTAGCAACGAGATGAATTAAGTATCAAGTCTTGTGAGCCTCATCCATGATCTTCCCTCATAGATCTCCAAAACGAGGAATCCACATCCGCCCAAAGGGGGTTCTAACACCGAGAGTGTTCTCACCCAACTCCACAACTAGGCCCTTCATCTGCTCAGAGTTGATTCGATCCTCCTTCAGAGCTTTGTCATGAAATTCCTTGACCTATTTCATCACATCAGAGGTCATGATCATCTGATAAGCCTTTATCCAAACTGGCTTGGGTCTCTCCTTTCGGCTAAGGCATCCGCTACCACATTGGCCTTGCCCAGATGGTAGTGGATTTCATAGTCATAATCCCTGATCAACTCTAACTACCTCTCTTGCCTCATATTGAGATCGTTTTACTTAAATAAGTACTTCAAGCTCATGTGGTCAGTGAAGATAGTGCACTTCATCCCGTACAAGTAGTGCCTCCAATTCTTCAATGCAAAGACCACCAAGTCTTCACTCCCTTAGGGTAATGTCAAGATAGGAGCTTGAGCAAATCTTGTCTTTAGCTCTTCGAAAGCATTCTCCTTCTCTAGACCCTATACGAACTTCACATCATTACTGGTCAACATTGTCAATGGTTAAGCTATCTTGGAGAAGTCTTGAATGAACATTCTGTAGTAGCCTGCCAAACCCAAAAACTACGGATCTCAGATGGCGTCTTTGGTGACTTCCATTGCATCACCACCTCAACTTTCGCCGGGTCCACCATGATCCCTTTAGTATTAACCACATGACCTAGAAACTGAACTTTGCGTAACCAGAATGCACACTTGGAGAACTTGGCGTATAGCTTCTCCCTTCTAAGCGTCTCCAACACCTCCCGAATGTGACCGGCATGCTCTTCTTCACACTTCAAATAAATCAGGATATCATCGATAAACACAATCCCTGATGTATCTAGCATAGGCCAACACACCCAATTCATCAGATCCATAAAAGCAGCTGGCGTGTTGGTTAAGCCAAAAGAAAAAATGAGAAACTCGTAGTGTCCCTAATGCGTACGAAAAGCTGTTTTAGGAATATCATGCTCCTTCACCTTCAGTTGGTGGTATCTAGATCGGATATCTATCCTCGTGAACCAACTGGCACCTTAGAGCTAATCAAACAAGTCATCAATCCTTAGTAGCGGCTACCAGTTCTTCACAGTCAACTTATTCAACTCACGGTAGTAGATGCACATCCTCATTCTACCATCCTTCCTCTTCACCGACAAGACCGGAGCACCCCACGGAGAGATACTCGGCTGCTAGCCAATCCAACCCTAGGACTATGTCGAATCTGCCTAAGGGCATCACGAACAACCTAGCAGAGAATCTATGGCCTTCGAACCCTATGTCATAATTCTCTTCCACATTAGAAATCCTAGAAGACTTACCAATGGCAGTTTCTACATTAAAGGGCTCATCAGTCTTCCTACTCCTAATAGGAAACTTAACACAGAAGGCAGCAGAAATAAAACTCCTACTAGCACCAGAATCAAAAGCACAGAGGCACAAGTTTGGTTTACTAGGAATGTACCTGACACCACGTCGGGGTCCACCCTAGCCTCCTCCCGAGTCAAACTTAATGCCCTGGCTTTAGCCCTCTGCCCCTCCTTCATATTCTCGATCCCCTGCCTCGCCCCGGAGTTCTCAGCCCTCAGCTTCTTGTAGTCTCTACTCATGTGCCCCGTCTCGCCACAGTTGTAATGCCTCACCACGCAAAAATCTCTTGCCATGTGGCCCTCCTTCCCACACTTGAAGCAGAGGTTCGATCCCCACCTACATTCTGCCATATGGTCTCTCCCACACTTGCTGCACACCTTCACCCCTAAATAGGTTGCAGCCACCTTACGACCCTCTACCTTCGCCTTTTTGCCCATGGGAGTGAAACCACCACTACCAAAAGGTTTTCCACTCCAGTTATTCCCTCTCTTTTCATCTTCCCTTATGGCCCTAATGGCCTCGATCACCACAGATGGCAGAACCGTATGCATGACTTGATGGACCCCCTCAACTATAGCCTCCTTCACCAAGGCCTCAGATCAGCGCTCTCATCCCCACCTTCAAGGTGATGAAGCTCAGGCTCTTTTGGTGTCGTTTCGACAGTCTTAGCCCGGTTCCATGTGACAGGCGGCCCAATACTACGTCCACCACGACCTCCACCTCGGGAACCCTTCGAAGATCTACCACCAGCCATCTTTAAGCGCTATAAGATTCAAACACCAACATGGTCATTCAAGGTAGTACCTCAGATTATGTCAAGTATAGTAAGTCCCTAGTTACATTGGCCAGTTGTGATTAGCCACTTACCTTACTCTTCATTCCAAGCATTTCCTATCCTAACTACATTAGTATCCAAATCTACTAAGGGCACATAAATCAAATAGCACACGCACATAATACCGATTAACATTAAGAAAATTACGTGATGGCACGTAGCTACTTGGGCTGGCATCCCTACATTTGGTCCCATTTTCAGTTTAAGTTTAGGTTTTGAAAATAATTTACCCAATTCTCTTAAACTTTGGCTTTGATACCAACTTTTATGGCCTCGATCCTAGGAAACCCCACAGTTGGTTATTCATAACACATTACACATTAAAATACATTGAAGTAAGAAAACATGACAGCAGAATAGTTAAACAAAAACCATTTCATGCATTAATAATGACTTTTGCCAAGAAATACATCATTTTTATAAGTTTCAAAAGAGAACATTTAGTTGTATTACAAGACAAAAATCTCATTTCTGCAAAACATGGATGCCAGTCTTTATTTGCCAAGCAGCTTCAACCTCGTGCCACCCCCAGCAACATCATTACCTACCAACTGATATACATAAAAAAGTCAGCATTACTGAGTGAGTTCTAGTTTTGACAATATAGAAAATATACATTTTGTAAGCTTCACTTGGTGTTCATCCATCATTATATATAATCATTCATTAAGAGATTCATTATCTTTCTTTCTTTCATTATCTTTCTCTTTTTTTAACTAGGATTGCACAAAGCAAGAGCCTATATTGTTGGTTGGCAACAAATGCCGAACCCCTGTCAGTACACATTTATAAGTGGTAGCTAACCCCTGACAGTTGACCCACACTGCTAGGCACAAAACCTGCTCATGAATACAGGTTCCATTTATTTATCAGTCAATCACAAGGTCTAGACCCCAGATGTGCATCCTAAAACAGTCACACATCAGTTGAGCTAGCGACAACAAGGTCGTGCACCTCATATCGTTGTGCTTGCAAGCTTTTTCACTTATTATAAGGGCCTGGGGGTAACATTCATTAGGTTACACTATTTTTCTTTTATTCCTTTATGACCACTTATTTATGAATAATACTTTTAAGATATCCATTGTCTTATAATTACATATCATGAAATATTAAATATTATTCATACCAGCAGTACATAAGAAAAGAATGTAACATACAAGTAAGCCCCTGAACTTATGCTAACTATCAATTAGCAATCAGAAGACTAAAACTAATACTTCTAAAGGAAAACATAAGCTTCAGAAGATATTAAGCTTCGGAAGAAAATAAGCTTCGGAAGAAAATAAGCTTCGAAAGAAAATAAGCTTTGGAAGAAAACTTTATTTGACTTTTATATCTCCCGATTAGAAACATTAGATGAGCATAAACTTCCATTAGACATAAGTACTCAGCTCTTAAATTCTATTCCCAAATTTCAGAATAAACCTAAATGTTCACAGCGCATGAAATAGGTATACAACGGATGACTTAAATAATATAAGTGTCCACAGCGGACAGCCAAAGTCTACAGCGGCCGGCCAAAGTCCACAGCGCATGAATAAAATACTAAGTATGACCACAAAGGAGGACTTAAAATATATAAGTGTCCACAGTGGATAGCCAAGTCCACAGCGGACAGTCTAAAAGTACCTAAAGGGTACACAGCGAACGTGCATGCATACTTAAGTGTTTACAGCGAACATGCGTTGTCCACAGTAGACAACAAGTTCATCGCCTAGGATCCAATCTTGTGCAGTTTCTAGTCCCATACATCATCTTAAGCATATTCTTAACACGGATCTATCAGTTACACACTTAACACATAACAAACAACCATTCAACATAATAGGATCTTAAAAGAAAACCTTCATCTTTCATAAACAGTCTTATTTTCATGGAAAATCATAGTTTGGTTTAGAAACATCAGTTTAATATACATATCAGCCCCAAACAAGTAGAAAACATGTAAAAAAAAGGGATCTAGAACTCACCTTAACCAGTTTTCGAGTGAACCACAACAAACTGGAGAGCAACCTGGAGTTCTAGCACCTAAACACACGAAAACAAGCAACTAAACACATAGAAACACATAGAAATCAGTCCAGAAGCTTAAACCCGTCTGAAACCGAGAAGAAAACACCTTAAAATCTCAACTTCTTCAAGAACTTTCCACTCTCTCACTCTAGAACCGGTGGGAGCTTCTTTATCTCTCTAGCCGAGAGTTTGTGCGTAGGGAAATGAAGTATGGGCCGCCATATTTCTTTTTAAACCCCATTATAGGCCGGTTTGGCCCTTGCATGCTTTTAACCCTTGGCTTTTGAAATAAAATCCCATTTGCTCCCTTTACTTTTCTTTTCTCTTTTTTTTTTGAAATTTTCAGGTGTTACAAGTCCACTCCCTTTATATAGGTTTCGTCCCCAAAACCTGTCACTCCTCGAATAGTTGCGGATAGTTCTGTCTCATCTCTTCCTTAGTCTCCCATGTGGCCTCTGATCCCTTGTGATGCTTCCATTGCACGTTCACTTGACTATCAATTTATTCCTTAACCGTTTCTCCTTCCAGTCCAAAATAACCACTGGTTGCTCCACGTAATTCAACCTTTCATCCACCTTAATGTCCGTGAGAGGAATAACAACATCTCCTTCTACCAAGCACTTCCATAAGTGAGATACATGGAACGTAGGATGAATCCCATGCAACTCATCAGGAAGTTCCAGCCGATATGCCACTTCACCAACTCTGGCAATAATTTTGAATGGCCTGATATACCATGGGATCAACTTCCCTAGCTTTTGAAACCTGATAATCACTTTCCAAGGAGATACTCTCAACATCACCTTATCTCCTACTTGGAACTCAATTGGCCTCCTTCTTTTATCGGCGTAGGACTTTTGCCAGTCCTTATCTGCCTTCATAAAAGCCTTGATCTTTTCCAACTTCTCCAACGTGGCCTCAATGATCTCTATACTTCCCAACTCCTTCTGCTCGATATCACCCCAACATACGGGAATTCTACACTTCCTAACGTATAGCATCTCATATGGAGGCATACCAATGCTAGCATGATAACTGTTGTTATATGAGAACTCGGCTAATGGTAAGTGTTCATCCTAACTTCGACCAAAATCAATGACACATGCCCAAAGCATATTTTCTAGCATCTGAATGGTTCTGTCCGACTGACCATCTGTTTGAGGATGGTAAGCCATGCTAATATGTAGCTTCATCCCCATCACATCATGAAATCTCTTCCCAAACATGGATGTAAACTGAGTGTCACGGTCAGACACGATAGACATCGGTGCACCATGACGAGTCACAATCTCTCTGATAAACAATCCGCTAACCTCTCAGATGAATACGTCTCACGAATCGACAGGAAGTGTGCACTATTCGTCAGACAATCAACTATCACCCATATGGCATCGTATCCCCTTGCCGTACACGGCAACTTCATAATGAACTCCATGGTAATGTGTTCCCACTTCCATTCGGGTATATCCAAGGGTTGGATCTTCACGTATGGCTTTTGATGCTCCGCCTTCACTTGCAAACAAGTAAGGCACTTACTCACGTACTCTACTATGTTGCACTTCATTCCCGACCACCAGTAATCTTTCTTCATATCCTAATACATCTTTGTAGCACCGGGATGAATTGAGTATCAAGTCTTGTGACCCTCATCCATGATCTTCCCTCATAGATCTCCAAACGAGGAATCCACATCTGCCCGAAGTGGGTTCTAACACTGAGAGTGTTCTCACCCAACTCCACGACTAGGCCCTTCATCCGCTTGGAGTTAATTCGATCCTCCTTCAAAGGTTCATCCTGAAATTCCTTGACCTCTTTCATCACATCAGAGGTCATGATCATTTGATAAGCCTTTATCTGAATTGGCTTGGGTCTCTCCTTTTGGCTAAGGCATTTGCCACCATATTGGCCTTGCCCAGATGGTAGTGGATTTCATAGTCATAATCCCTGATCAACTCTAACTACCTCCCTTGCCTCATATTGTGTATCACCCAAAAATTTATTAAGAAAAGAATGAAGACAAAAGAAGTTGCAAAAGTGGAGGGGCTAAAGTGTACAAAAGGAAAAACATTATTATTTTATGTTTAAAAGAAGTATGGCCACCCACTATCACCTTTCCACCCACACTCTCTCTCTCGACTACAAAAGGGAAAAGAAGAAAAGAGAAGTATTCGACCGAAGAAGAAGAAGAAGTCTCAGCTTGAAGGTGATTTTTTGTGTGTTTTGTTTGGTTTCAGCTGAGCTTTCAGCTTTGGGACTGATTCTTATGTGTTCTTTTGTGTTCGGTTGTGTTTTGGTGTGTTTAGGCTTATTTGGAGGAGTTTTGCTCGAAAGTAGTAGAAGTGAGTTCTAGATCCCCTCTTTTAAATGTTTTTTTGCTTATTTGGGGCTGGTTTGCATATTTGACTGATGTATTTGAAACAAGTTATGATTTTTCATGTATGGTGCGACCGATGTTGATAATATGGTATGTTATGTGATTCTCTTGTTGATTGTTTAAAGTTAATGATGTTCTAAGTGTTAGACTAATAGATTTAAGTTGTGTTCATGTTAGAATGATGATTGGGAACTGATAATGGCATAAGTTAAATTGTAGGTTAGTTTTTATGTTCATCCGCATTTAACAGAAAGTCTTGTGTTCATGCGCATTTGTTAAAGTCTTCATGCGCATTTGTTGAAGTCTTCATGCGCATTTGTTAAAGTCTTCATGCTCATTTGTTAAAGACTTCATTTGCATTTGTTAAAGTCTTCATGCGTATTTGCTAAGTGTTCATCCGCATTTGTTTTGCCCATGCGCATTTGCTAAGTGTTCATCCGCATTTGTTCATCCGCATTTGTCTAAGCTCATCCGCAATTGTCTAAGACTTGGGATTTTCTGGAAATTTTGGGAATAGAATTCAAGTATGGGGTCTAATCCTGGGGATTGACCAAGGAATGAATGGGATCCTAGTTCATGAGCAGGCTATGTGCCTAGCAGTATGGATCAACTGTCGATGGGTTAGCTACCAGGATAAACGTTTGCCGACAGGGGTTAAGCATTTATTGCCAACCAATAATTTAGGCTATTGCTTTGTGCAATCCTAGTTAATGAAAGAGAAATTAATGAAAGAAAGAAAGATAATGAATCACTTTATGATTGATTATGTATATTGATGAATGATCACCAAATGAAATTTACAAAGTGTATTTCTCTATATTATTAAACTAGAACTCACTCAGCAACGCTGACTTTTTATATGCATATCAGTTGGCAGGTGAAGATGTTGCTAAGGATGGCACGCCGGTGAGGCTACTTGGTGGGCAAAGACTGGCATCCATTCGTGCATGATGATATTGTTTTTTGTAATACAACTGAAAGATTCTTTTGTTACTGTAAAAAATACAATGATGTATTATTTAGCAACATTAAATATTAATGCGTGAATGGTTTTTGATAATTTAATCCGCTGTGATGTTTTTTTTATGAAATGTAAAAAATGCTATGATTGTCCAACTGTGAGGTCTCCGGAAACGGGGCCTTACAAGTTGGTATCAGAGCCAAAGTTTAAGAGAAATGGGTAAATATTTTCAAAACCTAAACTTAAATTGAGAATGGGACCGAATGGAGGGATGCCAGCCCAAGTAGCTACATGCCATTAGGTAATCTTTCATAAGTAACCGGTAATAGGTGCGTGTGCTATTTGATTTATGTTCTTAGTAGATTTGGACACTAATGTGGTCTGGATAGGGAACGCTTGGGGGATGAAGAGTAAAGTAAGTGGTTAATCACAACTGGCCACTGTAATTAGGGACTTACTATACTTGATATAATTTGAGCTATTACCTTGAATTACCTTGTTAGTGCTTGAATCTTATAGGAGGTAGATCTTATGACGGGTAGGAAACCTGGGAAGGCAACCCGAGGAGGTGCTCGTGGCGGGGGTACTACTGGGCCATGTGTCACCCAAAGCAAAGCTAAGGTTCCTGAGACAGCTCATGAGGACACGGATATTCATAGCCTCCAAGAGGGTAAAGGATCAGCCACCCTCAAGTACATGGTAAAGGAAGCTATTGCTGACGAAGTCTACAATGTCATGCAAAACGTGTTACCTTCAGTGGTGACCGAGGTATTGAGGGCAGTAAAGGATGGTGAAAAAACCAAAGGTTTCAGGGAGAAGGAGAAAGCTGATGATGGGCCATCTAGTCCCAAGGTGGTAATCCATGATGATGATAGCGAGGGGGAGAAGGAGACCGCTAAGGGGTGCACCTATGGGGAGTTTTAGAGGTGCAAACCCCCGACCTTTGATGGTAATGGCAATGCTACTACTACTCATCATTGGGTTTGAGAGATGGAGGCAGTCCTAGACATCAGTGAGTGTCAGGTGGATCAAAAGGTGAAGTTCGCCTCCTATTCTTTTGTTGACTCGGCATTATGCTGGTGGGAAAACATTGTCCAAGCCGAGGGGAAACTGTCTGTTGCAAGGATGAGGTGGTCGGATTTGAAGGAACTGGTACTGGAGGAGTATTGTCCACATTAGGAGTTGGACAAACTTGAGAACGAGTTCTTGCACTTGGAGGCTGGAAACATGACTCATCAAGAGTATACCTCCAAGTTCAATGAGCTTGCAAGACTCTTGCCGGATCTAGTAACCCAAGATTCCAAGAAGATCAAAAGATACATGTAGAGTCTGCCTGTGGATATCAGGAGGAAAATGATAGCTGCTAGACTGAGCACTTTCAGGTCTGCAGTAGATTTGGCCGAAAGGTTGTATGATGAGAGGGATCCGGTGCCAATTCAGAGGAAGCTTGAAAAGAGTTAGAACAAGAACGGTAATGGGAAGCGATTCAGGGGTGATCATTATGGGATCGGGGAAAAGAAGATGACGATTGACGATCGTCGCCGAAGATCGAGTAAAGGGGGTAACAAGAGGGAATGTAAGAAGTGTGGGAAGGTTCACTTGGGTGAATGTAGAGTGGGGACAAACCAGTGTTTTAAGTGTGGAGGCGAAGGCCACTATGCTAGAGAGTGCGGGGTACCACGATGTTATCAGTGTAGGGAGGTAGGCCACTCGGGCCGAGATTGCAAGAAGGGTGGAGTAGGGAGCTCAGGGACTCAGACTATGGGCGAGTAAGGGAGGAATGAGAACACCAAAGCCAAGGAAAGGGCATTCAACATGACCCGGGAAGAAGCCAGAGTGGACCCTAAAGTAGTTTCATGTATGTTTCTGGTAAACCAACTGTATGCTTCTATGCTCTTCGATTTGGGTGCTAGTAGAAGTTTTGTATCTGCTACCTTTTTTCATGAAATGCATGGTAAAAATAAGAAGATAGACATGCCCTTCTATGTAGAGACAGTGATAGGAAAGTCTACCAAAGTGACTGATATGATAGACGATTTCCTCGTAGAGTTGGATGGTCGTAAGTTTCCTGTTAGATTATACGTGATGGCCCTAGGAGGTTTTGATGTGGTGTTAGGTATGGATTGGTTGGCGGCCTACGAAGCGAACATCATGTGCCGAAAGAAGACGATTTGTCTGACTGCGCCCGATGGCAGTTTGGTTACGATACATGGAGACAATGAGTGCAATACACCGCGAGTAATCTTGATGATCACGGCCGAGAAGTTTATGAGATGCGGGTGTGGTGCTTACTTGGCCTATGTGAAGGATGTAGATGCTACCGTGCCTCAACTGTCTGGCGTGCCGGTAGTATGCGATTTCCCTGATGTGTTTCCCGAAGAGCTACCAGGGGTACCGCCTGACCGCTAGATCGAGTTCCAGATTGATCTTATACCTGGTTCCCAACCTGTTGCAAAGGCATCGTATCGCCTCGCTCCCTCTGAGATGAAGGAATTAATGACCCAGTTGCAAGAGTTGTTAGATAAGGGGTTCATTTCACCGAGTATCTCTCCCTGGGGTGCTCCGATCTTGTTTGTAAAGAAAAAGGATGGTAGCATGAGGATGTGCATCGACTACCGTGAATTGAACAAGTTGACGGTGAAGAACAGGTACCCACTACCCAGGATTGACGACTTGTTTGATTAGCTCCAAGGCGCCAGTTGGTTCTCAAGGATAGATCTCTGATCTGGTTACCATCAGCTAAAGGTCAAAGAATAGGATATCCTGAAGACCGCATTTTGAACTCGATATGGGCATTATGAATTCCTCATTATGTCTTTCGGTCTAACCAACGCGCCAGCTGCTTTTATGGATTTGATGAATCGGGTATGTCGGCGGATGTTAGATAAATCAGTGATTGTGTTTATTGATGATATCTTGATTTATTCGAAGAGTGAAGAAGAGCATGCTGGTTACATTCGTGAGATATTGGAGACGCTTAGAAGGGAGAAGTTGTATTCTAAGTTCTCTAAATGCGTGTTTTGGTTGTGGGAAGTTCAGTTTTTGGGTCATGTGGTTAATTCTGAAGGGATTGTCATGGACCCAGCAAAGGTAGAGGTGGTTATGCAATGGAAGACCCTAAAGACGCCATCTGAGATCCGCAGTTTGTTGGGTTTGGTGGGCTTCTATAGGCGGTTCATCTAAGACTTCTCCAAGATAGCTTCACCATTGACCAAATTGACCCATAAGGATGTGAAGTTCGTATGGGGTCAAGTGCAGGTGAATGATTCCGAAGAGTTAAAGACAAGGTTGACTCAAGCTCCTGTCTTGACGTTACCTGAAGGGAATGAAGACTTTGTGGTCTATTCCGATGCTTCCTATTCAGGATTGGGTTGTGTGCTGATGCAACGAGGAAGGGTTATAGCCTATGCATCCCAACAACTGAAAATCCATGAGGCTAACTATCCCACTCATGACCTGGAGTTGGCGGCTGTGGTTTTGCATTGAAGATTTGGAGACACTACCTGTACGGGACGAGGTGCACCATCTTCACTGATCATAAAAGGTTGAAGTACTTCTTCGAGCAGAAGGATCTTAACATGAGACAAAGAAGATGGTTAGAGTTGATCAACAATTACGACTGCGAAATCCACTATCATCCAGGTAAGGTGAATGTGGTAGCCAATTCCCTCAGTCTAAAGGAGTGGCCGGAACCAATTCGAGTGAAGGCTTGCCAGCTGGTTGTGACGCCGGACGTTATGGGTCAAATCAGGGAATTCCAAGATGAGGCATTAAAGGATGATAGAACGAATGAAGGGGCAGGCGACAGATTTAGGGGAGAACACCCTTGGCGTTAAAACTCGTTTCGGGTGGATGTAGATTCCTCGTTATGGGGAGCTGAGGGGAAGGATCATGGATGAGGCCTACAAAACATGGTATTCCATCCATCCCAGTGCTACAAAAATGTATCATGATATGAAGAAGGATTATTGGTGGCAAGGGATGAAGCTTGACGTGGTGGAGTACGTGAGTAAGTGCCTGACTTGTTTTCATGTGAAGGCGGAACATCAGAAACCATATGGGAAGATCCAACCTTTGGATATACCCGAATGGAAGTGGGAACACATCACCATGGATTTCATCACAAAGTTGCCTCACACTGCGAGAGGATGTGATACCATTTGGGTGATCGTAGACTGCCTGACGAAGAGTGCACACTTTTTGCCAATCCAAGAGACTTACTCGTCGGAAAGGTTGGTGGAGCTGTTCATCAAGGAGATCGTAACTTGTCATGGTATGCTGGTGTCTATTGTTTCTGATAGGGACACCCGGTTCACGTCCAAGTTCTGGAAAAGATTTCATGATGCGATGGAGACGTGGTTACACATTAGCACTGTTTATCACCCTCAGACAGACGGTCAATCAGAACGGACCATTCAAATCATAGAGGATATGCTCTGGGCATGCATTAGTGACTTTGGTGGAGGTTGGGATGAACACTTACCTTTGGCAGATTTCTCCTACAACAACAGTTATCATGCCAGTATAGGCATGCCACCATTCAAAATGTTGTACGGGAGGAGATGCAAAACCCCGGTGTGTTAGGGTGACATCAGGCAGAAAGTGTTGGAAGGCACCGAGATCATTGAAGCCACATCGGAAAAGCTAGAAAAGATCAAGGCTTTTATGAAGGCGGCTAAAGATAGGCAAAAGTCGTATGCTGACAAGAGACGTAGGCCAATTGAATTCCAGGTGGGTGATAAAGTAATGCTGAAGGTTTCACCTTGGAAGGGGATCTTTCATTTTAGAAAGAGGGGTAAGCTGAGCCCGAGATATATAGGACCTTTCCGAATCATTACACGATTAGGAAAGGTGGCCTATAGGTTGGAACTACCCGATGAGTTAAGTGGAATTCATCTAACATTCCATGTATCTCATCTGAGAAAATGCTTAGTTGATGAAGGTATGATTGTACCACTGGAAGAAATTGTAGTGGATGAACGGCTCATTATGTAGAGCAACCGGTGGCAATCATTGACCGAAAGGTGAAGAGATTACGAAATAAAGTGCTTCCACTGGTGCGAGTACAGTGGAGGCACAGGAAAGGATCCAAGTCTACGTGGGAGACTGAGGAGGAGATGAGACAGCATTACCCACAACTATTCAAAGAGTGACAGGTTTCAGGGACGAAATCTCTATAAGGGGGGTGGACTTGTAACACCTAAAAATTTATTAAGAAAAGAATGAAGACAAAAGGAGAAGTTGCAAAAGTGGAGGGGCTAAAGTGAAAAGGACAAACATTATTATTTTATGTTTAAAAGAAGCATGGCCGCCCACTATCACCTTTCCACCCACTCTCTCTCTCTCGGCTGCAAAAGGGAAAAGAAGAAAAGAGAAGTGTTCGATCAAAGAAGAAGAAGAAGTCTCGGCTTGAAGGTGAGTTTTTGTGTGTTTTGTTCGGTTTCAGCTGAGCTTTCAGCTTCGGGACCGATTCTTATGTGTTCTTTTGTGTTCAGTTGTGTTTTGGTGTGTTTAGGCGTTTGAACTCCCGGTTGCTCTCGGGTTTGGAGTTTTGCTCGAAAGCAGTAGAAGTGAGTTCTAGATCCCCTCTTTTAAATGTTTTCTGCTTATTTGGGGCTGGTTTGCATATTTGACTGATGTTTTCGAAACAAGTTATGAATTTTCATGTATGGTGCGAACGATGTGGATGATATGGTATGTTATGTGATTCTCTTGTTGATTGTTTAAAGTTTATGATGTTCTAAGTGTTAGACTGATAGATTTAAGCTGTGTTCATGTTAGAATGATGATTGGGAACTGATAATGGCATAAGTTGAATTGCAGGTTAGTTTTTATGTTCATCCGCATTTAACAGAAAGTCTTGTGTTCATGCGCATTTGTTAAAGTCTTCATGCGCATTTGTTGAAGTCTTCATGCGCATTTGTTAAAGTCTTCATGCACATTTGCTAAGTGTTCATCCGCATTTGTTTTGCCTATGCGTATTTGCTAAGTGTTCATCCGCATTTGTTCATCCGCATTTGTCTAAGCTCATCCGTATTTGTCTAAGACTTGGGATTTCCTGGAAATTTTGGGAATAGAATTCAAGTATGGAGAACTTCTGTATAAGAAAAGATTATGCCTATTTAAGGATTATTATGCTTGGTTCTTTCTTATGTGCTGCTTTTCTATGTCTATAATATTTTCATGTTATGTGATTATGTAATGTGTATCTTAACAAGTATTATCCATAACAGGTGGACACGAAAGAATAAAAGAAGAATAGTGAAACTTAATTAATGTTACCCCGGGCCCTTACGATGAATGAAAAGCCTTGCAAGCAAAATGAATGGAGGTGCATGACCTTGTTGTCGTTAGCTCAACTGATGTGCGGCTATATAGCCCATGAGGATGCACATCTGGGGTCTAATCCTTGGGATTGATCAAGGAATGAATGGGATCCTAGTTCATGAGCAGGCTTCGTGCCTAGCAGTGTGGATCAACTGTCGATGGGTTAGCTACCAGGATAAATGTTTACCGACAGGGGTTCGGCATTTGTTGCCAACCAACAATGTAGGCTCTTGCTTTGTGCAATCCTAGTTAATGAAAGGGAAAGATAATGAAAGAAAGAAAGATAATGAATCACTTTATGATTGATTATGTATATTTTGAAATTTAAAAAGTGTATTTTTCTATATTATTAAACTAGAACTCACTCAGCAACCCTGACTTTTTATATGCATATCAGTTCGCAGGTGGGATGTTGCTGAGGATGGCACGTGGGTGAGGCTACTTGGTGGGCAAAGACGGGCATCCATTCATGCACGATGATATTGTTGTTTTGTAATACAACTGAAAGATTCTTTTGTAACTATAAAAAAATACAATGATGTATTATTTAGCAATATTAAATATTAATGCATGAATGGTTTTTGATAACTTAATCCGCTACGATATTTTTTTTTATGAAATGTAATTATCTTATATGAAAAATGCTATGATTGTCCAACTGTGAGGTCTCTGGGAACAGGGTCTTACATATTAAGATTGTTTTGCTCAAAGAAGTACTTCAAGCTCATGTGGTCAGTGAAGATAGTGCACTTCGTCCCGTACAAGTAGTGCCTCCAATTCTTCAATGTAAAGACCACCAAGTCTTTACTCCCTTCAGGTAACATCAAGACAGGAGCTTGAGTAAATCTCGTCTTTAGCTCTTCAAAAGTATTCTCCTGCTCTACACCCCATACGAACTTCACATCCTTACGGGTCAACTTGGTCAATGGTGAAGCTATCTTGGAGAAATCTTGAATGAACCTTCTGTAGTAGCCCACCAAACCCAAGAAACTACGGATCTCGGATGGCTTCTTTGGAGACTTCCATTGCAATACCGCCTCAACTTTTTCCGGGTTCACCATGATCCCTTCAGGATTAACCACATGACCTAGAAACTGAACTTTGCGTAACCAGAATGCACACTTGGAGAACTTGGCGTACAGCTTCTCCCTTCTAAGCGTCTCCAACACCTCCCGAATGTGACCGGCATGCTCTTATTCGCTCTTCGAATAATTCAGGATATCATCCATAAACACAATCACTGATGTATCTAGCATAGGCCGACACACCCGATTCATCAGATCCATAAAAGCAGCTGGCGTGTTGGTTAAACCAAAAGACATAACAAGAAACTCGTAGTGTCCATAACGCGTATGAAAAGCTATTTTTGGAATATCATACTCCTTCATCTTCATTTTGTAGTATCCAGATCAGATATCTATCCTCGTGAACCAACTGGCACCTTAGAGCTAATCAAACAAGTCATCAATCCTTGGTAACAGATACCAGTTCTTCATAGTCAACTTATTCAGCTCACGGTAGTCGATGCACATCCTCATTCTACCGTCCTTCTTCTTCACCGACAAGACAGGAGCACCCCACGGAGAGATACTCGGCTGCTAGACAATCCATCCCTAGGACTACATCGAATCCGCCTAAGGGCATAACGAACAACCTAGCAGAGAACCTATGGCCTTCCAACCCTATGTCATAATTCTCTTCCACATCAGAAATCCTAGAAGACTTACCAATGGCAGTTTCCATCAAAGGGCTCATCAATCTTCCTACTCCTAACGGGAAACTTATCTTAGAAGGCAGCATAAATAAAACTCCTACTAGCACCGGAATCAAAAGCACAGAGGCACAAGTTTGGTTTACTAGGAATGTTCCTGACACCATGTCGGGGTCCACCCTAGCCTCCTCTTGGGTCATAGTGAATGCCCTGGCTTTATCCCTCTGCCCCTCCTTCTTCTTCTCGATCCTTTGCCTCACCCTAGAGTTCTGAGCCCTCGGCTTCTTGTAGTCCCTACTCATGTGCCCCTACTCATGTGCCCCTACATTCTCCCGCATGGTCTCTCCCACACTTGCTGCACACCTTCACCCTTACATCGGTTGCAGCCACCTTACGACCCTCTACTTTCGCCTTTTTGCCCATGGGAGTGAAACCACCACTACCAAAACGTTTTCCACTCCAGTTCTACCCTCTCTTTTCATCTTCCCTTACGGCCCTAATGACCCCGGTCACTACAGATGGCAGAACCTTGTGCATGACTTGATGGACCCCCTTAACTATAGCCTCCTTCATTAAGGCCTCAGATCAACGCTCTCATCCCCGCCTGCATGGTGATGAAGCGGGCTCTTCTGGTGCCGTTTTGGCAGTCTTAGCCCTGTTCCTCATGACACGTGGCCCAGCACGACATCTACCACGACCTCCACCTTGGGAAGCTTTCAAAGATCTACCACCAGCCATCTCTAAGCGCTATAAGATTCAAACACCAACATGGTCATTCAAGGTAGTAGTTCAGATTATGTCAAGTATAGTAAGTCCCTAATTACTATGGCCAGTTGTGATTAGCCACTTACCTTACTCTTCATTCTCTAAGCATTTCCTATCCTGACTACATCAGTATCCAAATCTACTAAGGGCACATAAATCAAATAGCACACGCACATAATACGATTAACTTTAAGAAAATTACCTGATGGTATGTTGCTACTTGGGCTGGCATCCCTCCATTTGGTCCCATTTTCAGTTTAAGTTTAGGTTTTGAAAACAATTTACCTAATTCTCTTAAACTTTGGCTCTGATACCAACTTGTAAGGCCCCGATCCTGGGAAACCCCACAGTTGGTTATTCATAGCACATTACATATTAAAATACATTGAGGTAAG
This sequence comes from Flaveria sonorensis, assembly GCA_025506505.1. Taxonomy (NCBI): domain Eukaryota; kingdom Viridiplantae; phylum Streptophyta; class Magnoliopsida; order Asterales; family Asteraceae; genus Flaveria; species Flaveria sonorensis. The sequence continues at coordinate 39,215,106 of CM046432.1, forward strand.
AAAACATGGCAGCAGAATAGCTAAACAAAAACCATTTCATGCATTAATAATAACTTTTGCCATAAAATACATTGTTGTTACAAGTTTCAAAAGAAAACATTTAGTTGTATTACAAGACAAAAATCTCAGTTCTGCAAAACATGGATGCTAGGGTGTATTTGCCAAGCAGCTTCAATCTCGTGCCACCCCCCGTAACATCATTACCTGCCAACTGATATGCATAAAAAAGTCAGTATTGCTGAGTGAGTTCTAGTTTTGATAATATAGAAAATATACATTTTGTAAGCTTCACTCGGTTTTCATCCATCATTATACATAATCATTCGTTAAGAGATTCATTATCTTTCTTTCTTTCATTATCTTTCTCTTTTATTAACTAGGATTGTACAAAGCAAGAGCCTATATTGTTGGTTGGCAACAAATGCCGAACCCCTGTCAGTACACATTTATAAGTGGTAGCTAACCCCTAACAGTTGACCCATACTGCTAGGCATGAAGCCTGTTGATAAATACAGGTCCCATTTATATATTGGTCAATCACAAGAATTAGACCCAGATCTGCATCCTGAAACAGTCACACATCAGATGAGTTAATGACAACAAGGTTGTGCACCTCATTCCTTTGTGCTTGCAAGGCTTTTCATTTATTATAAGGGCCTAGGGTAACATTCATTAGGTTACACTGTCTTTCTTTTATTCCTTTGTGACCACTTATTTATGAATAATACTTTTAAGATATCCATTGTCTTATAATCATATATCATGAAATATTAAATATTATTCATAATAGCAGCACATAAGAAAAGAATATAACATACAAGTAAGCCCCTGAACTTATGCTAACTATCAATTAGCAATCATAAGACTAAAACTAATACTTCCAAAGGCAAACTTAAGCTTTAGAAGATATTAGGCTTTGGAAGAAAACAAGCTTCGAAAGAAAATAAGCTTCCGAGAAAACAAGCTTCGGAAGAAAACAAGCTTCGGAAGAAAATAAGCTTCGGAAGAAAACTTGATTTGACTTTTATATCTCCCAGTTAGAAACATTAGATGAGCATAAACTTCCATTAAACATAAGTACTTAGCACTTAAATTATATTCCCAAATTTTAGAATAAACCTAAGTGTTCACAGCGCATGAAATAGGTATACAATGGACGACTTTAATAATATAAGTGTCCACAACGGACAGCCAAAGTCCACAGCGGATGGCCAAAGTCCACAGCACATGAATAAAATACTAAATATGTTCACAGCGGATGACTTAAAATATAAAAGTGTCCACAGTGGATATTCTAAAAGTACCTAAAGGGTACATAGGGGACGTGCATGCATACTTAAGTGTTTACAGCAGACATGCATTGTCCACAGCGGACAACAAGTTCATCACCTATGATCCAATCTTGTGCAGTTTCTAGTCCCATACATCATCTTAAGCGTATTCTAAGCATGGATCTATCAGTTACCCACTTAACACATAACAAGCAACCATTCAACATCATAGGATCTTAAAAGAAAACCTTCATCTTTCATAAACAGTCGTATTTTCATGAAAAATCATAGTTTGGTTTAGAAACATCAGTTTAATATACATATCAGCCCCAAACAAGTAGAAAACATGTAAAAGAGGGGATCTAGAACTCACCTTAACCAGTTTTCAAGTGAACCACAACGAACCTGAGAGCAACATGGAGTTCTAGCTCCTAAACACACGAAAACAAGTAACTAAACACATAGAAACACATAGAAATCAGTCCAGAAACTTAAACCCGTCTGAAACCAAGAAGAAAACACCTTAAAATCTCACCTTTTTCAAGAACTTTCCACTTTCTCACTCTAGAACCGGTGGGAGCTTCTTTCTCTCTCTCTAGCCGAAAGTTTGTGCATGGGGAAAGGAAGTATGGGCGGCCATATTTCTTTTTAAACCCCATTATGGGCCGCTTTGGCCCTTGCACGCTTTTAACCTTTTCCTTTTGAAATAAAATTCCATTTGCTCCCTTTACTTTTCTTTTCTCTTTTTTATTGAAATTTTCGGGTGTTACATTGCGCCATTGTAGTTGCCTGAAAAGGTTGTTCCATCATCACAAGCCATTGGATTTACATTTACGGTGGTGAAAATTTTAAAATAATGTTATTATATATTATCCTCAAACTGTAAATCATCACTTTTACCACCATAGTCGTGTCATCTGAAAGCAAAATTCTTCAAAAACCTTCATATCTCTTAAAATCTACCAAAATTAAAAATCATGGCCGCTCAAAACCTAGAGGTCAGACCGAATCACAACATCAATGCATCACTTGAACACATTGGTGATCCCGTCTACGATCCCGTTCTTCATTTTAGCCATATATTCGGAAATTTTGGACTACATGTTCTATTCAGAGAGAACATGGAACAAAAGTCCTCACCGCGATGGTGCAAAGACTGAAGATCATAATCTCTTGTGCAAAGATTCAACAACATCTGAAGTTGAATGATGCAAATGGTGAATCTTCATTCTCCAAAGAAGTGGTCAGTGTCACATTCAAGGAGATGGGATATGAAGGACCCCTCCTAATTTCCACCTTCTCCAAAACAAAGGTATATCACAATTGAAGAATTATCCTTCATATCTTTCTACGTTGCTTGTGTAACAAGTTGGGTAGATGGGATCAAGTTCCATTGGATCTACCACGGGCTTTCCATTGACTTGTTAAACAGTAGAGTTATAACTTCTCCAACTTCATTTTTCAAAATCTTTGCAAGAATGTAACAGCTTTTTGAAAAATTGAAGTTTTTATTGTACCCAAGGTTCATTCAACTGATTTTAAGTAAAGAATTGGGTAACAAACTTGAAACTGAAGAAGTTATGCATGCTGTGGGAACTTTAAACAAAGTTATTTTCTCAAAGTTCAAGGCTACTCCAAAATCTTTTTCTAGGAAGGTCACTCCCCTGTTCACACATATGCTTGATATCACTAAGCCTTAGGGTAGCAGTATGGCAACACCCTCCATTGTTGATCCCACACACTCTATTACAAAACCAAAAGTGTCAACAAAGAAGCAAACCCCTGCATCCTCTACTGAAAAGATGCAGGCCCCCAAATCACCTCCAATAAAAAAAGGTAAGGCTGGAAACAATGGTCCTAACTAAGTCAAAGGTGTCAGCCACACCTAAACAATGCTCTAAGAAGAAGTTTTCTCTTCCTTCTTCTTAGCGAACCCGAACCAAACGCTTCAACCCTCAATTTGAGTCCTAACACTCTATTGAGCAACAAAGGGGATACCCATATTGCTAAGACCACTTCTAGGGAAAAAGTCTAATTAGGAACTGGTTCACATCCTGGGCAATTAGACTCAGCTCCTCAATCTCCCATACATATGTCTATTACCCTGGATGATGATGTTCACACTATATTTGAGCATACCCACTGCCTCCCCATTCCCATACACTATTGATGGTAGAGACTGATGTTTACGTAGAGGCATCTGATCCACATCCTATATCCCAAGAGATTGATCCTAGGGAGAAAAGGATCAATATGGAAGAGGTTGTCTCTACTGTTGATCCCTCAATTGATTAGCAGGACAGAGATAACATACTTAAGACCTTAACCATGGCAACTCACCTTGAGAATGTCTTTTTGTAGACATCTCTTGAGAAGAGGAATCTAGGGTTAAGAAACTACATCTAGTAGTGAGAGTGCAGAGGCTAGTCCTAGGACCTCACTTTCTCCCAAAGATTCCACATCTATGAATGAGAGAATCCTAGAACATATAAATGAATTGATGGCCTATAACCTTGAGCTTGATCAAAAATTAAATGCCTTACAAGCTAAATGCAAGGCTTAAAGATTATGTTGAAAGTGCCACAGTTCTCAAGTTTGAGAACTATCTATTGAAGGCTTTGATAGATAGAGTCACTAAGGTTGAGGCTCCACTTTGGACTCTACAAAGCCACGTTGCAAGAGTTAATGCATTGCAACAACAACTTGTAACTCTTCAGCAATCAACAGCCCAGGCAATGGATCTTGAATAGAAAGTTGAATCATTACAAAAGCCCATTGACCTTTAATAATCCATTATCCTAAGTCTTTAACTATCAGCACCATAAGAACCTTTGGATGCACCTTCCTTTGCTCCTTTAATGTCATCTTAAATCTCAGATGATGCTACCCAAAAAGGGGAAGATGAGCCCAAAAAAGCTGATGATAGTCTCCAGGGATTGGTTGATCAAGTTGTAGAATTTGCATAGCCAATCTCTTTCTCTTCTAAATGGACTAAAGATTATGAGCCTCTATTTGAAGTTAAGGCCAAAGTAAATGAGCTTCTAGATAGGTATGGCTATAACAGCTCAAAAGAGGTGGAGATGAAAGCTAGAAGGGTGATAAGGAGGATGAACCAAAAGGTTTAACTTGGGAAGAGATGAATGGCTGAACTGAAAAGGTCCAGCACTTCTTCCAAGCTCTCTCTTAAAAGAAAAAGAACTGATGAAGAATCATTAAAGAGAGAGCTTGAGCTAGGACTTGAAGCCTCTCCCAAGGCATCTACTGAGAAGAAGCACCTCTACTAAACATGCTTTTGGAAGCTGCTGAAAGACTGAACTAATTAGCTACTGATGCAACTACCGAAACAGCTAGACAGGAGGTTTCTTCGGTAGATGAAACCTCGCAAAAAATGGTGGTTTACACAAAAGGAACCCAAAACATGGAAGTTGACATGGAAAGGCATGGGGTGACTTTAGAAGCTAAACCAGTACACTTTCATAAACAACAAAATGACACACCTGAGTCTGAACTCAGAAAATCAGTTGATGTTATATTCGGTTAACCGATTGTTGAAAGTGAAACCCCAGTTAACTTTGAGGTGAATGTGGGAACAAATGGCCCAAAAGTCACTAACGATGCTGAGAGAGCTCAAACAACTGCCGATAATCCGAAGTCAGCTAGTAAGGCATCAGGTGTACCTATTGGACCTTTACCAGGCAGACCTACTGCAATTTCCACCTCTGAAAGGGTAAGAGACTTATGTCTACTGAAGATGAGGTTGAAGTTGAGTCTTAGAAAAACAAGACCAGATTATGACGACAAAGCAGGTGGAGCTATTCCCACATAAGGTTGAAGATGAACTTGTAGAACTTTATGCTGGCAAAGCTTAAGAATATTCCATAAGGAAGAACATCATTGCATTAATCAAAAGTGCAAAGGAATCTAAAGCTGCAAGAAGAAGAAGTTTCAATCTTAGTGGAGAACCCAACAGATCAGCACCAATAGCTCCACCCAAACTAAAGCTCAAGGCTGTTAAGAGAGTGTCATCTAAGTCATCTAGGCCAACTACCGAAAGCACTCAAAGGGAAATCACTCAGTAGGCTCCAGTGCCATAAGTGCCGAATCCACACCAATGCCCTCCACTCAGAAAATAGAAAAGAAGGATCAAGAAAATGTCTCCTGGCAGCTCAACTTGAGTTGAAAGGATTCAATTTTAATGAGGTCATGGAATGGAGTACTGCTAAGATGAAATCAAAATTGATAGCTACAACTCATGCTAAAATGGAGAAATCAGCAGAGTTGGCTAGAAGAAGGAGAATTGAATCAAGGATAAAGAAAATAGAAAAGGTCAAGAAAGAGTTCAGAGATAAGAAATAGATGAAGATGTTCCTTGAATACTATGGCTTCTCTGGTAAACAAGTAGGACCAATGAGTATGTCTACTTTTGATCTGAATATCAGAGGAATCAAACAAAAGATTAGAGCTGCAGAGCTCCCAAAGTTTGAAGAAGCTAGGGTGCAATGGGAAAGACATCAAACCAGAACAAAGAAAACTGTTCACAGGTCTTCCTATCAGCCGACTGAGCCTCCAACATCTCCTAACTCTAAATCTACCACCTCTGAAGAAAATCAGCCTATCTCCTCAATCCTTGCCAAAAAGAAAATTTTTCCTAAAAGAGTTATAAAGGCAAGTGTTATTGATCCAGAAGTAAAGAAGAAGATAATCAAAGGAACTAAAGTGTTGAGTGTTGGGTATGTTTCCCAGATATAGAAATTTGTTATCAAGAGGGCTAATGGAGAGATCATGTACTATGACCATAAAAATAAAGTACTTAATATGCCCCTTGACATTCTAGATCTAATTGCTGAGTACTTCAGCATTTTTTGATGTAAGAATGAGAAGTACAAAATGTTGCTGCAAAAAGTACCATCCTTAGTCAAAGCTGAGACTAGTGAAGAGATCTTAGAAACTCCACTATCAGCCTATGATCCAATAATGGAGTGGGAATATGACCAGAAGAGAGATACCTACTTCATAACCAGATCAACAGCAGGAAGGGTAGCTTACTCAAGAAACCAACTTGTGTGCTTCAAAAGGTTTGAGATAGCTGACCTAACCAGATTGAGACTAAGCAATCCTAGAAATGATACCAAGGCATGGGAAGTGGAAAAGGTGTTGATGAGAATCTATAAATCACATCTTGAAATTCAAGGTAGGCTTCAGAAAAAGAAGAAAAATGCAAGAGTCTAAAGCTGCTGAAACAACCCCATATGCTGAACATTCTCCTACCACTCAACCACAATCACCTCCTACTACTTCTTATATTGCTCAAACTACAAAGCATGTTTCTCCAACAGTCTAACAACCTCTTGAAACAATTGAATCTCCAATCCAAATCCAGTCTAATAATTTGGCAGATGAAGTGATCATCACCTCTACTGCTGAAAGAGTAAGACAAGGCTTAGAAAATCCTGAGCAAGAAGAACTTTTAGAATCTAAGGAAGATGAAGACTCAGAAGGTGATGATAGAACCATTATTAAATAGGCTAATGACTTGAAAGCTGAGAGGTTCTTTATTGAAAGAAAGAATAAGTCTAAGTCTTTCTTTCTGACTGCTGGACGTTCTGAACCTCAACCTTAAGGAATTAAAGAGGATGTTCACTTTGATCTCAGAGTATGAAGGCATGCCAGACAAGTACAAATCCATGGCCTGCATTCTTAAGATAAAGTTTGAAAACAAGTTGAAACAGAACAAGAGTAAGACAAAGAAAAGAATATTCTGCATGTAACTTCTTTGAGCGTTCATGACCCAATCACACACAGGAGTTACCATTAACACTTTCTGTCTGAGATATGCTAGTGCTAGCAAAACTGAAGTCAAGAGTATGACCTTTTTGGACTATCTCAGCATAACATGAAGGACTTGGTCAATCTGCCCCTTGAAAACCCTCAAGAGACAGAAGAGGATACATGTATGAACTATTACTGATCAGGATGCTAGGAGGAATTTGTTGATCCATGAAAAGGATTAAGCTACTGAAAACTCAAGTATTCAGCACTTGCTATCAACTGCGAATTCTGCCAAGTGCTAAATCAACTACCGATCAGCATTTAACTGATGAGTTGCTGATTGTCTGCTGCTGGTTAGTACTAAACTCCATAAGCTGCTGATCAACTGTTAACAAGACAAGACTATCTGTGCCGATGGCTACTGTGTTCTACCTTTTGGGGACAACATAGTACTGAAGCTACCAACTCTGATGTGTTGATTATCTATCTTGCTTTATATTCTAAACATAGAATAATTTATTCTTATTGTTTAGATTTCATAGTATAAAACCCTCATACTTGTATAGTAGATGTAAGCTTGTTAAGCCACTTGTGTATCTGTTGATTGTAACTCTTTGTACTTAATTTTGATTAATCAAGTGAATACTTTGAAAGAACATCCTGTGCATTTATTTTTACTCAAAGTATTTGTGTCTGTTAGAAGGTAGTTAACTTAGCTTTAGCATTTGTTAACTATTGATCAAGTAGAAAAGTATTGTTAATCCTTAACACCGATCCAACAATATATATATACATACACATATACATGCATATATGCATGCATGCAGGCATGCAAGCATACATGCATGCATGCAAGCGTACATGCATAAATGCATACATGCATACATACATACATACTAGTGGACTTTACCCGCACTTTGTGGTGTGTTAAAATGTGGATTAAATTCAGCAAGGCATAAGGGTTTGAAAATGTATATTGGTTAAAAAGGAAAATAATGATATTACTAAAGTTTGAGACTGTATGGTAACTTTTTAATAATTTGGAGGTAACTAGGTAAATTAGTAGCAGATAATTACTCACATTCTACAAGTTGGAAACATAGATATAAATAAGCAAGAACCATGGATTAGTTAAGAAAAATAAATTTTGGTGTTAAATTTCAAAAAAAGCAAATAATTAACAGGTTGCTTTAGAAAAGAAGAACTTTATTAAACTTTAGGGGTTCTATGGTGATTTTATAAAAGTTTAGAGATAACAAAGTAATTTGTTAAAGAATAAAAAAAATAACTTAAGTAAAATGTATGAGGTAGAAGTAAAATTCAAGATATAAGGGGTTATGGTAAAAAAAAAGTTGTGGCCAAATTGTAATATATAAAGTTGGTGGTTCAATTAAGAAAATCTAAAACTATAATATTAACAAAATTTTATACACACACATACCGGTAAGAAACTTGTGCGATGCGGCAGTAACAATTTACAACGTAGTACTCGTTTTCTATTAGTCGAACGAAGTACAAAGAGTCATTTTGAAGAGAAAACGAGTATTCTTTCAAGGTTTGCAATTTATTCTAAGAAATTAGGAATTTGGACTTTTGATTCAAAATTGGATGTATAGTGATTGTGCAAATTACTCAAAAATAAACCCAGTAAGAGAAATCTATTCAAATAGAGAAGAATACATGTCTTTGACACAACAACAATCTTTATTGATTTTCTTAGTAATTTCATGACATACAATAGCATATTCATACGCAAAAGGAACTATCTCATTTGAGTGAGAGTAACTATGTGTTATCCATCTTGACATACTAAAAGCCACATGTTGCTTTAATTAGGGGAGAAATAAGTAAATTGGCTGAACATATTGCACTTATGACAAAAAATAATAAATACTAATGAAGTTAATATAGATTTATAACAGTGTTTTTTTTTAGTAGGTACATGCCTACAAACATGATACATAATCATATTAATAGATATATTTTGCCTTAAAATTCTAACTTCCCATTTGGTGTAAAAGGTGTAGCCTATACACACTAAGACATATAAAATAATAATATACATAGTAATATACATTCGCATACTGCACACATTCAAACCATAATGATCCTACAAATAATAGGATATATGAAACATAGATATTATCACAAGGTTAAATTGAAGAAAGAGACACACATAAAAGGCATAATGTCACGGAGTGATTTATTCGACTCTTGTGTGGCACTTAGACTTGATCTAAGTTCAGCCTTTTGTGACCCAAATGCGTAAATGTTTGCAAGCTCGTAATACAAATGACTTTGTATTGCTTACAAGGTTGTTTACAAGAGCAGGTTACAAGTGTTTACACAAGACTTGTATGGATTTTGGGTGCTTACAAATAAGGGTGACCAGCCCTATTTATACTAGTTATAAATCTATAATATCTAAGATATTTCTATGAAAATATCATGATATTTCCATGGATATTAGAAGGCCATTCTAGACTCTTCTTGGCAGCCTTCCTTTTAGATATTTCCCGGTAAATATCTTTGTCATTCTTGATGTTTCAAGGCTGTTTTCGATGCCCCTTTGTGCCACTTCAGGGTCCAGCACGTTTTAGGCTGTTCCGGGGACTTCCGAACAGCTCTAATCATATCTATTTGTGTCTGGAAACTTCCAGAAGTAGGGATAAAAGACTTGCTTTTAGGCAGGTCGTGACATTCTCCCCCACCTAAATCCACGACATCCTCATCGTGCTTGAGTGACCCTCGGCTTGTTCTTGTGAGTTGCAAGACGGATAGTGTTTTGCCTTGATGGCTAGACTCCATTGCTGCTGTGTGTACTTGATCGTCTTTGACGATGTACAAAGTGTTCAGAAATGTTGCTGGAACGGCCTTTGCTTTTTGAAAAAATTCCATCCCGAGCACGAGCTTGTAGTTGCCCAATGGTGCTATCGAGAAGTCTAGTTTACCTTGCCATGTCCCGATCTTGGTCTTGACAGCCCTTGACATTCCCTCGATCGCTTTCGTGTTACCATTGGCATCTTTGAGAAATCTATCGCCTGTGGATATCTTTAAGCTGAGTCTCTTAGCTTCTTCACGTGTGATAAAGTTATGACTTGCTCCGGTATCGACCAGTGCCTTTGCAAGTCATCCATTCACTTCTATGTTCATAAACCAAAGTCCTTTTGTCTCCGTGTTCATGATGTTTCCCTGTTTCTTCGTGGTCGCGACCTAGCCAACTTTAACGGCTTCCCTTCATGTGCCGTTAACACATTTAGAACTTGTAGTTGCATTGCCCCGTGACGAACCTCCTTGTCTTAGTGGGATGCATCATCACTCCTCGCCACCAGGCTTGTAAACTTTGTTTCTTCGGGCAATCCCGAGCATTATGCGGTCCATCGCATATGAAGCAAGATTTTGGAGTGCGCTTTTCCTTGTCGTATCGTGGTGGTTTCCTTGGTACCACCCTCTGATCATGATTGGGCTTAACTCCCCCACCCTTCTCCTTATCACATTCCTCATTCATGGGCCTATATGGTCATTTTTCTTTAAGATCGATCAAGCTTTCAGCTGTTGCAATTTCTGAAGCAAGATCTTGATTTGCTCTAGTTCTATCTTGGTCCATGATTGCAGACCGTCGAGGAAGTAGAAAAGGGAGTCTTTATCTGATAAGTCTAGGATCTCAAGGACAAGTGTTGTAAACTCTTTGACATAGTCCTTGATGGTCCTGGTTTGTTTGAGCTTTCGAAGACGACTTCTTGCTTCGTGCTTCGCATTTACCGGATAAAATTGTCTTTTGAGTTCTTGGATAAACTCGGCTCAAGTTTTGATTGTTAACGTACCTCTTTCGACGTCTTTGCTTAGGCGTCTCCACCACAGCACTGTCGTATCTTTCAAATACATCGTTGTCGTCTTGATTTTGGTGGAGTCGTCGAAGATTTGTACTCCTCCTAGGTACTGCTCCATTTCCCAAATAAAGTCATCAACCGCCCGAGCTTCTCGTTTGCCCGTAAATGGTGATGGTTTGGGAATTTCAACTCTACGTGTCAGGTTCACAACGTTCCCTCATGTTGTGACCATGGTCTTGTTGTAATCAACAACTTTAGCTTCAAATCCTAGTAGACTTCGATGCATGTCGCTTAACACTTCATCCATGTCTTTTTGTAGCTTGGTAGTAACATCTTTGATTCGTCCTTGATCATCAGCTTTACATCTTCCAGTAGCAGCTCCACAGCAGCCTTGAGTCTATCTCTAAGCTCCGTGAAGTCCGCTTCTAAGACATCTAGCCGTTAGAAGCACAAGTCTACCTGGGATCCTATCTCGACAAGAGCTGTTTCCATGTCACCGACTCATTTTTCCAAGGTAAGGTCCTTGGATATACCACGATTTTTCTTGCTCCCATAGGGAGTCTCATCTTGTCCCCGGTTTCCTTCATCACTGATAACCTTCCTTGGATCAGTCGCCATCCCTAACAACCGACGTTGCTCTGATACCACTTGTCACGGAGTGATTTATTCGACTCTCGTGTGGCACATAGACTTGATCTAAGTTCAGCCTTTTGTGATCCAAATGGGTAAATCTTTGCAAGCTCGTAATACAAATGATTTTGTATTGCTTACAAGGTTGTTTACAAGAGTGGGTTTCAAATGTTTACACAAGACTTGTACGGGTTTTGGGTGCTTACAAATGAGGGTGACTAGTCCTATTTATACTAGTTACAAATCTATAATATCTAAGATATTTCTATGGAAATATCATGATATTTCCATGGATATTAGAAGGTCATTCTAGACCCTTCTTGGCAGCCTTTCTTTTAGATATTTCCCGGTAAATATCTTGGTCATTCTTGATGTTTCAAGATTGTTTTCGATGCCCCTTTGTACCCCTTCAGGGTCCAGCACGTTTTAGGCTGTTCCGGGGACTTCCGGACAGCTCTAATCGTATCTATTCGTGTCTGGAAACTTCCGGAAGTCGGGATAAACGACTTGCTTTTAGGCAGGTTGTGACATTAAGTATTAATACGATAAGCCTAGACTTTTATATGATTAAACACCTAAATGAAAACCAAAAACACAATGCATACCAGTTCCAAAGTTGTAGTCAATTTTAGTGTCTATTTTACCATTAAAACACCATTTGAGCATGTAATTAGACAAGAAAGTTGCTTGTCAATATGAGAGATGTAAATTAGAAGTTATTAGTTTGTGAAAAATGGTAAGAAACCTATCATTTTAAGAATACTAATTTTTTTAGCATAATGGTTCGTTCGACCCGTTTGACCCAATAAGTCGAATATAATTAGACAATGAAGTTCCTTCACACTAATGGTTAAGAAACAAAAGGCAGTTCTTTTCCCACATCAAATCACATCCGGCGAATCGCATGTGACTATACCGGCAGCTGGTTTTATTGTAATATTTTTTCAATTACCAAATTGTGGAAACAAAAACCTAAAAACAACCAAAAGAACACAAAAACCTAAAACAACTGCACTTCAAATGTTTGTTGAAAGAATGAAAAGTCCACAACTTTTATATTTACAATCACAAACCGGAAATCTTTGGAAATGGACAATAACGTAAATGCATGATGTAGCACTCAAAATACACATGTTTCAAAACCCTTGAAAATAGAATGGTATGTACTTACCAAGTAGGTTTGATCTAATTCAAAGCTCAAATGCATAGAAACAAAGCACCAGAAATTTGATGGATCTACGTTTAAATGATTTATTAATATATTTAAATTGCTTCAATATTTTAAAACAACAATTAGTATCTCAAATTAAAAATTTTATTTTGATTTTGGGAGACAATATTTGTTTCTCACTCAAAACTGATTTAGAATAAATCGTTTGATTTCTAAAAGTGTATTTTCTGTTACTGTTTTGTTCAAGGAAACTTTAGAAAACAAAGTTCATTTATGATTTTTCTATCAAAGACTTACAATAACTTGATTAAAAGTAACAACCTTTATGACATGTTATCTAACCTGGCTAAGCTTTTCCGGCAAAGTAGATGTAAAGCTTGATTTAAGCTCTTCATAGTTTTTTATATAAACTTGATTAGTCGTGACACTTATTATATACAACCCATGTGGTATTCTACGTCACATGGAAAACACTTCATGAAAAGACTTCAAAAAACTAGCACATAATTGTCCCCTATTCCATATAGCACGACATGACATTCAATTCTTCTATTGTACAAGTAGGTCATACTATAAACAACCATTATCTAGAATATAAAATGTACACTAACAAAACAAAATGCAAATAATTTACACATAGCGTCGCCCCCAACCTGTTTTGCCGAACTGCAAGTTGTTCTCCTAGAGTGTTGCCAAGTTAAATGAGGATACAGTTCTTGAAGCATAATTGGTTATGTTATAAATGGGCAACCTTTTACGATTTGTAAATAGCAACACCACTTATACGATACTCCTGAAGTTCCTGAATAGATCTTGATTAGTTGCTTTAAGCAAACAGTCTACAACGAAACTTACATAAACCCTGATTCCATATAATGAAAAAGATGAATCAAATAGTGAAAACACGGTCCATTAGTATAAACACATCTAAAACAGTAAGGCGAAACTTACATAAACCCAAAGTCTTTCAGAATGATTTTACCCTCCTTTTCAATCTACTACCAGCTTCACCAAATCCTTTCTCTTTTTAGTAGTTTAATCTTTAGGATATAAGATTGCGAAAAAAGATTTAAGGGATAACAAAAGTTTTGTCAAACTTCGAGGATTAGAACCTTATTTACTCTTATATTAATAAATCATTTTATTTTGCAATTAAGATCATCATTGTAATAAACTAATAATATAATTTTCTTAACCGTTTTTACAACACAATACTTTTTAAATGCAAGAAAAGTACAAAAGGGTTTGTAGGTCGAGTCAACCTGATCATAGCCGTCTTGGCATGTTCTAGCATTTACCCAATTTAACCAGCCCCGTTTTGTGGAACAGATATAGAATCAAATAGGAAATGAATCCACAGGTAAATATATGCACTACATCATTGATATTGAATATGCAGGGTATAAGGCCTTAAGCATCACCTAGTCAAAATCCATAGTTAAATATAAAAAACCAAGACATATAGCCATAAAAAGATGAATACAAATGCCAGTTGTTAAATGATAGATGAGAAGTACCTCAGTAGGGACCACTTTTTCACCCGTGTGAATATCTTGCCATTTAAATGATCGAAAGTTGTGACTGCATTAGTTGACCTTCACAACCAATTAACAATTGCAGAATGAAAATTAAATTACAAATGGATTAAGTTGTTACCTGTGTCCAAAAAGAAGCAGATGATCACAGCACAAAATACCATCGCCACATCCACGTTTAACCGAAAACATCAGGTTTTGTTGTTCAGCACTGGCCTAAAGGAATGTTCTCGATGAGTGAGTTCATGAAACTGGTTGCGTAAGGCATGTTCGTTGGCTGGGAATATCAGAACAACAACAGCCCCTAAAGGGATCTGTTTTACTGTCCAAAATCAAAATCAGCAACTAAGTTCAACTTTTTTTTAACAAATCACAATCAAGAGAGTAGAAAAGCTTAGCAACTTATAACCAACAATATAATTATGAGCATATTTCCAATTGAATCCAAACTGACCTGTTTGCAAACTTGTCAACTTTCCCTGAAATCACTCACAAACTTTATATAAATTTTGAAGTCTAAAATTTTAAAAATAACCCCAGCACTTTTACTGTAGCTTATATCCCACAGTTATACGCATTAAAACTTTAACCAAATAAATTATAAACATTGCACCAGTTGATTAACTGGCATGCACTGTAGTGAGAAATAAAATTAAACAACTTAGTAATCTAACATCAATATTCTACTTTCATCTCCAAATAACATCCAGAAAAGCCATAAAAGATCATAAAAGTCAAACTTTTGTTGAAAACAACATGGAAACACAAATACAATAGTTAAATGGACTAAGAATCAGTTTACCAAATGATTGATGCCACTATATGTACTTTGACAGAATCATCGCTACCTAAAAAATAAACATTTGATGCTACCTTTGACCCAAGCCAAAGGAGAAGCTTTAACATAAGTTTCATCATCAAGGATTCAAGGGCAAACAGTCTCATACATAAAAATCTTTAAACAAAAGTTGATCTCTATGTAATGTTAAATTATGCAAACCCCACAAATTTGACAGCAACCTAAACTGCAATCTATTTTTCAATAAATGAAAGTAAGAAATTGGTTAAATCAACCAAAACTTTTTGCTGCATAATCATCCAAGAGCTGACTGATACTGAATTTACCAGAAACGCCCATGGATAAACAAGCAAAACTTTCTAGTTAGTGCAAACTGTTGGGTTTTAACAAGTTAAACAGATCTATTTTATCCTTATAAAATAGAAGAACGCAGCGGAATATATATATATTAAACTTGTTACAGTGAGCTAATTTATATATAAAATATTTTTATATAAAATCAGTCAAAAAACCCATATGGATCGATATATGAAATCATGCTTACAAACAACCATAGAAGGTACGAAGAACTACCTTCAACAATGAGGTCGGCAGGAGGTGAAAGAGGATGGCAGCTCCTAAAGCAAGAAGCCTCAAGCTGGTCTACCCACGAGCCACCAACAAGAACACCGGTTGCTAGGATTTTTACTTATACAACTCCCTTTTATGTTTCTCTAGACCGATCATCAATTTTGAGAGATCTGCAAGCAATCTTATATTGCATGTCCTTAGAAACATAAAGTTCAGGAGAGAGAAAAGTGGGTGGGGCCCAGCCCCGTAACCCATCCGTATTTCTCAGAACAACATCCGCATTAGTTAATGTGGATGAAGTTGTTCTCCCGCATTTGTAAATGGTCATCCGCATTAGTTGATGCGGATGTATGTTTCCATCAGCATTTCCGGAAATGCTCATCCGCATTTGTTCCAAAACAAATGCGGACAGTGTTTGTTCATCCGCATTTGTAAATGCGGATGAGTAAACATCATCCGCATTTGTTCAACCACATCAAATGCGGCTGTGTAAAACGAATGCGGGTGAGTAAACATCATCCGCATTTGTTCAACCACATCAAATGCGGCTGTGTAAAACGAATGCGGGTGAGTAAACATCATCCGCATTTGTTCAACCACATCGAATGCGGCTGTGTAAAACGAATGCGGGTGAGTAAACATCATCCGCATTTGTTCAACCACATCAAATGCGGCTGTGTAAAACGAATGCGGATGAATTAATATTCCCCTCTCTTTGAAATAAATTATCCATATAATTTATATACAACACAAGTGTAAATTTATTTGGAAACCCAATTTCCAAATATTCTAAGTGTTAATATTTATTTATATGATCACATCATAAAACAAATATCTTTGGTGTTTGTCTAGCTCGTTATTGGGTATGACCCGACTTGGATCATGATATACTAGCCACATCAATTCAATATGTATTTTGGGCAGATCATCTCCATCAATCTCCCACTTGCACAAGATACATAGAGGATTGATGCAAGTAGCAAATACCGCCTAACAACGGTTTACTACCCCTAATATGCATGACTAAATGCCATTCAATAACATCATTCCTTTCAAGTCCCTTACTTGAACTGATTTAGGTGAATCCAATCATATATCCTTTTGTTTCAGATGTCATGTTCAATCCAGGGACACAGAATGATCATTCCCTGTTGATTTAACTTTATCAGGCCTTAGACATCATACTCTCAACAAATAAGAGGAACAAATCCTATCTTGACTACATACGTTTCTCACAATCATCTTGTATCACACCTGAACATAGCCTTGTGTATTGTCCATTATTTCAGAACAGTGAAAAACTAGATCAAGGTATAATATTTGGCGAATATCAAAATCCAATATGTATCTCAGGTCAAAGGACACTATGATATTCGCTTTTACTCAAATTTACTTATGATCAATTATAAAATTCCATGCAGTAACATTTGAGAGCGGGTCATTCCAATATTTGTATCCCACAAATATCTATGAACCTTGGTAGCAACCTTTTGCTCTATATTCATACCTTATAAATATCTACCAATCCATGTTCATAATAGTCTTACATTCATATTTGTTCCCACAAATATAACCGACTACGGACATTTAGAATAATAAACATATTCATGGATGTAAACATGCTAAAATAGAACATAACTCAAAATGTCATAATTTATACAAAGAGTTAGTATTTCATTCGTTCCAAAGTTAAAATACAAAACAAATCAAGTCCAATCACTAGAATATCAAAGTCCTAAGGCACAAGTATGACTCTCATGCTTTGCCCTTTCAAGGAGCTTCGTGAGTGGATCCGCAATATTTTAATCTGTGTGAACTTTGCGAATACATATCTTTCCCTTTTCAACTTCATCCCTTATGTAGTTGAATCTCCGCTCAATGTGCCTTGTCTTTTGATGTGCACGGGGTTCCTTGATTTGAGCAATCGCACCCTCGTTATCACAAAAGATCTCAAGGGGGTCTTGAATTGTAAAGACTACCCCTAGATCGGCAATAAATTTCTTTAACCATGCAACTTCTTGAGCTGCCAATGAAGCGGCGATGTATTCGGATTCTGTAGTGGACAATGCTACCATGTCCTGTTCGAGCTCTTCCAGGACACTGCCCCTCCATTGATAATGAAGACATACCCCGATTGTGATCGAGAATCATCTCGATCAGTCTGGAAGCTCGCATCCGTGTAACCTTTTACAACGAGCTCCTCCTCACCAGATCCATATATTAGAAACATATCCATAGTCCTCCTAAGGTATTTCAATATACTTTTAACAGCCATCCAATGGCTATTACCTGGATTCTGTTGATATCTACTTGTCATGCTTAATGCGCATGACACGTCTGGTCTAGTGCATATCACTGCATACATGATGGATCCTATAGCAGATGTATATGGGATTTCATTCATTCTTTCTTGCTCATCCTTTGAGTTCGGACATTGAGATGTACTCAATATTGTCCCTCTTTGAATAGGTACAATACCTTTCTTGGAGTTTTCCATCTTGAACCTTTTCAAGATTTTATCAATGTATGCACTTTGGTTTAAACCTATCAACCATCTTGATCTATCCCTATAGATCTTTATTCCCAAAATATAGGCGGCTTCACCAAGATCTTTTATGGAAAAGCAACTTCCAAGCTAGGATTTAACACCTTCCATGGTTGGAACATCATTTCCAAATAGTAGTATGTCATCAACATACAATACTAAGAATGTGATAATGCTCCCACTAGCCTTTTTATACACACAAGCTTCATCAGCATTCTTGATGAATCCAAATTTCTTGATCTCTTTATCAAAACGTTGATTCCAACTTCTCGATGCTTGTTTCAATCTAGATTGATTTCTTTAACTTGCATACTTTATTAGGATGTTTTGGATCGACAAACCCATCAGAATGAACCATATAGACAGTCTCTTCGAGATGTCCATTAAGGAAAGCGGTTTGGACATCCATTTGCCAAATCTCATAGTCATAATATGCAGCTATGGCAAATAATATCCTAATTGACTTTAGCATTGCCACAGGCGAGAATGTTTCATCATAATCAACCCCTTGAGTTTGAGTGAAACCTTTTGCTACAAGTCTTGCTTTATAAGTATCCAAGTTTCCAGGCATATCGGTTTTCTTCTTGAAAACCCACTTACATCCAACCAGTTTGGAGTTAAGTGGTGGTTCAACCAATTCCCATACTTGGTTGTCATACATGGATTGCATCTCAACGTTCATGGCTTCTAGCCATTTGTCACAATCCGAATTGGACATTGCATCATGGTATGTAGTTGGTTCATTCGAGTCAACCACATAGCATCCATTCATGAAAAATCCATATCTTTCAGGTGGAATGCTAATTCTACCAGATCTGCGAACATTTTGTATGTATTGATCAACCATTTGATCATTATCAACAACCTCTTGTTGATCGCTAATTTCAACCAAACATGTATTGGCTTATGGTTCTTGATCCTCATCAATTTCCACTATTCTATACGTCGTTTCTTCCATAAGAAACTTAGTTTCCAAGAACTCAGTCTTTCGAGCAATAAATATCTTTTGCTCGGTTGGATCAGAGAAGTAATATCCCATACTGTCTTTGGGATATCCAACAAATATACACTTAATGGATCGACTTTCTAACTTGTTTTGGGTGTTCCGCTTCACATAAGCTTCACAACCCCATACCTTTAAATATGATAGTGATGGAACTCTTCCATGCCATATTTCAAAAGGTGTCGTATCCACTTTCTTGGTTGGGGCCATATTTAAAATACGAGCCACGGAGAGCAATGCGACACCCCAAAATGATAGAGGTAGTGAGCTTCTAGCCATCATAGATCAAACCATTTCCAATAAGGTTCGGTTTCTCCTTTCAGACACATCATTATGTTGCGGTGTTCCGGGTGGAGTAAGTTGTGAGACAATCCCACAACTCATAAGATGATCTTGAAAAGCATCACTCAAGTATTCACCTCCTCTATCTGAATGAAGAACTTTGATTTTTTTATTGAGTTGATTTTCTACTTCATTCTTAAAGATTTTGAACATTTCAAAAGCTTCATGTTTGTGTGTCAACAAGTACACATAACCATAATGACTATAATCATCGATAAAGGTAATGAAGTATCTCTTACCATTCCTTGTCATTGTCTTAAAAGGACCACATACATCCAAATGTATGATTCCTAATAAATCCTTTGCCCTTTCGTTAGTACCACTAAATGGCAACTTGGTCATCTTTCCTTGTAAACAAGATTCACACTTATCAAATGAACCATTTTCATTTGGTTTCGAAAGACCATTCTTTTGAAGTGTTTGAATCCGATTTTTGTTTATATGTCCAAGACGACAATGCCAAAGATATAAATCACTTAAACCCATTTTAAGTTTCTTGGTGCTTGTTTGGTACAACGAGTTATTAAAGGATGAGTTATCATGAACCAATTCATAGATACCATTATAAGGCATAGCCTCAAAATAAAATACATCATCCATAAAAACACAAATACCATTGTTTACAAACTTTAATACATAACCATATTGTTTTAAAAGGGAAACAAAAATTATGTTCCTAGTCAAACTAGGAGCATACAAGATGTTTTTCAAGACAACTTCCAAACCATTTGGAAGCTTCAAAACATAGTCTCCTTGGGCTTCAACATCAACTTTTGCTCCGTTGCCCATGTAGAGACTTGTGTCTCCCTTCTTGAAATGCTTATTTCTTTTGAACCCCTGCAACAAATTACAAATATGAGTTCCACATCCGGTATCCAATACCCATGTGTTTGAAGAAATAACATTCAATTCAATATGAATCATGAAAGTTGTACCTGAGGTCTGCCCAGCATCCCTCTTGTTTCTCAACTCTTTGAGATAGGTTGGACAATTCCTCTTCCAATGTCCTATCTCACCACACTCAAAGCATGGATCGTTCTCCGTTACCTTAGGCTTCTTAAGCTTTGGTTTGGAGGTTCAGTTCTTGCCTTTCCCTTACCCTTTCCTTTGATGTATCCCTTTCCTTTAGCAACATTTGCCTTGGGATCGGGGTATTGCCTTTTCTTGTTGCCTCCCTCATTGATCGTGAGGACGGGTAAAACCCTTTTACCCATCCCCACCTCGGCCGTTTTGAGCATTGCATGAAGCTCACCAATGCTCTTGTCCTACCCATTCATGTTATAATTCATGATGAAAGTCTCAAACCTTTTAGTTAGGCCATTAAGGATCAAATCCGTGGCCAACTCTTTTGAGACGGGACAATTTAACCTTTCAAGGCGATCAATGTGGCTCTTCATCTTAAGTACATAAGATGAAACCGATTGAGTTTCTTCCATGCGACATGCATGAAGCCCTCTATGGTCTTCATCAAGCTCCAAGGAAATGGTATGAGTCACTCTCCACCTTTCTCCTGAAGAATGGATACACCAGGGGATCCATAGATAAAACTCTTTTCATCAAGAAGGTTGATTTGGGCATCTTTTTGGTATAAGTATATGCGGATGATATCATATTTGGGTCTATAAATGAGAGCTTGAGCACAACCTTTAAAAGTTTTATTAAGTCAATGTTTGAGATGAGTTTAATAGGAGAGCTTACTTTCTTTCTATGGCTACAAGTAAAACAAACCACACATGGTATCTTCATAAATCAATCTAAGTATGTTTAGGACATCTTAGTAAGATTTCAAGCTAGTGATGCTAAGGCTACAAAAACCCCAATGTCAAAGACTTTATTAACTCTTAATCTTGAGGGCAATAGTATAGGGCCATCATTGGATCTCTTATGTATCTTACAACCAGCAGTCAAGATATCATGTTTGCCACATGCTTATGTTCAAGATTTCAAGCTGCTCCAAAGGTGTCATATCTAATGGCTGCCAAGAGAATTCTAAAGTATCTCAAAGGGGAACCTAAGTTGGGATTATGGTACCCTAAGAGTGCTGAATTAAATCTCTATGGATATACATATAGTGACTATGGAGGATGCAACATCAACAAGAAGTCCATCCTGGCAATACAAGAACAAACCTGTGTCTTCACATCAACTGCTGAAGTAGAGTACATCGTTGCATCAAGTTATTGTGCTCAGGTGCTTTGGATCCAAACTCAACTTAGAGATTATGGAGTAACCTTTATGAACACTCCAATTCACATTGACAACAATAGTGCCATCTCCATCACCAACAATCCTATTCAGCATTCAAAGACAAAGCACATTGATATCAGGTATCATTTCATTAGAGATTGTGTAGAAAATAAAATCATTAAATAAATTGAAGTCCGTACAAATGAACAATATGCAGATTTATTCACTGTAACACCCGGAAAGTTACAAAAAAAAGAAGAAAAGAAAAGATAAGTATAAAGAAAAAAAGGTGAAATAACCCAAGTTAAGGGGTTAAAGTTGTGCAAGAGGCAAACTTTATTATTATTATGTTTAAAAGGTGGGCATGGCCGCCCACTCCCCTGCTCCACCCACTGCTTCGACTGTAAAAAGAAAAAGAACAGAGTTTCCATCGGTTTTTAGAGAGAAGAAGAAGAAGACCGACTTGAAGGTAAGTTTTTCGTGTGTTTTGCTCGGTTTCAACTGAATTTTCAGCTTTTAGACCGAGTCTTATGTGTTTCTATGTGTTCGTTTTTATGTTTTTGGTGTGTTAGGTGTTTGAACTCCAAGTGCTCTTGAGTTTGGAGGAGTTTTACTCGAAGGTTGCTGTAGGTGAGTTCTAGGTCCCCAGTTTTTCTGTTTTAAACTTGTTTTAGGGCTGAAATGCATATAAACTATCATTTTTACAACTTTTAGTGTGTGGAACCGTATGTGTTCCCCTGTTTTGCGTGTGTGTCTGTGTGTTTGTGAATGTTTTGACCGAATCATGTGGTTGTATGCTTGTTCTATGTGCTTAGTATGCTAGATTTGGGATAAGAACACGTTAGGATGATGAATGGGGACTGAAATTATTCGTGATGCCCCTAGGCGGATTAGATGTGGTTCTAAGGATAGATTGGTTAGCAGCCTATGAGGCAAATATTGTGTGTCGCAAGAAGATGATCCGATTGACTGCGCCTGATGGGAGTTTGGTGATGATCTACGGTGATCGAGTTACTACGGTTCCGAAGGTAATTTCGATGGTGGTGGCAGAGAAGTGCATGAAACGTGGATGTAGTGCCTACCTGTATTACGTGAAGGATGTGGATGCGTCAGTACCACAATTGTCTGACGTACCAGTTATGTGTGACTTTCCAGACGTGTTCCCAGAAGATTTACCAGGTGTGCCACCGGACCGCAAGATAGAGTTCGAGATCGACTTGATACCTTGTGCTCCACCTGTTGCCAAGGCACCATATCAATTGGCTCTGTTTGAGATGAAGGAACTGATGGTTCAGTTGCAAGAGTTGTTGGACAAAGGGTTCATTCGACTACCGTGAGTTAAACAAGTTGACCGTGAAGAAGAAGGACGGTAGTATGAGGATGTGCATCGACTACCGTGAGTTAAACAAGTTGACCGTGAAGAACCGGTATCCGTTACCGAGGATTGATGACTTATTTGATCAGCTCCAAGGTGCCAGTTGGTTCTCGAGGATAGATCTCCGATCTGGTTACCATCAGTTGAAGATGAAGGAGCAGGATATACCTAAAACAGCTTTTCGCACGTGTTATGGACACTACGAGTTTCTAATTATGTCTTTTGGTCTAACTAACGTGCCAGCTGCCTTTATGGATTTGATGAACCGGGTGTGTCGGCCGATGTTGGATAAATCAGTGATTGTGTTTATTGATGATATCCTGATTTATTCGAAGAGCGAAGAAGAGCAAGCTGGTCACATTCGTGAGGTATTGGACACACTTAGAAGAGAGAAGCTGTATGCTAAGTTCTCCAAGTGTGCTTTCTGGTTGCGTGAGGTTCAGTTTTTAGGTCATGTGGTAAATTCTGAAGGGATCATGGTAGACCCAGCAAATGTGGAGGCAGTGATGCAATGGAAGACTCCAAAGATGCCATCCGAGATCCGTAGTTTCTTGGGTTTAGCGGGCTATTAAAGGAGATTCATTCAAGACTTTTCTAAGATAGCCTCACCATTGACTAAGCTGACCCGTAAGGATGTGAAGTTTGTATAGGGACTGGAACAGGAGAATGCTTTTAAAGAGTTAAAGACAATATTGACTCATGCTCTTATCTTGACATTACCCGAAGGGAATGAAGACTTGGTGGTCTATTCAGATGCTTCTTATTCAGGATTGGGTGATGCAACGGGGAAGGGTTATAGCCTATGCGTCCTGACAGTTGAAAATCCATGAGGCTAATTACCCAACTCATGACTTAGAGCTAGCGGCTGTGGTCTTTTCATTGAAGATTTGGAGGCACTACTTGTACTGGACGAAGTGCACTATCTTCACTGACCATAAGAGCTTGAAATACTTCTTTGAGCAGAAGGACCTCAATATGAGGCAAAGGAGGTGGTTAGAGTTGATCAAGGATTATGATTGTGAGATCCACTACCTTCCGAGCAAGGCCAACATAGTGGCGGATGCCCTTAGCCGAAAGGAGAGACCCAAGCCAATCCGGGTGAAAGCTTACCAGTTAGTGATGACCACCGTTGTGATGGCACAGGTCAAGGAATTTCAAGATGAGGTGCTGAAGGAAGACCGAGTCAACTCCGAAAGAATGAAAGGTCTAGTCTTAGAGTTGGGTGAGAACACTCTCAGAGTTATAACCCGCTTTGGGCGGATGTGGATCCCTCGTTATGGAGACCAACGGGGGCGAATTATGGATGAAACTCATAAGACTCGATACTCCATTAATCCCGGTGCTATGAAGATGTATCATGATATAAAGAAAGATTACTGGTAGCCGGGTATGAAGCGTGATGTAGCGAAGTATGTGAGCAAGTGCCTTACTTGCTTGTAAGTGAAGGCAGAACATCAGAAGCCATACAGGAAGATCCAACCTTCGGATATACCCGAGTGGAAATGGGAGCACATCTCCATGGACTTCATTACGAAGTTACCAGGTATGGCGAGGGGGTACGGTGCCATATGGGTGATAGTTGACCATTTGATGAAGAGTGTTCACTTTCTACCGATCCGCGAGACATATTCATCTGAGAGGTTGAGGAATCTGTTCATCAAAGAGATTGTGACTCGTTATGGTGTACCGGTGTCTATAGTGTCTGACCGTAACACTCGGTTTACATCTATGTTTTGGAAGAGATTCCATGATGCGATGGGTATGACACTACACATTAGTACAACTTATCATCCTCAGACAGACGGTCAGTCAAAGAGAACTATACAGACGCTTGAGGATATGCTCCGAGCATGCATCATTGATTTCGGAGGAAGTTAGGACGAACACTTACCGATAGCTGAATTCTCATACAACAACAGTTATCATGCCAGCATTGGTATGCCACCATATGAGATGCTATATGGTAGGAAGTGTAGAATGCCCCGTATGTTGGGATGACATTGGACAGAAGGAGTTGGGGAGCGTTGAAGTCATCGAAGCCACGACTGAAAAGTTGGAGAAGATCAAGGCCTTTATGAAGGCAGCAAGAGGCATAGACCGATTGAATTCAAGGTAGGTGACAGAGTCATGTTGAAGGTCTCACCTTGGAAGGCGATCATCCGATTTAGAAACCGTAAGCTGAGCCCGAGGTATATAGGACCTTTTCGAATCATTGCTCGAGTAGGAGAGGTGGCCTATAGGTTGGAGCTACTCGATGGGTTAAGTGGGATTCATCCAACATTCTATGTATCTAATCTGAGAAAGTGCCTAGCTGATGAAGATATAATTGTACCGCTAGAGGATGTTGAAGTGGATGAATGACTCAATTACGTAGAGCAACCAGTGGCAATCATAGACCGAAAAGAGAAGAGATTACGGAATAAAGTGGTCCTACTGGTGCGAGTACAGTGGAGGCACAGGAAGGGATCCGAGTCTACGTGGGAGACCGAGGAGGAGATGAGACAGCATTATCCACAACTGTTTGAGGAGTGACAGGTTTCGGGGACGAAACCTATATAATGGGGGTGGACTTGTAACACCCAGAAAGTTACAAAAAAAAGAAGAAAAGAAAAGAGAAGTATAAATAAAGAAAGGTGAAATAACCCAAGTTAAGGGGTTAAAGTTATACAAGAGGCAAACTTTATTATTATTATGTTTAAAAGGTGGGCATGGCCGCCCACTCCCCTGCTCCACCCACTACTTCGACTGCAAAAAGAAAAAGAAAAAAGTTTCCATCGGTTTTTAGAGAGAAGAAGAAGAAGATCGACTTGAAGGTAAGTTTTTCGTGTGTTTTGTTCGGTTTCAGCTGAATTTTTAGCTTTTGGACCGAGTCTTATGTGTTTCTCTGTGTTCGGTTGTGTGTTTTTGGTGTGTTTAGGTGTTTGAACTCCAAGTGCTCTCGAGTTTGGAGGAGTTTTACTCGAAGGCTGCTGTAGGTGAGTTCTAGGTCCCCGGTTTTTTTGTTTTAAACTTGTTTTGGGGCTGAAATGCATATAAACTATCATTTTTACAACTTTCAGTGTGTGGAACCGTATGTGTTCCCCTGTTTTGCATGTGTGTGTATGTTTGTGAATGTTTTGACCGAATCATGTGGTTGTATGCTTGTTCTATGTGCTTAGTATGCTAGATTTGGGCTAAGAATACATTAGAATGATGAATGGGGACTGAAATTAGTATAAGTTAGAACAGGTGAACTACCCATGCGCCTAAGTACTGCCCGTGCGCGTGCATAGTGCTCACGCGCCTGCATAGTGCCCATGCGCCCAAGTGTTCCCATGCGCCCAACTGCCCGTGCGCCTGCATAGTACTCATGCGCCTGCATAGTGCCCATGCGCCTAAGTTTTTGCCCATGCGGCCAAGTGTTCCCATGCGCCCAACTACCCGTACGCCCGCATAGTGCCCATGCGCTTACATAGTGCTCATGCGCCTAAATTGACTTAGGATTTTTCTGAGATCTTGGGAAATAGAAATTAATGATTAAGCCCTGGAATGTTTTGGTGGTTTATGTTTGTTCATGTTAAGCATGTTAGTGGTCTGTTATTGATGTTTCTTATTACGTATTATTACGTGACTTTACATGGTGTGTTAATGCTCTTATACATAAAGTATTATCATAAAAGAAGCGAAAGATTAAAGATAATGAAAAGTGGAACCTGACGAATGAATGAAAGTCTTGCAAGCAAATTTAAAGAGATTCACAACCCATTGAAGAGTTGTTAGCTCAACTGTGTGCGATGTAGCGTGCGATCTTGGCTAACCCATGAGGGTATACACACAGGGGGGTCAGTCTTAGTGACCGATCCATACGTGCGAAATGGGATCCTTATCGCTTAACCCAAGACTGTGGTGGTTTTGTGCCTAATGATGGGGCATAGCTTATGACAGGATCTAGATAGAAGTGAAAGATAATGAAAAAGTGCGAAATGAACGATTATGAATGATGATAAAAGATAATAATGATATTATCAAGATGTATGAATGATGTGTGATCACCAACGGATGTAAAGGAAATGTTTTTACTAAAAGTAAAGTATTTTATTATTTTAAAACTAGAACTCACTCAGCAATACTGACTTTTTATGCATTTTCAGTTGGCAGGTAGCTTGTTGCTGAGGATGGCACGAGGGTGAAGCTACTTGGCGGGCAAAGACTGGCATCCATTTCATGAACGATAATGATGTTGTTTTGTAATACAACTAAGTGATATTTTGTAATCTTTTAAACGACGATGTATTAGTTGGCAAATGTATGTATTAAAGCATGAAATGGTTTTTGATGAATTATTCCACTGCAATGTTTTATTTACTTAAAAAAATCTTAATATGTTCTGATATAAATAAGGTTGTGATTGACTAACTGTGGGGTTCCCGGGAACGGGGCCTTATATTCACAAAGAATTTTGATGAAACTAGATCCAAATATCTTCTATCTACTATTGGGATGATGAACTTTGAATAATTAAATGATTCAACTAATGATATCTGAAAAAGATCCAGTAGGTATCACTTCCATGTTTCGATACGTAGTGGTGCCGGAGAAGTTTGCCTGAAAAGACTATTTCATTATAATGCGCTGTCAAATTTACTGTTATCGTGTTAAACATTTTTAAATTTCACATTTTTATATATTATCCCCAACTATCAAATCTAAGGTATTTTCAACCATTGTCATCTTTGATCTTCATCACACAGCAAAATCCCTTCAAAAACATTCAATATAAATCAAGCAAATCTCCCAACAAGTCTATTTACTACTTCCACTATCTAAGATCACTCCCAAATCTAAATAAAATTTCTCAAAACCAAGAATGGTGGGACCCAAATCTCCTTCTCTCCGCCCTTAGAGCATTCACATCTCACTCTTCATCTCCATCTCTATAATTACACTAAAATCACTATTTTTTTCTCTCTTTTTCAATCAAATAATACTTTTAAATACATTTATCATTACTTTTTATCTCTCCTCTACTCACAACCACTTTTAAAAAATACTAAAAATTAATATAGATGAACAGTGTTTTATCAAAATATAGAGATGAACAGTAACATGATCTCTATCCTTCACATAAAACAACTTAATATCATTATTTATAATATAAAAAAACACACTCATAAATATATAGAAGGTGGGATGTGAATGCTCTTAATCAGCCAAGCTACCACCACCCATACACCACACCATTCATTTTACAACTTATCATTTAAAACTCTCTAATCTCGTCTCTTGATACTACAATCATCCATTAATATTAAACACTCAAGAATTCACAAATTTCCAGCCAAATTGAAGCCCAAGATTGACCAAGTGGATGATTCACAACACCTATCACAAGTCAACGTAATCACAAACAAGCGCGCACACACACGCACCTACATTTTGTTAAACTCCTATTATTTGTTTTTTATTATTGAGCCTAAACACATACATCATTTGAGCAGCTTATCTTCATCATTATGAGACCCTACAACAGCCCTTGAACACCTTTCGGTCATTCATCACGTCAAGGTAACTCCACATAACCCGAAAACATGCGAAATATCACATGCAACCACTTTTATTACACAATAAACCCCACGACACCCCCAACATCACATGAATATTTAAAACACTTTATTCTACAGTAACTAAAATATACAAAATATTTCACTTAGCCTCATGGATCACAAACACGATTTTGATAAAACTAGATAACCCAAAAAACTGGTTTTGCATAAAAATGAGAAAATATATAAAATGTCTTCAAAATTATAATCTTATGATTCCTAGAAGTTAAACATGATTAAATATGTTAGAAATAAATTTTTTTGATTTATGGAGTTGTATTTTATTTTCTATTTAAATATAAAGAATTGAAAATTATATATTTTTGAGAGAAATACAAAAATAGAGTTGGGGATATAACTTAAGGGCATGATTATAGTAAAAGGGGAGTTTAATATAAAAATCTAAGAATAATTTTGAGCTTGACACGTGTCCTTCTATTGTTTTAAAAATAAGACTATTTTAATCATTGTGTTAAATATATCAGCTTATTGTATCATATACATTCATTGTATCAAATATCAGTTTATTGTGTCATATATTATACACTATTTGTTATATCATTCATTATTTTGTACGTTTTAGATTATTTTGTGTTATTTTTGTCATTGTTTCTATAGATTATATAGATTTATTATCTATCATTATGTTTACAATTAGAAGTACACAATGATATATTTTTATCAATATATTGATCAAAACTTATAGTCTCATAGTGTTAAAAATAACACCGTATGTTATTTTTATTATTGTTTTTATACATTATATAAACTTGTTATCTATCATTATATTTTACAATTAAAAGTACACAATAATGTTATTTCACCAGTGTACTTTTGAAAACTCATTAACTCAAGATACACAATAATGTTATTTCAAGTGTACTTTTGAAAACTCATTAACTCAAGATAACACAATAACAATAAAAAAACACAATGAGACATTGTGATTTTTTTTTGTTATTGTTTTAAATATATTATATTAACTAGTTGTTAATTTATTATTGTGTTTTATATATTAGAAATACACAACAATGTTATTCCACCATTATATTTTATTTAAAATTCATCATATTAGAAAAAAATAATATTATTTAGAAAAACATAATAAATAACAAAAAAACATAATAAACTGCATTAAAAGACGCAATAACGATATGAGCTTAAAAATATAAAAAATTATCATATTTTTTTATATAACAATACAATTCTCATCTTAACGATAAAAAAACAATCGTTTTATGGTGTAATTTTATTAAAAAAAATTAACGGCATACATAAAAGTTATGAATGCTTTAAAAAAATGAGGGAACTTGTAAAAAATTAAAAAAGTGGTTGTTCTTAAAATACTACTCTAGCAAACTGTTTTTTACAAATTGATCACAACCATTGATTAAGAAGATGGATCATTGAAATGACTTCTTACACTTTTTAGTTTTAGAGTAATTTTTATTTGAACTTTTCCTTTTAACTTAATGATATATAGGGTATTTAAATGTTACACGTCATAAAGGACCGTTCGGACGGGAAGAACCTATTTAAAATTCTTAGCATGCCATAATCGAGACTTAACGAATATTTAACACAACTAACGGGACAATTTAACGAAAATGATAAAAATAAAAAAAATTTAGAAAATTTAAAATCTCAGTAGTCTAAGGATTATAAAAAATGGCTAAACATTAAATTTTCTAGTTTTTATAATTTATTTAAATGGTAAACGAAAGTATAAAATTTAAATATGCTAAAATTATAAAAATTAATAAAAGTGAGCTGAAAATAAAACCAGAACTTTAATTAAATTCCAAATAATGATGATAAAAAAAATTTAAAAACCAATATTGACATTTATGGAGTTTTCTTCTATTTTATATAAAAATTATCTTATTCGAAAAGTAGTTAAAAAATATAAAATCTCCAAAACTAGAAAGTAAATTATAAAAATTTCAAGAACATAAAATTATAAAAATTTAATAGAATACATTATTTTAATTAATTTCACATAACGCATCTAAAACACGGTCAATGCATGATTAATATAAAGAAACCAACACACCAACCTTATAATAAAAAACTTAAAATCTCGGGAACTAAATTATACTTAATATAATATATGAACTAAATATAAACACAAACTAAGATACTTGTAACTTACTAAGCAAGAATTTGCATTTTAAACGTCAACTATTTCTAAAAATAAATCATTAAAAACCAATAAATGAACTTAAATAACAAAAAATTAATTTATTTCCATATTAACTCGCTTAATAACAATAAGTGTCATCATAACTAAGTAAAGTATAAAAATCCAAATTTTAGGGTTGAAAGTGTTAATTTAACAGTCTAGGGACCAAAATTATCAATAATTGAACCCATACTATTTTGAAACTAAAACACACTTATAGTAAAAGTTACAATATGCAATTCCCATGTATGAACTTATACTTAAATAAAACATAAGAGAAGACTTCAAAACATAAAACATAAAACTTATTTACTCTTATGTAACAAGAAACAACAAAAAAAAGTAAAGTAAACTTGACACACATGGGGAGACATAGATAATTATGTAATGAGATACCAATACATATAAAAATAAACTTAGGAACCCTGCTGGTCGATAGCCCTCTAAAGTTTGAGAATCTAAATAACAACTCCGGGAACAACGCTTAGATGAGTCTTATGAACCCCTCTTTTTACTTAAAACTTTTAGGGTGGGATGCATAGTCTTTAAAACTTATTTTATGGTGTAACACTACTGTTACTATCCCTGAATGTTAGCATAATCATTAAATCCATAAGGAGCCGCGTGGTTTGTGGAAAGTACTATTTGAAAATCTCTCGCACACAATGGGCCCTTATGACAGGGAAACCTCCCATTGAGATAAAAATATCATTATATCATAAGTTAGTGCATTTTATTACTGTCCTTGGAAGGACACGATTTAGCCTATAACAATAAGGGGTATGGGTTAGGGGATGTGTTGAAACACGTGTGGGTTGTCCTATGTTAAGGTTTGATTGTAACACTTCTTTTCTGCACCTAACTTATGATTATTTAATTATTTATGAACAGTCTTGTGTCATGAACACATGAGCTCACTAACATTTTATTGAGTATTTTGGTTGTGCATTTCAGAAGAAGATTAAGGAGCCAGCATAGGAGCAACTCTAGATGGAACTTAGAGATTAGTCACCTCTTTATATGCTTATCTTATGTTTAGAAAATTAAATAATTTATGATTATGGGTTTAGACAATTATTAAAAAAAATTGAATAATTTATTTGGATTGTAATGCCACCTAGACAATTGACTTGTGATGCAACCACCTTATGTTTAATTATTATATTCTGCTACATTATGTTGATATCAGTCAGTCACGGTCGGACTCGATCAACGACGTGCGAAAAAAATGTTCCTGTATACTAAAACAAAACGTTAAACGAATAAGAAAACACTAAACAAAACAAAATATGATAGAAAAACAAAAAAAGAATTAAGAATAAAAAGTACGAAATAAAAGAGAAGATAAAAAAAGGGAATGATCTCGCTACCCCGAGAATTAAAATTGGTGAATGGGGTGCATAGTGCTGATCTGCTGGCCTAAGGAAACTTTTATGTTAATTACCCTTATTACTTGTTTATACACACATGAAATATAGGAATTAAAAAAACAAATATTGGTCTAATCACCATCTAACATATGGCAAAATGTATCGCACAATGTACCTAAAAACAAATGTTGGTCTAATCATGTAACACCCGAAAACTTGGTTAAATAATTAAAAAGAAAAGTAGTTTGAAGAAAATAAAAAGAAGGCAAAGTTGAGGGGTGCTTTGTGTAAATAGTACCAAAAGTCAAAAAGATTTGTATAAGGGGCATGGTCGCCCATGCTCTTTCTACTGCTACTGCTACCGAAAGAAAAGAAGAAGAAAGAAAGCTACAGACCAGCTCACTCGGTTTCAAGAAGGATACAAAACTGAAATCTTCAAGGTTAGTGTGTTTACATGTTAATTGGTTCGGTTTCTTTGTGGTTTCACCCTGAGAAACCGATTATTAAGTGTTTTTGGTGTTTTGGTGCTGGTTTTAGGTGTTTGAACTCGTGTACAAGCAGGTTCGGAGGAGTTTTGCTTATTTGCTACACTAGGTGAGTTCTAGACCCCGTTTATGTATATTTTAAACTGATTTTGGGGCTGGAAATACATATAAAATGGATTTTTTAACCACTATTTACTTTACCCGTATGTGTATACGTGTATATGTTCAGGTTTGATGCTTGTAGTCATATTGGGTATGCTTAGAAATGCATGTTTAGGCTTCAAACAGGTGCTAGAACAGGTTTGGAACGATTCTGCAAAGTAGAAATGCTTAACTGCTGGCCATGCGCCCAAACAGGGCCGATGCTCCTGAGGATTTTGACTTAGAAAAGCTTAAGTACAGGCCATGCGCCCAAAGAGGGCCCATGCGCCTGGAAAATTTCCTTAGAAATTCTAAGTAGGGGCTCAGGCGCCCCAATAGTGCCCATACGCCCAAACTGTGCCTAAATATTCTAAGTGTTTCTCATGTGCCCAAGTATTCTCATGCGCCTAGGAGTGATTTGGAAATGCCTAAGTATAGAGGTCATGCGCCTGAATAGTTGAAATGCGCCTAGGCAGTGCTCATGCGCCTGAATAGTTGAAATGTGCCTAGAACACTTAGTTGATTTTTCTGGAATTTTAGAGTGAGCAGAATTGTAGGGTTGGCTTTGTGTTGACCTGCTTATGTTATTTGATTATTCTATTTTGTGTTGTTCTTATATTCCTTATTATTATTATGATGTGGCCTTATGTGGTTTGTTCATGATTATGAACTATTATTAATCTAGTGAAAGATTAATACTAATGAAAAGTGGAACATAAAGAATGTAAGAAAGTCTTGCAAGCAAGTTCACAATGTGGTTCACAACCGCTAGGTTGTTAGCTCAACTGTGTGTGGTTTAGCTAACCCCAGAGGATACACATAGGGTCAATCTTTTAGATTGAGGGGACCACTGCTGCTGACCCGGTACTGGAGTTAGCATTAGTGCACCACGGATGGGGTCTATTTATAGACCTCAGGCCCAGTACGAGGTTTATGCGCATTATATGGGGGTATAGCACTTTGGTTCATATCGAAGTGAAAGATTAAAAAGGGTAAAAGGTTCAAATGAACGGCCATGGAAATGGTGAAGAAAGTTAATAATGATGATAATGAATATTAATTGAATGTATGTATGATGCATGATCATGTATGAAAGATTTGTAAAGTATTTTAAAAGGGTATTTTCCTATATTAAGCTTATCAGGTATTTTATAATGATTTTAAAACTAGAACTCACTCAGCAAAGTTGACTTTAATGCATTTTCAGTTGGCAGGTAATATTGTTGAGGATGGCACTCTGGGAGGCTACTCATCGGGACAAGGCTGACATCCATTCATGAATATAACATTGTTGTTTTGTAATGCAAACTAATGATCTTTTGTAACTATTAAAAAATATGTATTGCTTAGCAACAGTGGTTATAAACTAGTGAATGGCTTTTGATATTTAAGTTCCGCTGCAATGTTTGATAAATTATGAAATGTTTTATAAATGTGTTTGTGAATGTCCAACTGTGAGGTTTCCGGGAATGGGGCCTTACAAGTTGGTATCAGAGCCAAAGTTTAAGAGAAATGGGTAAATATTTTCAAAAGAACCTAAACTTAAACTGAAAATGGGACCGAATGGAGGGATGCCTGCCCGAGTAGCTACGTGCCATCAGGTATGTCTTTTTATAATGTTAACCGACATTATGTGCGCATGCTATTTGATTTATGTGCTTTAGTATATTTGAATACTGATGTAGTCAGGATAGGAAATGCTCGAGGGATGAAGAGTAAAGTAAGTGGCTAATCACAACTGGCCACTGTAATTAGGGACTTACTATACTTAACATTAACTGAGCTATTACCTTGAATGATCGTGTTGGTGTTTGAATCTTATAGTGTTTAAGTGGATGGCTGGAGGAAGATCATCGAAACCTTCTCATGATGGAACACGGGGAGTTCGGGGTAGGCCATGTTGTGCAAGAAACAAGACCAAGACTGTAGAGACGGCTCATGCTAAGCTCGATCTTCATAACCCGGAGGGCGGTGATGAGAGTGCTAACTTAAGAGCCTCGGTGAAGGAGGCAGTGGTGGAGGAGGTTTACCAAGTCATGCAGACGATCCTACCATCTGTCATGACTGAAGTGATCCGAGCTATTAGGGAAGATGAAAAGAAGGAGAAAGAGGAGGAATGGAGAACTACTACTGGTAGAAGGGGTGACGTGAGGGATCACACTGAGGAGGAGTTGGATGAAAGAGGGGGAGCCTCTAGTGATGACGAGGATATGATAGTGCGGGAAACCGCAAGGGGATGCAGCTACGGGGCATTCCAAAGGTGTAAACCCCCTACTTTTGACGGCAATGGCAATGCCGCAGCTGCTCACCGCTGGGTACGGGAAATGGAAGCGGTGCTAAAGATCAGCGAGTGTCTGGAGGATCAAAAGGTGAAGTTCGCCACTCACTCCTTCGTTGACACTGCGCTGTGTTGGTGGGATAATCTTGTCCAAGCCGAAGGCAATCGAGCCATTGGAAGGATGAGGTGGGAAGAACTGAAGAGGTTGGTGATCGAGGAGTTCTATCCTTATCGGGAGCTCGACAAGATCGAGAGAGAGTTCCTATAGCTGGAGGCTGGAACTATGACCCACCAACAATACACCGCCAAATTTAACGAGATGGCAAGGTTGGTGCCCGATCAGGTTACACCAGCAACAAGGAAGATTAAGCGGTATATTCAGGGGTTGCCAGCTGACATTCGCAGGCACTTGATTACTGCCCCGCCAAGCACTTTTAGGTCGGCGTGGATTTGGCGGGAAGACTGTATGACAAAAGGGAGGTAGCAGTGGTTGAGTTGAAGAGGACTGGTGGTGGTGATAGAAATTGGAATGGGAAGAGATTCGGGCGTGGTGGTTTCTCCCCGAATAACAAGAGGCCGAGGATGGATGACCGCCGGGTTGTTGTTGCAAGCTCGGGGTTGAAGCGGTGTGACAAGTGTGGGAAGGAACATAGAGGGGAATGCCGTTTGGGATCGAATATTTGCTTCAGGTGTGGGAAGCCCGGTCATATGGCAAAAGATTGTGGAGTGTCAAGGTGCTTCCATTGTGGCCGGACGGGCCACAGAAGCCACAAGTGCAGGAAGCCGAGGGCTGAGAGCTCTGGGGCCAAGAAGGTGGCTAAAGAAGGGGGCCAGAAGGCAAGTGCTAGAGCCTTCACGATGACCCGAGAGGAAGCACGGGTAGACCCCGACGTCGTGTCAGGTATGTTTCTAGTAAATCAAACTTGTGCCTCTGTATTATTTGATTCTGGTGCTAGTAGGAGTTTCATATCTGCAGCTTTCTGTGATAAGTTTCCTGTTAGTAGTAGAAGTATTGATGAGACTTTTTACGTAGAAACTGCTATTCGTAAGTCAGCCAAAATTTCTTGTATGATTGAAGATTGTGGCATAGAACTAGAAGGCCATAGGTTCTCTGCTAAGCTATATGTGATGCCCCTAGGAGGATTTGATGTAGTACTAGGGATGGATTGGTTAGCAGCCTATGAGGCGAACATCGTGTGTCGCAAGAAGATGATTCGATTAGTTGCGCCCAATGGAAGTGCGGTGACGGTTTATGGTGATCGTGTCATTACGGTCCCGAAGGTGATATCAATGGCGGTGACAGAGAAGTGCATGAGACGGGGATGTAGTGCCTACCTGGCGTATGTAAAGGATGTGGACGCGTCGATACCACAATTGTCAGAAGTGCCCATTGTGTGTGATTTCCCAGACGTGTTCCCAGAAGACTTACCAGGCGTGCCACCGGACCGCGAGATTGAATTTCAGATTGACCTGATACCCGGTTCGCAACCCGTTGCCAAGGCACCGTATCGGTTAGCTCCGACCGAGATGAAAGAACTGATGGATCAGCTACAAGAACTGATGGATAAGGGGTTTATTAGACCGAGTATCTCTCCTTGGGGTGCTCCGGTATTATTCATAAAGAAAAAAGATGGTAGTATGAGAATGTGTATAGATTACCGAGAGTTGAACAAGTTGACAGTAAAGAATCGATACCCCCTATCGAGAATTGATGACCTATTTGATCAGTTCAAGGCGCCAGTTGGTTTTCCAGGATAGATCTTCGATCTGGCTATCATCAGCTGAAGGTAAAGGAACAAGATATCCCGAAGACAGCGTTCCGCACGCGTTATGGACATTACGAGTTTCTCGTTATGTCATTCGGTTTAACTAACGCGCCAGCTGCCTTTATGGATCTGGTGAACCGAGTGTGCCAGCCTATGTTAGATAAATCGGTGATTGTGTTTATTGATGATATACTGATTTATTCAAAGAGCGAAGAAGAACATGCTGGCCACATACGCGAAGTGTTGGGTACACTTAGGAGGGAGAAGCTATATGCTAAGTTCTCCAAGTGTACTTTTTGGTTGTGTGAGGTTCAATTTTTGGGTCACGTGGTAAATTCTGAAGGAATTATGGTGGACCCGGTGAAGGTTGAGGCGGTGATGAAATGGAAGTCTGCAAAGATACCATCTGAGATTCATAGTTTCTTGGGTTTGGCGGGCTACTACCGAAGGTTTATTCAAGACTTTTCCAAAATAGCCTCACCTTTGACGAAATTGACTCTCAAGGATGTAAAGTATGTGTGGGGACGAGAATAGGAGGATGTGTTTGAGGAGTTAAAGGCAAGATTAACTCAGGCTCCTGTCTTGACACTGCCCGAAGGGAGTGAGGATTTAGTGGTCTATTCTGATGCCTCCTATTCGGGACTGGGTTGCGTACTAATGCAGCGTGGAAGAGTGATAGCATACGCATCCCGACAGTTGAAGACCCACGAAGCCAATTACCCCACTCATGACTTAGAATTAGCTGCAGTGGTCTTTGCATTGAAGATTTGGAGGCACTATTTATATGGGACAAAGTGCACAATTTTTACTGACCACAAGAGCTTGAAGTATTTTTTTGAGTAGAAGGACCTCAACATGAGACAAAGGAGGTGGTTAGAGTTGATCAAGGACTATGATTGCGAGATCCATTACCACCCGGGCAAGGCCAACGTAATGGCTGATGCCCTTAGCCGGAAAGAGAGACCTGAGCCGATTCGGGTGAAGGCGTATCAGTTGGTGATGACCTCTGACGTGATGACACAGGTCAAGGAATTTCAGAATGAGGTATTGAAGGAAGAACGCCTTAACTCTAAACGAATGAGAGGTCTAGTTACCGAATTGGGAGAGAACACCCATGGGGTTAAAACCCGCTTTGGACGGATGTGGATTCCTCGATATGGGGATATACGTGGGCGAATTATGGACGAAGCTCATAAGACTTGATACTCCATTCATCCCGGTGCCACCAAGATGTATCAAGATATGAGGGAGGACTACTGGTGGCTGGGTATGAAACGCGATGTAGTGGAGTATGTGAGTAAGTGCCTCACTTGCTTGCAAGTGAAGGCAGAACACCAGAAACCATACGGGAAGATCCAACCGTTGGATATACCCGAGTGGAAGTGGGAGCACATCACCATGGACTTCATCACGAAGCTACCCCGTACTGCAAGGGGTTGCGATACCATTTGGGTGATAGTCGATCGTTTGACCAAGAGTGCTCACTTCCTACCGATCCGCGAGACGTATTCTTCTAAGAGATTAGCGGATCTGTTTATCAAGGAGATTGTAGCTCGTCATGGCGTGCCGGTGTCTATTGTGTCAGATCGCGACACCCGGTTTACGTCTAAGTTCTGGAAGAGGTTTCATGATGCCATGGGGACGAGGCTACACATCAGCACATCTTATCATCCTCAGACAGATGGTCAGTCTGAGCGGACGATTCAGACACTGGAGGATATGCTTCGTGCATGTGTGATCGACTTCGGAGGGAGTTGGGACGATCACCTACCGTTAGCAGAGTTCTTGTACAACAACAGTTATCATGCCAGCATTGGCATGCCACCATACGAGATGCTATACGGTAGGAGGTGTAAGACGCCCGTATGTTGGGGAGACATTGGGCAGAGAGAATTGGGAAGCGTTGAGGTGATCGAGGCTACGACTGAGAAGCTAGAAAAGATCAAAGCCTTTATGAAGGCAGCCAAAGACAGGAAAAAGTCGTATGCTGACAAAAGGCGTAGACCAATTGAATTCAACGTGGGTGATAGAGCCATGTTAAAGGCCTCACCCTGGAAAGGGATCATCCGGTTCCGGAAGAGGGGCAAGCTGAGCCTGAGGTACATAGGGCCTTTCCGAATCGTTGCACGAGTAGGGGAGGTAGCCTATCGATTAGAATTGCCTAAGGAGTTAAGTGGAATTCATCCGACATTCCATGTATCTCATCTGAGAAGGTGCCTAGCCGACGAAGACATGATGGTACCACTGAATGATATCGAGGTGGATGAACAACTCAATTATGTGGAGCAACCAGTGGCAATCATCGATGGGAAGGAAAAAAGGTTGAGGAATAAAGTGGTTCCACTTGTGCGGGTGCAGTGGAAACACCAAAGGGGTTCGAAGTCTATGTGGGAGACTGAAGAGGAAATGAGATAGCATTACCCACAGTTATTCGAAGAGTGACAGGTTTCGGGGACGAAACCTCTTTAAGGGGGGTAGACTTGTAACACCCGAAAACTTGGTCAAATAATTAAAAAGAAAAGTAGTTTGAAGAAAATAAAAAAAGGCAAAGTTGATGGGTGCTTTGTGTAAATAGTACCAAAAGTCAAAAAGATTTGTATAAGGGGCATGGTCGCCCATGCTCTTTCTGCTGCTACTGCTACCGAAAGAAAAGAAGAAGAAAGAAAGCTACAGACCAGCTCTCTCGGTTCCAAGAAGGATACAGAACTAAAATCTTCAAGGTTAGTGTGTTTACATGTTAATTGATTCGGTTTCTTTGTGGTTTCACCCTTAGAAACCGATTATTAAGTGTTTTTGGTGTTTTGGTGCTTGTTTGTGCTGGTTTTAGGTTTTTGAACTCGTGTACAAGCAGGTTCGGAGGAGTTTTGCTTGTTTGCTACACTAGGTGAGTTCTAGACCCCGTTTATGTATATTTTAAACTGATTTTGGGGCTGGAAATTCATATAAAATGGATTTTTTATCCACTGTTTACTTTACCCGTATGTGTATATGTGTATATATTCAGGTTTGATGCTTGTAGTCATGTTGGGTATGCTTAGAAATGCATGTTTAGGCTTCGAACAGGTGCTAGAACAGGTTTGGAATGATTCTGCAAAGTAGAAATGCTTAACTGCTGGCCATGCGCCCAAACAGGGCCCATGCGCCTGAGGATTTTGACTTAGAAAAGCTTAAGTACAGGCCATGCGCCCAAACAGGGCCCATGCGCCTGGAAAATTGCCTTAGAAATTCTAAGTAGGGGCTCAGGCGCCCCAATAGTGCCAATACACCCAAACTGTGCCTAAATATTCTAAGTGTTTCTCATGTGCCCAAGTATTATCATGCGCCCAGGAGTGATTTGGAAATGCCTAAGTATAGAGGTCATGCGCCTGAATAGTTGAATGCGCCTAGGTAGTGCTCATGCGCCTGAATAGTTGAAATGCGCCTAGGCAGTGCTCATGCGCCTGGATAGTTGAAATGCGCCTAGAACACTTAGCTGATTTTTCTGGAATTTTGGAGTGAGCAGAATTGTAGGGTTGACTTTGTGTTGACCTGCTTATGTTTATTCTATTTTGTGTTGTTCTTATGTTCCTTATTATTATTATGATGTGGCCTTATGTGGTTTGTTCATGATTATGAAGTATTATTAATCTAGTGAAAGATTAATACTAATGAAAAGTGGAACATAAAGAACGTAAGAAAGTCTTGCAAGTAAGTTCACAATGAGGCTCACAACCGCTAGGTTGTTAGCTCAACTGTATGTGGTTTAGCTAACCCCAGAGGATACACACAGGGTCAATCTTTAAGATTGAGGGGACCACTGCTGCTGCCCCGGTACTGGAGTCAGCATTAGTGCACCACGGATGGGGTCTATTTATAGACCTCAGGCCCAGTACCAGGTTTATGCGCATTATATGGGGGTATAGCACTTTGGTCCATATCGAAGTGAAAGATTAAAAAGGGTAAATGGTTCAAATGAATGGCCATGGAAATGGTGAAGAAAGTTAATAATGATGATAATGAATATTAATTGAATGTATGTATGATGCATGATCATGTATAAAAGATTTGTAAAGTATTTTAAAAGGGTATTTTCCTATATTAAGCTTATCAGGTATTTTCTAATGATTTTAAAACTAGAACTCACTCAGCAAAGCTGACTTTTATGCATTTTCAGTTGGCAGGTAATATTGCTAAGGATGGCACTCTGGGCGGCTACTCATCGGGACAAGGCTGGCATCCATTCATGAATATAACATTGTTGTTTTGTAATGCAAACTAATGATCTTTTGTAACTATTAACAAATATGTATTGCTTAGCAACAGTGGTTATAAACTAATGAATGGCTTTTGATATTTAAGTTCCGCTGCAATGTTTGATAAATTATGAAATGTTTTATAAATGTGCTGTGAATGTCCAACTGTGAGGTTTCCAGGAATGGGGCCTTACAAATCACCACATGACACGTGGCAAAATCATACAAATGCACCAATCGTGATTAAGTATTGTTCACCCCTTTTATATAATTATATTAGTTATTAATAGTTGATGTATAATTTAGATTTAAATAATTGAATAATTTGTTATAAGAACTAAAGATGTGTTCTCGGGTTTACTTAAGGAGAGAAAAGAAAATAATATTTTTCTTTTCCTTTCCTTTCATTTCTCTTCTTCTTCTTCTTTTCTTTTTCCTTTCTTTACTTTTCTCTCCGATTCCTTCCGGTTTGGAATAATTGATTTTAGCTTTTATTTTCCTTCCATTTCAATACATTTTCCTACCCAAGTGAACTCGGGAACACAACTTTCTTACTTTCTTCCATTAAAAGAAAAACTCCGGAACACAACTATTTTTTCCTTTCCTTTCAATTCATTTCTTTTCTTTTTTTTAAATGAACTCGAGAACATAGCGTAAATGATTAAAACAACGCACACTCTTTCCGCTGGGCGAAGGAAAATTTTATGTTTAATTACCCTCATATGCTCATGTATACACATATAAAATCTGGGGATTTAAGAGAACAAATGTTAGTCCAATCACCATGTGACACGTGGTAAAATCACACAAATGCACCATAAAAATGTTGGTCCAATCACCACATGATCGATACAAGGCAAAACCTCACAAACACACCAATCACGACTAAGCATTGTTCACCCCTTTTATAAAAGTGTATTAGTTTTAGTGGTTGATGTATAATTTATGTTTATGTAATAGAGTAAATTGTTCTAAGAACTAGCATTTATATATTTTGTTTTTATTAATAACATGACATCTTTAGAAAAAATATTATTTTAATCTTTTTTAAAAAGTAATTATCCCTTCTTTAAACGCTATTAAAAATCTCTTTTGTTTAAGTGAGAGAAAATGAGGAATACATGCATACAACACTTGTAATTAGTCTTAAGCTTCTTAAAGTTGATGTTAAATTATAAGTTTGTCCACCTTTTATTGAGTTATGTATATGTAACGTGTATAGATTTCATGTTCTCATCGAACATTGTATAAGATACGTATATGTAATTATGTTTAGGCATATGTTTACGTATATGTAACCATGTGTAATGTTTACATAAAGACGCGTTTACATGGATGTATACAAACAAAAAAGAATTAGATGAATGAAGAAGATTATTTTTACATATATGTAACCTAAGTTACTTATATGTAACCAAGTTACTTATATGTATCCCAGGTTATAAATTCCTATTGGTATTCATCATCGTCTTCTTGATTTGTTACGGTTGCAGATCGAATGATTTGAGCTCTAAGACTCATATCAAGCAAGAAAACAATGAACCCTCTATGGTGGAAAAAATAACCAATGGAACCCCTTCTCAACCTGTTGTTGTCCTACTCCATTTTCTTGTCCGATCAAACCTCGTTGTTTCGTTCTTCTTTCTGACTCACAAACCTTGCTGCTCGAATCATTATACTTTTGCATACATGATCAATCTTAATGCCGGTTCATGATTAATCGTTGCTTGTACCTATTTTTATGTTTCGTTCTTCTTTCGTCCGTTCATTCTGATTGGTGATTTCTTTCGTCATCAACCTTGTTCCTGGTTTTTTATCAATCACAAACCCTAGAACTTGTAGAATTCTTGATAATCATCTAGTAATTTTGAAATAATAATTGGTAATATTTAAGAAGACTAAATTAAACTCAATTCTAAAACAACAAGGAGATAAAAGTTAGATTTAGTCAAAATAATATAAACTACTAGAAAATTAGGCATAGAGACCATCTTTTTCGGTCGGCAAACGGTGGCAAATGGCTTTTTGACCGTTTTGCAACCGAAAAAGCGATGGGAAAAACACACGTCTGAAATGGCCTATTGCGACCATTTTGCGACCGCATTTATTTCTGCGACTAATTATTGTGACCGTTATTGCCGTCGCAAATCAAGAGACTACTTTGCAACCGTTTATTTTGCAATTTTTGCGACCGACGGTACCTGAGACCGATACCACTTGCAACCGTTTTGCGACCGACGACACTTGTGACCGTTTTGCGACCGCTAATGGGTTATTGCAAAAGGATTCTTGCAACCGTTTTGCAACACCTACTATGTTTTGCAACCTTTTTGCGGCCGCAATAGACTATTGCGACCAAATGGTTGCAACCGTTTTACGACCGCTACAAAGTTGTGACGACCGCTACAAAGTTGTTACGACCAAAATGTTTTCTTCTTTACAATCACTTTATATTTTAAACCTTCTCATAATGCTCATATTTTAGAATATCACCACTTATCTAGAATTCAAAATTGACCTAAAGCAAACAACATCACATTACAAATTAAAATGTCAATTAAAAAGAGTTATCATAGTTTGATGAATATTCTACCATTTAAAATAAATTGTTTATAGACTAAGTAGATGGTTGGCCTCTTTGAGTAATAACTTTTAACATT
This sequence comes from Flaveria sonorensis, assembly GCA_025506505.1. Taxonomy (NCBI): domain Eukaryota; kingdom Viridiplantae; phylum Streptophyta; class Magnoliopsida; order Asterales; family Asteraceae; genus Flaveria; species Flaveria sonorensis. The sequence goes on from CM046432.1 coordinate 39,258,829, forward strand.
TCTTCAAACTTTCCCATCCTATCAGGCATAGTTTCATTTTCAGCAACCAACTTCCATTCATCCTTTCTTTTTCTTTAACCAGCTCTTTCATAACCTCATTTAACTTCTCTATCTACAAAACAACCAATGAATAGAGTAAAAAAATCAAACTTGATAGAGTTGAAGTATATTATATGTTAAAATATAAATTTTACTCGATTAATATAATTATTTCATTAATATCTAGTAAGACAACAATAAGACAATGAGTTTAATCTATTAAGTAGATAAACATACCCTTGAGGTTTTGTCTACCATGTACATATGAGTCGCAAACATTGCTTAGCCCATACACTTTGCCTTTTTTCTTGCCTCATGCAGCTTGTGTCCACAACTCTTTGTCAACACATGTGGGGTGTTTGCTACTTTCCATCCCGTATTTATCCACAAGAAATCCCTTGTATTTAAGCTATTGAAATAAAAATATATTTACATTATTCAAATATTATAAGCATAAAGTGAAATATTCTAAATGGTATAGTATAGTTTGACTTTTTGAAGGTCAAATTAATTGGTTTTCAAGTTTGGATTTAACAAGCGTAAACTTTGAAATTCAAACGACCTAGATGTCTTTTGTAAATAATAATAGTGTATAAGTGTATGCTCCATAACATCTAACTTCTTATAATGTTTATCCAAAATTTTTAAATTTAGAATCGGTAAAATGTATAAGAAAAAATATGATTTTTTAAAATTTTAGATTGAAGTTATTAATCAATCAACTTACTCAAGTCTCACGTGCCCTATCATCCACCCAATCCATTTCTATCGGTACGAAAAGGATGTGACATTGGTAGAAATCTTCAATGACAATCGAACCAACTTGATTTGCCTTCTGCATGTAATCGAAAAGCTTCGGTATCTCCTATACAATACGGAAAAGCTAAGCGACCATACGTGCTCCAACCTGACAACATTGCATAGGCAGGAAAGTCACTAACCGTCCAAAAAAGAATAGCTCGCATAATAAAACTTTCTTTACTATAAGCATCATAAACTTCAATGCCTTCCTTATACAACTGTTTCAACTCATCTATTAACGGTCTTAAAAACACGTCAATGTTTTGGCCGGTACACTTTCCTTCGGGAATAATCAAACATACTTCAATAAATTCGTCTTTCATACTCATCCAAGGAGGTAAGTTATAGATTGTAATAAAGACCGGCCACATAGAGTATGGAATTGAGTTTGAGTTATTTGGATATTGAAACCATCATTCGAATCTCTTTCGCAAAGTAAGGATTTTCTAAGTCAAAATGCTTCCAAGCCATGCCGTCACTTGGATGTGCCATGCTCATTGTTTTGTGGTCATAGTGCCAAGTCATATCTTTGGCTATTTTTGTTATATACAACCTCTTAAGTCTAGGACGAACAGGCATGTACAACATCACCATCACCAAATTAGGTAGTACCTTATTCTCGTGACTTTTGTAACGAGATTCCTTACAATATTTACATTGTGTCAATGCCTTGTCTTCCTTATAGAATAACATGCAATGGTTTTTGTAAACATCAATTCTCTCATAAGAAAGACTTAACTTTGCTAAACACTTCTTTGTATCATAAACGTTTTTTAGGAGCTTATTTCCTTCAGGCAACAATGCATTTACTATGGAAATGTTATAGTTAAAAGCTGCAGTAGACACATTAAAAAGTGATTTCCATGTCAAAAAACTTTTGGCAGCTTGTAATCTTTTACAATTTGTGGCCTTCTCTCCCTCCCATATAGGTTCATCTGCAACTTCTAACATGTCATAAAATCTTTTTGTCCTTCCAAAGAATTTGAAGTATAATCACATGAATGCATATTATCTAACACCATACATTTGTAACCATCATCATTATCCTCAACATCCATTGCAGTAGAAGATTGTTCAACCTCACTGATTGAACTTTCACCATGTTCACTCCATGTTTCATAACGAAGCATGAAACCATCCTTATACAAGTGTTTTTGGACAGTAGCTCTGTCTCTAAAACTTATATTTTGGCATTTATAACAATGACATTTTATCTCACTATTGTCTCACCATGTATATTCACCCTCGTATCAACAAATGTTTCAATAGAAAATGCGAAGTCCAAAAATAATTCCACATTATCACAATATTCAGAACTAAGAAATCCTTGACTATCAGTCTTTTTTGACATCCACCCTCGATCGATATACCACGCCATTACCAAACAAATTGATGCCCCCTAATTCAAATTCATCAAAAGCATATATATACACATTAATAATTCATTATTTTAACTATATTTAATAAATAGCAGATTTAATACAGACACGATAAGGGATCTACAAATAGTTACTATGTATAATAACTTTTTTATATGTAATTCATCAAGACAACTTTTGTATGGCAGGGTATGGGAGCTATCGTAATAAACAATTATAACAAAAAACAGTGAAAAGTTACATAACATAGTATGAAAACTAGTCTAGATACATACCTTTAATTAAGTTGTAGCAACAAATAGACAATTACAGGAGGTCTGTATAATAGTTCTCTAATCGAAGCACCTATAACAAATAGTAATTCAAAGTTATTATACATTTATAATAATATTATATAAAAAATTCAAGTTTCATATACACATTTTATAATCCAAGAATCATGCAGACATACTAAGTCAATGTGGATATTTATGAAGATATCACTCGGCCTCCAACTCAAATATTAGTTGCACTTCAGGTATAATCAGTGTTGCAAAAATCGGTTTAGTCGGCCGATTAATCGGGGACTAATCCGTAATCGGAGGCTACCCGCTTAGTTTTTTGCTAATCGGCAACAATAATCGCTAATCGGTGAAATTGGTTAAAAATCGGGATTAATCGGCCCTAATCGGCCCTAGTCGGCCAATAAGCGGCGTTTTTTCCGGATTCCGGCGAGTTTTCGGCGAGATTCCGGCGAGTTTCCGGCAAACCGGCGAAAGCTCCGAAATTCCGGCAATACATGTATATATATATATATAAAACTAACATATTTAGTAGAAATACATATAAAAATGTGTGTATATATATAAAGATTTGAAAATTATATATAAATGTTCCAAACCGATTAATCCCGATTACTCCCAAGTCCCTACCTCGCCGCCCGACTAGCGATTTTTACAACACTGGGTATAATAATATAAGATTTTTCAACAAATAGTTCAACAAGGAAAAAATGTAATAATTATAATAATAAAATAAGGCGCGGACGTTTGGTGCAACGATAAGGTTGTATCTAGAGACTTCAAAACTAGAGTTTCTCATAGAAATGACAACTTTTCAAGGTTGCCTTCCAATGTTGATTCTTCTTGGTTTAGTTCTTACATCAGTATTGGTTCATGCCCAAAATGATCAATCGGGTACTAATCCATAATTCTCTAAATACAAATACATAACCACTAATTAATTCTATCTAATCTACAAATAGTACTAAGCCATAATTCTCTAAATACAAATGCACTAATCCATAATTTTCAAGGTTGCCTACCAATGTTGATTTTTCTTGGTTTAGTTCTTACATCAGTATTGGTTCATGCCCAAAATGATCAATCGGGTACTAATCAGTAATTTTCTAAATACCACTAATTAATTCTAACTAATCTACAGAGTAACCTGTAGTTGCTCTTTTATTGCAACCTTCATAAGCATAGATTGTGGGATTGTGATTTATAATATAAGACTAAAGCTCTATATTAAACCAAAGAATGTGAAGTACTAATTTATTAAATACAATAAGGCTAAGTTCCTTTATAATAAACCAATATTGACCCATGAAGCTCTTCTCGCATAATGTTTACTAGATTTTGGTATAAAAACCAACTTATAGTAAATCCAATTCCTTATAAAAATCCATACAAGAACCATAAGCTAATCAAATGAGACTAACCCCAATCCTAGATGATATAATCCAAAATCTAATTGCAACTAAGAAAAACAATTTGTACTATTGCAACTAAGAAAACAGGCATGAAACATCCGATAACCTATGGATCTCAGAACTACAAACTCAGAAGCTCAAACATATACAATGCAACCCCTACAATATGGATCTCAGAACTACAAACTTAGTAAAATGCATGAAACATCCGATTACCTAAGTACACGATACATTTAAATTCCTATGAAACAAAAAAATCTAATCGAATTGAAGACCATAAACATCGATTAGCGACTTACAGCAGAGAAATTGAATGGTTAATTAGGCTGTCAATCGAAATAAGAGTAGTAACGATGATGATGCTGATTAACGACGTTGATGATGCTGATTGACGATGATGATGCTGATTGACGATGATGATGCTGATTAACGACGATGATGCTGATGAAATATGATGATGCCACTAAGGATGGTGATGGTGAAGAGGAGATGGCTGCATAGCAGACAATACGATGATGAAGCTGATGATTGCGGATTGTTAATCTGCATGGTGATGGTGGAGAGGAGAGCAGACAATAGCGATGGTGAAAATTGTTCAATTTGGGGGAGAGCAGAAACCCTATTGTGCAGGATTGAATAATTAAGTGAGAAGACCAACTTATAATTTTCACCTCCCATACGGTCGCAAATTTACTTTTTATTTCAATTAAATGTAAATTATTTATATTATATATAATAATGTTTAAATTATTTATTTTATATAACTTTTGCGACTAAATTAAGACTGATAACTAACGGTCGCAAATTTTTTTACTGCTTTGTGACGGGGTTTTGGTCGGGTTTCTGTTTTTGGAACCGTTAGGGTTACGCCGTTACGGTCGCAAATCGGTGGCGAATTTTGCGACTGATTTTTTCAGTTGCAATTTTTCAGTCTCAATTGCATTGTTTTCTAGTAGTGATAAATACAATAATTAGTTTATATGTAAAATTATCAAAATATCGTTTACACTAAATAAATAAAAATAATAAAAAAATTATATGATTGGTTAAAAATGTTTTATTTTGGTTTTCTACTTAAATAGTTGTTTTCATTTAAACCCCTTTGTAAAGATAAGTAAATGGACACTTAAAAACTATCAAGTTTGTAAAATGTCTAAAGCATTTAAGAAGCATTTGTTCAACAAAACATGGAATTGTTTATGTCGGTTTATGATGTTAAAATAATCTTAAAAATATATTCTTGTGCATTCTTTTATGAAACATTTTGGCATATGGAAATATGTTTCTAGAAGTGTAATTGACAGGTTTGAAGCTTGAAAAAGTTGTACACCGATGTCCTTTCCAAACTTATATTATATATATTACAATGATTTGAACTAAAATCCTCAACACCACAGTTAGTTTGCTACTCTATTAAACACATCCAGCACTCTCTCTGTTTTTACATATAATTGAGACATGTCAGCGAGGAAGACAAACGAAAAAGGCGCTGAGATATACGTGAGGAAAGGGCGCAGGTCATCGGTTGCCCAGAAATGCTGCAGGTTTGCAAAAGAGCATAGAGCAAGATTCTACATTCTAAGAAGATGTATCATCATGCTTCTTTGCTGGCAAGACAGAACATGAACATCTCAAGGAAGGTTAATTATTTACATATATAAGCTTAAAAACCATTAAATACTCTGTAATTATTCTCTTGGTTCTTCAATCTGTAGTTATATGTTCAAGTGTTGTAATATATCATGATACCTTCGATCTTCACCTGATCTTGTTTTTCTAAGACACCTTCAATCTTCAGTCTTTTGTTCTTGTATGAGTGAGAGACCTCTTTCATCATGTAAGTTGTGGAATCATCTTTGTTGATCTTTTGTAAATCTAGGTGTTAATAGTACTTGATAAAAGTAAATATATGTCAATAGTTGATAATTAATTACTAATAAAACTTGCTCAAACTAAAAGTAAATATAAGTTTTTTAATGGTTGATTAACTACAAAACAGTGTAATTAATAGTTAAAAAATGTTTTAATTCATATGTAAGGTTAACTATCAAACATCGTTGAATAAAAAAAAACATTATTAATAAATGAAAACTATAAAGGAAGATATTTTAATTGAACTCCTAATGATTTTGTTATTTTGAGTTTCACAACCAAAATATATGATTTTAAAACTTTATATCAAATAAAGTCTACTAAAGAATGATATAGATCGATGCCTCCATACAATGTGACATGACGTACATGTGGATGTCTACAAGAACTTTCACACAGAGAACAACCTGCTCACCGGTCGAATATTTATTACATTTTCAATACATGTTCATTTAAAAGTGTTAACTTTAATCTTTCTATCATTTTAGATGACAGAAAAGTTAATTAAAACCACGTTTAAGAATGATATAATGCACACATTTAAGAATGATATAATGCACACATTTACAGTGGGTTATAATTTTATATAATTAAGTTTAAAATATTATTTGGGTTAAATGTGCCTTACATGGACTAAAATTATCAAGTTGGGTTAAAATTTTTATTGACAATTAAGTTTTTATAGGTTTTTCTTTTAAAATTATTATATATAAATATTTTTAAAATTTTAGGCTCCAGAAAAAACGGGCCGTGTGCGGTCACACGCTCGAAACCCCCCATGGCCTCCCATGTTAGCATATCCATTGTAGTAGACTATAGTAACATCCATTAAAGGGATGCTATGAAGATATCCAAAAGTGATCATATACTTGAATATTTTAATGTAGTGTAAATCCAAATTTATGTATTTCGAGGGGACATTAACATAATATGTGAAGATAAAGTAGATATACGAAAATGTTTCCCCGTATATAATTTGGTGTAGAGTTAGTGTTGCATAAATGTAACAAAAAGAGTGTCTTTTATCATCTTCTCAAAATTATTTGGATGTATAAGGGGTGTTAGATGTTTTAAGTTCAAGGTAATTGTCCAAGATGAAAGGTGGTAAACATTGATAAGAAGCCGTACAAGTAACATCAACTAGGTACAGGTCCACGTGTAGCCCCTTGTGCCTTTCACCCTATCAACAATGTTTTGTGGATCCCACGATTAACGGACACGAGCTATAGCAACAAAATGCTAGGAAGATATGCTACATCTTTACATCAAACATTGCTAATAATTGGATTGGGAGGGTGTTGCTGTTTCGACATATAATGATTATTGATCTTATATGTCAGGACATCTACAAGTAAGAATCTTATCAGTATCTTAATTTATAAAGGAAATTGAAGTATCAAACTTTATTAATTTTAAAATTCATTATATATCAGGACTTAGAAAACTTTTTTATAAGGATTGAAAATTTTTAAGGGTCAGTTTTTAAGGGTCAGTTTCAAGTGAAGTAGGTTGAAGATGGCATCTTCATTAGTCAGTCAAAGTATGTACAGGACATACTTACAAGATTCAAGATGACTGACTTTAAGGTTGCAAAGACATCCATAGCCAGAAACCACTCCCTTGGTCCTGATCTTGAGGGGGAGTGGTTGATGAACATCTCTACAAGGCTATGATTAGGTCTCTTATGTATCTAATTGCTAGCAGGCCTGATATCATGTTTGCCACATACATATGTGCAAGATATCAAGACAACCCCAAGATGTCACACCTAATCACTGTCAAAAGGATTCTTAGATATCTCAAAGGTGCTCCAAATCTAGGCCTTTGGTATACAAAGAATTCAGATTTTAATCTGTACGCTTATACAGATAGTGACTATGGTGGCTGCAACATGATTACAAAGTCCACATTTGGGGGATGTCAATTCCTTGGTGGAAGGATAGTCTCTTGGCAATACAAGAAGCAATCCTGTGTATCTGTATCAACTGCTAAAGCTGAATACATTGTTGCTGCAAGCTGCTGTGCTCAAGTGCTTTGGATTCAGAATAAGATGCTAGACCATGGATTCAACTTCAAGGAGACTCCCATCCATATAGACAACAACAGTGCCATCTTTATCACAGAAAATCCTATGCAGCACTCAAGGACTAAACATATCAATATCAGGTATCATCTAATTAGGGATAATTTTGAAAAGGGATTGATCAAACTAATCAAAGTTAACACAAATAAACAATATGCTAATCTGTTCACAAAGGCTTTTGATGAACAGAGATTTAAATATCTTGTATTAGCTATTGGGATGATTAACTTTGAATAGATTTTCTTTAATAACTTAATCAAAATTTTCTCCTAAAATTGTGTGTCCTAAGTTGTCTATTAGATCACCTCATAAGCCCTGTTCTCTTTGGAAGAAAACAAAATTTTTAACTGATATTCCTTAGAATGATGGAAATTTACCTTCGGAAGAAGTAAAAATTGCCACGGAAGAAACTTATGTCTCTAAATCATTTAATAGTCTATCTGAGATTTACCTTCAGAAGAAATTCTTGGAGTATCTTCCGAAGCTTAAGTTTATTATAAACTATTTATTGCATTTTAAGAACAAATCTTTTCCGAATGCAATTTAGTCTCGGAAGACTTAATCATTTCTTCCGAAGCCAAATCTTCAAAATTCTTGGGGATATCTTCCGAAGCATAATTTACCTTCGGAAGCTTTGTTGCAAAGCTTCCGAATCCAAAATTGCTTTCGGTAGTTTTACAACATCCAAGAAATCTAACTTTTTAGGCGCCTTTTTTAGAAGTAGGATCCGCTTACTGATTTCAAAGTTTATCTTTTGCATCAACTTTGTCTCAAATCCAGACTATATCTTTCCAAACGGTTCTATTTCATCTCATTTCTCTCATTGTTCCTTACCCTAAAATTACCCCCAATTTTCATTTTCTTCTTCCTTTCTTCACCACAAAGCTTCCTCAAATGGCTAATCTTGATCGTCACAACGACCCAGATTTCACCATGCACCTATACAGGCAACACAATCAAGTTGCCCTGTTCAACACTGAGAAGGATCCAAGCTTCTCAGACGTGTGTAGGTATCTTTCTTTGTCTCACTACTTCACCTCCCTTACAATCGATCATCCTCTCTATGAGGATCAGTTGCTTGAGTTCTGGCGGACCTGTCAAGAGGTCACCATGGACAGGGAGAAGGCACTGTCTGCCACAGTGCAGGGGAGGACGGTTTTCATCACTCCAACCATTATAAACTCCCATTTGTAGCTGGATGATGAAGTAGGTGAGCTGTCCTTTCCAAAAGCTGCTGTCAACCAATCCTTTGCGTAGATGGGCTACGAAGGTGACTTTTCGGTCAAGACCTTCAGGAAGGGGAAGGTCTCATTCCAATGGAAATACCTCCTCCATGTAGTCATACATAGCTTATCCAATAAGCATAGGGGATGGGACCAGATTCCAGAAGATCTTTCCTTCATTGTCCATGGGATGGTACAAGGGGTCAAATTCAGGTACTCTCAATTTGTATTTACAAACTTACTTGCAAATTTGGACTCCTTAGAGTATTACATGTTCCCCCGGTATGTTCAACACATTCTCAACTATGAAATGGGACCACAGTTGAGGGGAACAGGTAATATTCTTAAACTTGCACACATGAGGCCCGGCATTTTCAAGATTTTTAAAAAGCCAATTGTCGGCTTCTCAGGGGTAGAAACAACCCTTGTCCCAAAAATGTTTGAGCTCGTTGCTCTGGGTGACATTCTAGCAGCACTAGCTAGTGATGAACCAACACCCTCTACTTCTCACCCACCTCAAATACAACGTACCATCAAAATCACCTACCAAAGAAAACCCAAACGAACCCCTGCACTTGCTATTGAGCATGTTTAGGCCCCCATATTAGAACCTATGTAGGAGGAAGTGGAATCTAGAGCTCCCACTTCCCCTGAGGAGCATACCACTCCCATCTTTTAAACAATTAGTGCTGAGGTTCCTCATGCTCAGCCTGATGAGCTCACAACTCCACAAACAGCCTTAAGCCATCACTTTGAGTCTCAACACTCTAGTGATCAACCTTTAGGGGAAAGCTACCATCCCTAGCATCTTGATCTAAACCGCCCCATACCCAGCCTTGACTTCTACTCTGATGAAGATTTAGGCTTCAGTGAGTACTATGAATCTCTCCTTTCTTCCCACACTCAAGAAAAGATGAGTACTCCTGCTTCACCCAGTTCTAGCCCACATCAGCTACCTCTAACTGAGGTGGATCCCTCTGACACTGTTCAGGAGATCCATATGGCAGAGGCTATCACTTTTGCAAGTGATAACATCACTAGGACCTCTACCATGGCAACCCAGCCTCTTGACACTTTTCTTGAAGCTGTCATTGGGCAGGGGAAATCTAGCAGCCAAGAAACCCATGCTGGTGGTGAGGAAGAAGACTTAGGTCCAATTCTCTCATCCCCCCATGATTCTTCATCTGAAGATGAGGGGAGTCTGCAACAACAGGTGCACAAACTGTCAAATTTGTGCACCAACTTTGTGTCAAAGATAGCTCACCTAGAATCTCAGGTGACTATCTTACAGAAGAGGGTCAATAACCAGGAACTTGAGATCACCGATCTCAAGGGCAAGCTAGCTGAGAGACCCATGAGACCAACTCATCCAGGTCCACAAGAACCTATGGATGTCATGGATCAATCTCCCAGCTCACCTATGCAAGAGGGTGATGCTACCAAAAAGGGGGAGAAAATTCTGACAATCACAGAACCTGGGAGTTCTTCTCAGAGTATGGATATAGAGGACTCACCATCCTCTCAAGCAGTTGTCCATATTCAGCAACCTCCTCTAGACAGTGATCTGGAACTGCTCATTCAACAACTGTTTGAGGAGGGAGTACCAAGAGCAATGTCTACCCCATCTAAGAACCCAATCTGGGGTTGGGGGTATGACAGTGATAGGAAAGCTCTTGTGATCTCTAAAGCTCAGGTTCAATAAGAAATTCTCAACATCTCCACCCTAAGTTTCTATGAGAGTATAAACTTGGTGGATCTGCCCTTTGTCAACCCAAGCAACAACAGACAAGCTGCAAGATTGGCAGAAAGGATCCAAGAAAGAGTGTTAGAGGAGTTCAGACTAAGATCAAAATTATATAGACAGAGGCTATAAAGTGAGATATTTGGTCAACTGGATGTTGAGGTGGACCCGGAGATTAGCTTCGAAGGGAAAACCTTGACTGAAGGCCCAAAGGTTGAACTTGTGACCCTTGAGACAGGATCTCCCTCTACACCCATTACCCTCAGTGAAACACCAGCTGGTGATGGTACTTCACAGCCTCTCTATGGCCAGAGCTTGACAGCTGAACCAAGCAATAAAGGCCAAAGCTCTCTTCAGCCTGAGTCACCAAGGCCTGTGGTTGACAAAGGTAAAAGGAAATTAACTGCTGAGGAGATTGAAGAAGTGAAGAGAGAGAGGAAGAGGAAGCTGAGGGGAGAGAGTTCAAGTGGTTCCCCAGGATTTATGGAAGCTGTAATAAGGGCTGCCCCCAGGCTGAACACTCAGGAATATGAGTTAAGGGTAGCCAGGCTAAACTACCTGCGAACCAGAAATTACAATATAGATGAACTCATCTCTCTCCCCTTAGATGAGCTGAATGAACTAGCTGACATTGAGTTATCAAAGGAGAGGAAGGAAGCAGAGGATGCTGCTTTGACCCTCAAGCACAAGGAAGAAATGAGATTGAAAAGACTCTACAAGAAACTTCCTGTCCTCTCCCTAGTTCAAGAAAGTCCTGAGTCAGAGACTGTGGCCTCTGAACAACCTCAGGTAGTTGATGAAGAAGAAAGATTGAAGATGATCAACTATTTGAGTGCCACAGGTCTCTATCAGGCATCTGCACTTCTTTCCCTGCCTCATGAGTATATATTGTTTGAATACAACAAGCAGCTAAAAGAGCAATCCAAAAAGGATAGGCAAGCTGCTAGGAAAAGGCAGAGGGAAAAAGCTACAAAAGCAAGATCCATCATCCGAAAAAATCAAAAAAAGTCTGCTGATAGGCAGAGGATGATGAGTTTCTTAAAACTGTATGGGTTCTCCGAAAGGAGGCTTGGTCCCATGTCTCTATCTACAATGGATGAGCACATAAGGGTGATCAAGCAGAAGATAGAGAAGGGAGAGCTGGTGGACTTGCATTCTCCAAGTCAAGCTCAACCTGAAGTTGAGGTGAAGGATGAACCTACAAAGACAACACACCTGCACCTGGAGCTGCATATCAGCCAACTTCATTTTCTGACCCACAGCAAGGTTCTCCTCCCTTTCCTGAAACTGGGAGAGAGGAGATCCCAACTGAGAGGGATTCCACTGAACAACCTGGCACTAAAGACCAACCCTCTCAGTTAAAATCATCAGGGAGGAAAAAGAGGATGGCCAAAAGAAGATCCTCTTCAAAGAAGAAAAGAAGAAAGGCATCCTCCTCCTAACCTCAGGATGAGTCAGAACATCTCGAGGAAGTGCATGAAGAGGCCTCTCAACCAACTCCAGTCATAGTAGAGCCTCTTGCCATTGGAAGACAAATTCTGTCCTGGACATTTGCTGAAGATCCAGACAGATGGTATGTCATTAGAGATCAAGGAAAACAACATGTCTACTTCATAAATGACATGCTTGAACTCCCTCTGCATGATCTCTATGACATGAGAAGGTACTTCATGAGTCTGAAGAATCCAGATCTGCTAATGAAGAAAGGAATTCTGAAGATCCTCTTATGGACTATCCAAGTCTGAAGAACCTCTCTGTTTTGGTAGCATCAGCCTAGGGGGAGTTTGTAGGAACCTTTGAAGTTAAAAGGCTGATGCAACCAAAGGATACCAAAAAAACCAAGTCTTCCAACATGCACTTCGGAACAAAGGTCAACTAGCTTTGGAAGCTTTTACACACTTAGAAATATGCTAAGTGTAAAATCTTCCGAAGCCAAAGTTCAGAAGAAACTGCTGCGGAAGCTTTACACTTAACTTGGAATATATTCTATGTGTAAAGTCTTCCAAAGCCAAAGACTCAACTCTTTCGAATTAAAGATGAAGTCTTCCAAAGCTTCAAAGACAAAGTCTTCTGAAGCTGCCTACAAGACAAGACTGATTTCTTCTAAAGAGAGAGAAAAGATTCCTTTTTCATCAACTTTATCATAAAGCAACCTACTTTCCGCTGCATGCTCTGGTAGTTCACCTACTATCACTAGTTGGTGAAACTTCCATACTTTATGATAAAGTAGATAAGGTCTTCGCCTGCATGTTCTCCTTTTGTTCCTTTTGGCTTTTTGTAATAGGAAAAGTCAGTGAGCTATGGCATGTCATAGTCACTAGTCAAAAGGCAATCTGCCTTTTGACTTTAGATTGATCTTGTTGTCTAGATTAGTCACTTCCAACTGTCTTTTTACATATTGACGGTTATAGGATGTAGTATAAATAGTCTCCAGTTCTTGCACTTAAAATATACTTGTACAACACTTGTAATAGAACTAGAGAGCAATATACAACTTCCTTGAAAACTTAATCTTGTGTTCTTGTTCTTGTTCTTAAATAGTTTTACTTGTGTTTGTCTTGTATCTTCAGTAAAAGTTTACAGTTCTCTATTTGAATTGTTAAGTGATCTTAAGATCCTCCTAAGTGTGTTAACTAAGTGCAAGCTTAAGTACCTTTTAACGGTCCTGCAAAAAGTAATCCAACTAAAGAATTGAAGAAGAAGAAAATGCCAGGAACTCACCGAACCATTCTAATCTCTAATGTTAGATATGATGAAGAGACTTATGATTTGGTGATAGAGAGAAGATTCGAAGGAAATGAGGGTTGTGATATCAGACTCTTTAGTGGTTACAAGGTCCGTTATTAGATGAATCATATTTTCATTATATGTTCACTAGGCACTTCAGAAGCCTAACCAACAGAACTGGAGAAGATGATCATATGTTCTTCCTCAAATGTATAAGGATCCTGAAGATAACATATAACAGGATCAAAAGAAGAAGATCAGATCATAAGAAGAAGAAGATCCTATTACAACTTGGAAACATGGTGAACCTGGAAATGAATTCTGATGGAGACTTGGTTATTCACAGAGATGATTATCAACCATTGGTGTGTTTGAACCTCAATCATTAAAGAAGATGCTTATAGAGGAAATTGAAAGAATGAAGCATATAAAGATCAATGTCCCGAATAGAAACAAAATGAAAGAAGCCAAGGATTTGTAAACATAATAAGGGCAATATTAGATCCAATATTAGTAGAGAGTCTAGTGACTCCTAAACCATAACCAGCACCAACTTCTACAATTGATCAAACATCAACATTAGCCCCACAAAAAACACAAGCAGAAGATGTTGTAGAATCTTCACAACATCCTCCACCTATAAACCCTAGAAGAACTTAGGTTGTATAATCCTCAGGGGGAGTATTTTTTGTCCTTGAAAGGATCATGCATGCCAATTCAAGAAGTGTTTGGATAGTTGTTCTTCTTGGATGTATTTTTGACAATTGTTGAAGTACTAATGCGGTTAAAGACATAATACAAGTGTAGAAGAAATGCAAATGTTAAGAAGAAATACAGTTGTGAAGAAAATGACCAAGTATTGGTCATCTAAATTTTTCATATGCGAATGAACAATAAAATGAGATTAAGGCATTTATCATGTACATATACTAATAAGGATGAACAACAGACAAATGCTGAAGAAGTTAAAAGAAACATGGCTGTTGAAAGAAGAAATGCAACCAAGCCTTTTGTCATCCGAATTAACCAATGTGGTTGAACAAAACAAATACTAGTAAAGACTTAAAGATGTGTATTATACTTTTGTCTTGTACGTCTGATGTAATACTTTAGTCAGGGTATTTTAGTCATTGTATAGGTCATATGTTAGGCCTATAAATGTTTGTATTCACTTTTTGCAACCCTGAACCCCACACCAATCCTTGTATTTTAATCAAAAGCATATCAATTACAAAGTTTGATGAGTATTATTATATGTTTGATCTTTGTTCATCGTATTTCCGCTGTAATAGATCATTAAATCAGTCAGTATATTCGATCCTAATCAAAGAAATCACCAAGTCACAAGGGTGGAATTATCATGTAGAAAGGTATTATCGCATGATAATTACATCTCTGTGTAATAATATCATAAAAGTGTAATTCTTCACGCATTATTATTACTCCTTGTTGCTTGATAATTCCACCCCGCCACTATGTAGGCTTCATACAAAAACATCAGTTTGTATTTTGAATTTTTTTTCTGACATGTGTGTCTATATATATATATATGTGTGTGTGTACACACATATATACATATGTACAGGGTAGTTGCTTGGGCTATGTAGTGTGAACAACTCTAGAGGGATAATCCCAAGGGTGCCCAAATGCCTTACCTTGTGTCTAGAGTAAAAGAATTACTACACAAATAGATGAATTAGAGATGATTAATAAGTTATTAATTTGTGTGGCTTGTAAATGATGTTCCTTTTGGCTTTTTCTATGTTTTCTTAGTTCTTTTTGTTGTTTCTTTTAATTTGACTCTTTTAAAAGTTTTTTAATTATTTTATAGTTTGTTTTTCTCTTATTATCGATATTGCTAGTAGATCATAATTGTTCTTTTTAAATTTACTTTGTGTTTGTCAACGTCTATTTCCACAACAACGTGCTAATTTAGATTCTAAAAATTCTCTTATAACGTGCATATCTTTTTATCTATGTTATAGGTTGTGATAATTTCTTTTTATACTAACTTTCATGTTAGTCAAATCTTATTTTTATGACATAGTTCTCTTAGATTTTGAACATACCCTTGTGACATACTTATATTTACGTAAAATCTACTCCCCATGGAGCATAGTTTTTATTTTATAAAATGATTACAAAACATTTGAATTTTGAATTATGGTCCCAAATTTTTTTTAACAAATTTGAATAATTATCATACAGGTCCCTTAACTTTAATAAACTTATAATATACATTTGTCAAACTTATTGTTTTTTTATCTAAAATACATTAATCAACTTATTGTTTCTAAAAGGAGTGGTGTTTGTGATTAATTTAACTAGTGTGTTCCGGTCACGCTTACTCGTGTGATGGACATCACAAAATAACCACGTCAATGGGGCTTAGAATCGGCGTTCAGTTGTGGCTGCTAACTATAAATGGCAGCCATGCCCAGGCAACCAACATTATTCCAGTGATACCATCACAGCCTATCATGTAAACACCAAAACAACAACATACCTAATGGAACAACCTTCATCTTAAATAAACAACGGCTTGTTATCATCGACATCTGTTAGTCCAAATGATCATTAGAACGTGCTTTTGATGAAGATTTAACACTAAAATCCACAAGATATCACTAAGTCTAATAGCTTGTGGACCAAGTAATGAGAGAATATGAACCCAAATCAAACATAATACTCATTTGTAAGATGATTTGTGAAGAACAAGAAGAATAATGCTCAAATGTAAGAAATAAAAGCTCCTAGTAATATACCCAAAATTAATGAACTCAAATATGTAATATCAATAAAGTATCCAGAGTTACATAATGAAGAACAAAGATACATATATATATATATATATATATATATATATATATATATATATATATATATATATATATATATATATATACAGTACCTAGTTTCGCATACTGCCAAACTGTATGCACCAGGGCATGAGAAACTACCGGGCGAAACTGCAGTTTCGCATGCCATAGAATATAAAATAAGACAAAAGTAAACTAGATCCTATTACAATAATATCTAAGCTATCTTAAACTATAACTAAATAACAGAAAATCAAACGGCAAGGTGAATACCACCTTATACTTGATCATCAATACTCTTCCTAGAGGGGTATTCACCTGCCGGGTCTTCAGAATCAGCTCCAGCCTTTGCTTGCTCCATCATTCTACCAAGTCTCTAACTTTTGCCTCCATATCTTCATGTTCTTACACACACTTTACAAGCTTCTTAATCTCCAATCTCACACCTCGAGCTTTGTTTGCAACCCTCTCAAACAAGCTGGCCTTAGTTTTAGTCTCTTCTCCTGCTCCGGCCATAATTTGATTCTCACATAACACCTTCAGATCATCATCACTGAATGAGAAGACCTCCATAGGATCAAAAAACCTTATTTCATTTCCATCCTTCACCCTCACCACTGCTTCATCTGTTTGGTTATCATATAACCACTTCTTGAAATTCTGTAGTCTAGAAGGATGTTGATCAGGTATCCTTACTCTATTGATGGTCTTTGGTGACTTTAGTTTCAACACAATCTTTCCTTTCCTGGTCGCCCAGTCTAGATACTTCTTTGATCGTCTCCTCTCTGGCTTCATATATCTAAAAGCTTCAAAGTTGTCTTTTATGCTTTGATGGATCTCATTCTCTAACAAAGTAGCACGTTCACTCAAGGATGAATCTAGGAGGGGAATCTCTTCCAACCTACTCAAATCCCACTTAGGAAGGGTCTTAAACGCCTTCCTTTTATGAAAATAAGAGATTCCCCCTCCATGCCTTTTAGTCATAAACATCTTGTGCTTTGAGTTATACTTCCAACTCACAATCTTCTTATCTGACTCCTTCCTCCCTGCTTCTTTAATGTTCTAAAACAAAGGGGTTTGCTTCTCTGGTTCCTCCTTTTTAGTAAACCAATCCTCCATCCTCAACTCAACCACATCTCCTTGGATTGAACTCCTTTGAGCCACATAAGTCATTGGCCTCTCATCAACTATGTAAAATTCTGGCTCAGAATCATAGTCCACCGACTGCTCTTCCACCTCTTCCTCCTTATCTGTTAAGTTAAGCTCAACATTCCCTTTGTCACCTCCTTGACTCTCCTTCCTGATTACCTCATTTCCAATAAGATTGGTGTCCAAATCAAACCCTAAATCAATGAATTCAGCCTCAATCACTTGATCAGCATCCTCTCCTTCTATAACTCGTTCTCTACTACCTGCACCGGCTTCAAACCCAATACCACTACCACCAGCTTTACCTCCAACATCAGCTTCATCACCACCTACATCACTTTAACCAGCTCCAGAGATTCTACCAACACTACCTCCAACTCTCGATCCTCCTACACCATTTACACCTGCTCCTGGGGTCTTATGAATAAAAGGGAACTTGGATGTGTCAGTTATTTCCCTGATTTATTTAGCACTAAGTACATTAGCAGCACCAGCAGTCCTCCTTAGATCACTTACCTCTTCCAACAGCCTTCTTATCAAATCCTGTTGGCTTAATATAACTTTCCTCAACTTATCAATCTCTGAATCCCTTATTTTCCCCCTCTCCTCCGAGTTTCTTAGCTTGGTCTTTATCATTCTTAGCTCATTTGATAAGGATGTATTGAGATTCCTAATCACATCCTTATCAAACTCTACTCTGACATCCCTCCTTGCCCTCTCTGCTTCTCCTACACGCCTAGTCTTAGGAATGACTGTCTGCTTGCTCATACTCCTCTTTTCTCATATCAGGGAATCAACTCTAATTGTTTTCTCAGCACTCTTCTTCTTTCTCTTCTTTCTTAGTTCCTCCTCAATCTCATCCAATTGCTCTTCGAAGGTCAAATCAGTCTCCTTTGTGTACTTCTTTCTCTTTCTAATATCCTCAACATTTCCCCCAGTCTCTATTGCTCTTCTTTCCTCAAGAGGGATCAAACTCTTGATATAGTTCCACCTTTCTTCTGTGTACATGCTCTCCAGCAGATATGTGATTTTCCTAAAAAATCATGCCTGGAAGCAGTATAGTCAACAAAGATCCTCGGGTTCATTGGAGTCAATCTCAGTTCATCTTCGAGCTTAGGTAAGTTTGGCTTTAGATAATCTAGAATGATCTGAATGAATCTTGGATAAAGCAGCCACTTATCCTTTTTTAGAGCCATGATGTTCTCTAACAGGTAGTCATGAATGATTTGGGCTATGTTTTCCTTTTCACCTTTACAGAACATAATCATAGTTGTGGACCATTTTAGATTTAGCCCATCTGATTCTCCCTTTCTATGATCCAAACAGCTAATGAAGACGTGAGCTATAAATCTCCACTCTTTCGAGAGAAATGACTTCTTGATCTCCTTCTGCTTCTTGAAGTCGGTTCCCTCATAACCAATATCCTTAAATGCTCTAATCACCTTAAAATCAGTCACCTCTGCGCTCTCCCCCATGTCATCCTCCATACATAGGGCCTTGGCCACTGTCTCGGTCGAGATCTCAAATAGCTCTCCCTGAATCGACGCTTTGATAATCCTCTGCTTGGCGTCATACTCAGCCGTTCTCCAGAACTCTCTGATCTGATTCTCATCTATAATGGGAGAGTGAGAAATAGCATAGTAGATGGGAGATCTCTTCAACCAATCAATGGCATATCTATAGCCGGTAGACTTTGGATCTCTATCGTTTAGATACGCCACCATGTTTGATCTAGGATCAAACTTCAAACTCCTCATAGTGGCTACAGGTGAAATCGAGAATTCGTTAGATCACAAAAGATTACAAAACATTTAAAATTTTATAATTTTAAATGATATTATTTATCTACTATTTAATATTATTATAAATTAAATAATTAATTAATAATATAATTTAATATTTTTTATTTTTTTAATTAGTTTCGGATATAATTTCGCAAGAAGAAACTATTGTTTCGCACAGAAGAATATAGATTCGCAAGAACCAAATAAACTTAAGAGGGTACACGTGAGAAACTATAGTTTCGCAGCCAAGACTCAAGAGATTCTCTTGGAGTGAAAAACTATAGTTTCGCAACAGGAAACTATAGTTTCGCAAAGAGAAACTATAGTTTCGCATTGGGAACTATAGTTTCGCATGGACTCCGAAACTATAGATTCGCAATATCCGGGCGAAACTATTCAGTGCACACGGGTAGCATGACTAAATAGTTTCGCACAGATTAGTGAACTTTCGTTCAATTTCGCACCAACACACCTTAGTTTCGTACATTGAATTTGCGAAACCCAAAAGTCACCAAAACAATTTTTGCGTAAAAATACAAACAAAACACATCCAAAGGTTCGAAACTTGTTCAGAAACAAGATTTACCGGTTAGTCGTGCATAAAAACACTTCAAAAATCGATTTTGAATCCTTGGCTAAAAGGCAGTTCGTTTTTCAAATGAAAAAGGGGAATTTTGCAGATGGGGAAACAAATGACGAAACTGTTATTTATACACCATAGTTTTGCATGTGCCGAAACTTTAGTTTCGCATGGAAAAACAACAGTTTCACACAGCCAATGAAACTATAGTTTCGCTCGCAGAACCAGGTTAGCAAAATTGTACTTTCGCATAGCAAAACAATAGTTTCTCATAGAGAAATAACAATTTCGCAATAACCAATATTTTTTTATGTAAAAGGAAGACTTCTCAACCCACGAGACTTGACAACAAAAATTTGAAAAAATAAAGCACGAAGGCAAGGATATCGGACACGCTTTTGCAAGAAATCGTCTAGAGATTTGAGGATTGACGGGATTGCCAATATGCTTTCCATTAAAACCCATGTCGTATTCTTTTCAACGAAGACTTGTAACACAATTTTATCATGTTTTGGGTTCGATTAAGAACACTCAAGAAACTTGGTTCCCACAGTCATTCGGCAAAGAACTCATCTCGTCATCATGGTTTATAGAGTTTAATCATTGATTCTGCTTGAAATTTTCTGGAATGGACACAAAGTGGATCATATGATATAC
The DNA here is from genome assembly GCA_025506505.1 of Flaveria sonorensis. Classification (NCBI taxonomy): domain Eukaryota; kingdom Viridiplantae; phylum Streptophyta; class Magnoliopsida; order Asterales; family Asteraceae; genus Flaveria; species Flaveria sonorensis. The sequence goes on from CM046432.1 coordinate 39,279,376, forward strand.
ATAAGGATGGAAGAAGGGGTGGATGATCAGAGCTCCAGGTCTATACTCATGTATAACAGAGAAGATACTCATTCAGGTCTATACTCACATATAACAGAGAAGATCATCATTTGAGCGTGTTGATGAGAGCTTCAGGTCTATACTCACGTATAACAGAGAAGATCACCTCTCCAAGTCAATGCTTACGTATAGCAGAGGAGTTGGACATGCAATTTATTCAGGGCTAAAGGATAGGGAAAAATTGGTAATACAAGACCAAACACAGAAATCAGCCACTCTCAACACAGATTTTGATGAGATTTGTAACTTTGTGCAAGCCAAGATGACATGGAATATGCCTTATCATTGAGGTTGATCTTTAGTTACGTCAGACAGTCACCGTCTACTTCGTTTTAGGCCACCAGGCCTACCAACATATCCTAACTCAACGCCTCTGACCTCCTTCAAACACTATCTAAGCTTCCTAAATCCTACACCAAAGAAAATATAAGATTATATACAGAACAACTTAAATAGCAATAGAAGAAAAATATGAATGGTCAATGTCTATTCTCCCCCGAAATTTCTATTAAAGTGCAACAAAAGAAATTTCCTTGTAAACGGAGATGCACTTCGGGAAAGTGTTGGTGTTGAAACTTCTTACATGCGAGTTATAAAGAATAGATTTTTTTAAGAACAATTAAAATCAGAATACTTATGAAATAGTTATAGATTGCAGCCAGAATTTTCCCTTAAAAAGAAATTAGACCCAACATGTTAATCAATTCATAAAACCGAGGTTTATCATAATTTTTTGTGAAAAGATCGGCCTTTTAACTTTTGCTATCAATGGGAATAATGTCAATAAAACCCTTTTCTTGTGCATCTCGGATTACGTGAATTCTAGTTTCAATGTGCTGGTGCGAGTATGATGAATTGAATTTTTGGCAATTCTAACGGCCGCTTCATTGTCACAGAAGAGCGACGGGTGAAGAAAATTACTCCCATAATCCATCATTTGATGTTGAATCCACAAAACTTATGAGCAACAATGTGAAGCAGTAATATACTCAGCCTCCTCTATTGATAGAGAAACTATTGTCTGCTTCTTGCTTTGCCATGAAACCAGGCAATCCCCGAGATATTGGCAACCGCCTGTAACTGAATTTCTATCAAGCTTACAACCACCATAATCGCTGTTAGAGTATGCATGAAGATCAAAGTTTCCTCCTTTTGGGTACCAGAGACCCAGATGGGGAGATCCCTTTAAGTAATGGAAGATACGTTTAACAGCTTTCTCATGGGATTCTTTGGGATTGGCTTGATATCGAGCACAGTAACACACAGGAAATGTAATATCTGGATGACTCGCTATGAGATACATTAGGTATCCGATCATAGAACGATATCAGTGAGCATCAACTGGCTTTCCATTGTCATCAGGGGTTAAGCAGGTTTGTGCAGAGAAAGGAGTAAGCTCGGGAGAAGCATCATTCATGTTGTACTTCAATAGGATTTCCAGAATGTGTTTCTCTTGATGAATGAGAATTCCATCTGGCTTTTGATCGACCTGTAATCCTAAGAAGAAGCACATCTCCCCTATCATACTCATTTCAAAGTGCTCTTTCATCACTTCTTCAAACTCTTTACACAACTTCTCATTCGTTGACCCGAAGATGATGTCGTCGACATATACTTGAACAGTAAGAACATCTCCATTAACCTCCTTTTAAACAAAGTCATGTCTATAATTCCACAAGTGAATCCTTTTTCGAGGAGATACTATGTTAGGGTGTCGTACTAGATTCTAGGAGCTTGATGTAATCCATACAAGGATTTATCCAGTTTGTAGACTTTTTCAGGAAAATCTAGTTCTTCAAAACCTGGTGGCTAGCAAACATAGATCTCTTCGTCAATAGGTCCATACAGGAAGGCACATTTGATGTCCATCTGAAAAACTTTAAATTTTTTATGAGCAGCATGAGCAAGCAAAATCCGAATGGCTTTAATCCTGGCTATAGGGGCAAACACCTCTGTGTAATCAATCCCCTCCTCCTGAGCAAATCCTTGAACAACCAGCCTTGATTTGTTTCTAATCACAACTCCACAATCATCTGGTTTGTTCTTGAATAACCACTTTGTACCAATTGGATACTTATTTGGAGGAAGATCAACTAGTTGCCACACTTTTAGTTTTCTGAACTGTTGAAGTGCTAACTGCATTGACTCAACCCAGCTTGGATCTTGAAGAGCCATGGCGACATTTTTGGGAACGATTTGTGATAGAAAGAAAGCAAAGAGACATTCATTCATAAGCCTAGATTGGCTTCGAGTCCTGAAACCATCAGATATTGAACCAATGACATAATCATGTGGGTGGTCTTTTAGAGTTTTAAAGTTAGTGTTAAGGGTTGAGGAATTGGATGAAATGGGTTGTGGAGAAGATGGTTGTGAGGTTGATGAAAGTAAGGAGGATGGTTGATTGGAAATAGGACATTGAGGAATTTGTGATGGTGTTGAAGGGATTTGGTTTTCAGGTTTAGGTTGATGTTAAGGTAGGAATTCTGGTTGAAGGTGAGGTAGTAGTTCAGGTTGAGGTTGAGGTTGAGGTAGTGGTTCTGGTTGTTGTTGAGGTGGTAGTTGAATGGGAATGAAAGGTTGACCACTTAATGAAGGATCGCCATCATCAGGGAAGGATGTCAGATTGAATGAATTAAACATGATGTTCAAATCATAGAACTAATCTGGATCAGAACCAACATTGGAAACATTCGACTCTTTCCAATCAACATAAAAAGATTCTTGCATTATTCGGGTCCGTTTGTTGTATACTCTGTAAGCCTTTTGAGTTGAAGAGTATCTGACAAAGTACCATTCATCTGACACTGCTCCAAACTTAGAATTTTAAGCTTGAGTATTTAACAAAGTGCACGAGCAGCCGAAAGGACGAAAGAAATCAATCAACGGCTTACGCTTGTGAAACAGTTCATATGGAGTCTTCATCTTGTCTTTCACAATCAGAACTCTGTTTTGAACATAGGAGGCACAGTTGACTGCTTCTACCCAGAAAATAATAGGAAGTTTAGATTCAATGAGCATAGTCTGGGCTGCTTCAATAAGAGTGCGATTCTTCCTTTCAGCAACACCGTTCTGTTGAGGAGTTCGGGCTGCGCTGAATTGTCTGAGGATTCCTTTGCCTGCACAGAATGAATCAAAGATTTGATTTCTAAACTCTGTCCCGTTATCTCTTCGAATCGCCAACACTTTCTTGTTGTTGATATTCTCAATTGTTAAAATCAGCTTCTGTAACACCTCTGTTGTCTCCCCCTTATGTGCTAGGAAAGGAACCCAAGAATATCTGGAAAAACCATCTGTAACAACAAGACAATAAGATTTCTTAGCAATACTCTTCACACTTATTGGACTGAACAGATCACAATGTAATAACTCAAGAGGATTAGAAATTGAGTTTTCTTGTTTAGGCTTGTGTGATTTCTTGTGTTATTTAACTTTAGCACAAGATATACACTTTTCAATTACGGAAAAGTCTTTTTGAGGTAAACCTCTGAGAAGATTATTTTTAACCAATTTGTTAATGTTCTTAAAATTCACATGACCCAAACGTCGATGCCAGAGAAATGACTTAGAGGGAGAAGCTTTTGACAAGAGACAGGTCATAGTGGAGGTTGATTCTTTGGAGTTCATATCAAGCAAATATGTGTCGTTTTTCCTTGGAGCTCACATGATTATCAAATCATCTAAAACTGAAAATTCAGGCTTAAGAAACAAACACTCATTAGATTTAAAAAGCACATGAATATTCTTGTCTAAAATTTGTAGGACGCTTAAAAGATTGAATGCCAATTCAGGCACAAAATTTACCTTTTCCAAGGTTAAACAACCATTGGATACCTCACCTTAACCTATCTGTTGGTCTAGATCCTTTGTATAGGTTTAGATGATAAATCAACTCTTGTAATAACTCATTGTAATTCTCTTTTGATAACTTAATGTACTGCATGAATTATATGTTAACCCATATTATTGTGTGTGTTGGTTTATGTGTCATTACAAGAAACATCAGACTTGATAAATTTAAAAAATTGACCAAGTGTTTGAACAATCTGCGGATGAATAAGTGTTATTCCGTAGATGTTCTCCGGAATATAACTAAAGTCTGTACTTCTGTAGATCTCCTACGGAAGAACAACAACTGCTGAACAAGTCCAAAGATCTAGTGGAGCTACTGAAGGAGAGCTTGCTGCTGAAGAATTACAAGAACTCTTGAAATGCCTGAGCTGTTTACAGTTGAAGCACCTCAGCTTTGATTTATCAAATCTAACCTTTGTATTCTAGTTTCCAAAATTCTTCCTTCCTGTTCTCTCCATGAATCTTCTTGCCCTTAAAGTGATTATAGCCATTTGCCATTGAAGATCTGCTTCTTCCAAATCTTCAGGATCCACTTGATACATGTCTTCTGCAGTCATTCCTCTTCCCCTTAGTTCACCAGCCACCAAAGCTTCATAACTATATACGAAGAGACCAAATAAAGCCATGCTTTCTGAAGAAACCTATGGAAGACTTGATGATTTTGATGTAGATCCACTACCTGTAGTCTTGTCAGAAGTGCCTGTCATACCACCATAAGCTGACACATGCTTTGATGAATCTGAAGTAGATGAAATAAGAGCAGCATTCTGTGAGTAAGCTTGGGATGGAAGCATTGCCTGATTGTATTATTGTTGTTTCAGGTCTAACTCAAAGGACTTTAACTTATTGATAATGTCCATCAGTTTGTAATCCAGAAATCCCCTTTCTTGCCTCACCATCCTCACTTGCAGACTCCACTGTGGTGGAAGAGAATCTAGCAGCTTCATGACTTACTCATTGTTTGACAGCTTCTCATCATACTTCTTAAGTGTGTTTATAATGGACAAAAAACAGTTTGTTAGATTAGTAAGACTCTTATTTTTGTGTCCAACAAAAGAATTAAATTCCTTTTCAGCTTGGGTGGCTTTATCCTTGACCAATTCCTCATTACCATCATAGAACTCACACAATGCATCATACAAAGCCTTTGCACTTTTATATTCACCAAATCTGTTGTAGATTTTTGCTGATAGGCACAAGGTCAGAGCACCAAATGCCTTCTGATCCTGATCAATCAGCTTGATGTCTCTCTCAGAGTATTTTTTCGGATATGCAATCTGAATGATCACATTGTCTTCCACTGAAACAGGCACATGAGGTCCTTTCACAATTGACTCCCATTGAGTGTGATCGGTGTACAAGAAGAAAGCTTTTAAACACCTTTTCCAATCATCAAAGTTGTCATCGTTGATTAGCTTAGGAGGTCTGTTAGGTGCCACACTCTCAAGATTAGCAAGAGTAAGACTTGTTGCCATTGAAATTTTGATTAAGTCAAAGAACTAGTAGTTTCGCACATAAGAGGCTAGTTTCGCACAGAAAACAATAGTTTCGTAGGAGCTAATTTCGCACACAGAACTTGTTGGGTCTGAAAAGGATAGTCTATATTATCAACACAGTCAAAGTCAACAAATGTTAACGTCCATCTCAAAGTCATCAGAAAAGTCAAAGAGACACGTTCGAGACGAAGAACTAAGACGAGACGTTGAAGATATATTGGGCTAGGAGTTTTATTGATAATAAATATATTTTGTGTCAACAAAATATATTTAATTATGTTTCAGTCTCTTTTAAGTTTTATATGTAATTTCTCTAATTGTCTATGTCTAGAGACTTAATATGTCATTATGAATATTATCATTATAAATACATTAGTGATGTGGAAACCACTGATTCTGCTAGTGGATCAAATATTGCAATCGTATTATTGCCGTTTATCGAATTTGTGATGAGGAATCTCACAAACCCGTTGATGATTTCATGTGAAGATCTATTGCAAGATGAAATGTATGATGATGAATGAATGATGAACAATAAAGAACATATATTCATATAAATTTCATTCATTCATATGTATGATTTCAAGAGAATTACAAGGGAGTTTGCAAGCACAATTTCTCTCACACACACTCAACCTTGAATTCTCTAGTGAATGCTAGGGATTCTTTGTAGATTGTTCCAATGTTTGATTAGAGTATAAATGACTATACTTAGTCAATTTATACTCTTTACAAAAATAAATAAAATAAGCACAAATGATAACACAAATATAGTTCTAAGTCTGATAAATTCTCTATTGCTGATGCGTGACTGCCGGGTGCTGACGTCATTCGGGAAAACCGCTGAAGTTGACTGTCGACTTTGACCACGGTTGACCAAGTTTGACTTTGGTCAATTTTCTTTGTTTTGATCATATTTTCAGCATAGCTTCACCGTGTTGGTTTTAGTAATCATCATGAGATTTGACACTTAGGTTTTGGTAAGTATCATCTTCAAATAGTCTAACAATACTCCCCCTAAGATGATGCTACCAAAACCTCATGATTATCAAAACCTTGGATGTTGATTGACGTGCAGTCTTGAAGTGCAACCAATATTGCAATCGTATTGTTGCCGTTTATCGAATTTGTGATGCGGAATCTCACAAACCCGTTGATGATTTCAATTGAAGATCTATTGCAAGATGAAATGTATGATGATGAATGAACGATGAACAATCAAGAACATATATTCATATAAATTTCATTCATTCATATGTATGATTTCAAGAGAATTACTAGGGTGTTTGCAAGCACACTTTCTATCACACACTCAACCTTGAATTCTCTAGTGAATGCTATGGATTCTTTGTAGATTGTTCCAATGATTGATTAGAGTATAAATGACTACACTTAGTCAATTTATACTCTTTACAAAAATAAATAAAATAAGCACAAATGATTACACAAATATAGTTCTAAGTCTGATAAATTCTCTATTGCTGATGCGTGACTGCCGGGTGCTGACGTCATTCGGGAAGACCGCTGATGTGTCGACTTTGACCACGGTTGACCAAGTTTGACTTTGGTCAATTTTCTTCCTTTTGATCATATTTTCAGCATAGCTTCACCATGTTGGTTTTAGTAATCATCATGAGATTTGACACTTAGGTTTTGGTAAGTATCATCTTCAAATAGTCCAACAATACTCCCCCTAAGATGATGCTACCAAAACCTCATGATTATCAAAACCTTGGATGTTGATTGACGTGCAGTCTTGAAGTGCAACCAATATTGCAATCGTATTGTTGCCGTTTATAGAATTTGTGATGCGGAATCTCATAAACCCGTTGATGATTTCAAGTGAAGATCTATTGCAAGTGAAATGTATGATGATGAATGAATGATGAACAATCAAGAACATATATTCATATAAATTTCATTCATTCATATGTATGATTTCAAGAGAATTACTAGGGTGTTTGCAAGCACACTTTCTCTCACACACTCAACCTTGAATTCTCTAGTGAATGCTATGGATTCTTTGTAGATTGTTCCAATGTTTGATTAGAGTATAAATGACTACACTTAGTCAATTTATACTCTTTACAAAAATAAATAAAATTACATTTAAGCACAAATGATTACACAAATATAGTTCTAAGTCTGATAAATTCTCTATTGCTAATGCATGACTGCCGGGTGCTGACGTCATTCGGGACGACCGCTGATGTTGACTGTTGACTTTGACCATGGTTGACCAAGTTTGACTTTGGTCAATTTTCTTTGTTTTGATCATATTTTCAGCATAGCTTCACCGTGTCGGTTTTGGTAATCATCATGAGATTTGGCACTTAGGTTTTGGTAAGTATCATCTTCAAATAGTCCAACAATACTCCCCTAAGATGATGCTACCAAAACCTTATGATTATCAAAACCTTGGATGTTGATTGACGTGCAGTCTTGAAGTGCAGTCAATATTGCAATCGTATTGTTGTCGTTTATCGAATTTGTGGTGCGGAATCTCACAAACCCATTGATGATTTCAAGTGAAGATCTATTGCAAGATGAAATGTATGATGATGAATGAATGATGAACAATCAAGAACATATATTCATATAAATTTCATTCATTCATATGTATGATTTCAAGAGAATTACAAGGTTGTTTGCAAGCACACTTTCTCTCACACACTCAACCTTGAATTCTCTAGTGAATGCTATGGATTCTTTGTAGATTGTTCCAATGTTTGATTAGAGTATAAATGACTACACTTAGTCAATTTATACTCTTTACAATAATAAAATTAATTACATTTAAGCACAAATGATTACACAAATATAGTTCTAAGTCTGATAAATTCTCTATTGTTGATTCGTGACTGTCGGGTGCTGACGTCATTCGGGACAACCGCTGATGTTGACTGTTGACTTTGACCACGGTTGACCAAGTTTGACTTTGGTCAATTTTCTTCGTTTTGATCATATTTTCAGCATAGCTTCACCGTGTCGGTTTTGGTAATCATCATGAGATTTGGCACTTAGGTTTTGGTAAGTATCATCTTCAAATAGTCCAACAATACTCCCCCTAAGATGATGCTGCCAAAACCTTATGATTATCAAAACCTTGGATGTTGATTGATGTGCAGTCTTGAAGTGCAGTCTTCTCCCCCTTTTTGGTAGTATATTCTTAGAAGCTTCATAAAAAGGCACTGAGAAAAAGACTTTGTTTTGGCACATAAAGACTTTGGTTCGGCACTTGATGGATGTTTCATCAGCTTGATCTTCTAGTCTTGTTTTTAAGACTTGAAAATGCACCCATGTGCATACACTATGTATTGCACAGGTAGCAATATCAGTAGTTTTATCTCAACTTCAGAAGTAAAGGAGAAGCATCAGAAATTCTTCAGACTTATCATATACTCTCCACCAACAAAAGCTTTGGAGGGTGAGGAACTTTTGTGTATAAGACACCAAGAGGAGGATTCTTAGTTCTCAGCAACTAGTGGGAGATCTTTGAAGGAAGCAGGAGTGTTCACTTGACATCTTGAACTGAATAAGAAACTCAAGCATGTTGTACAATTCATCACCTGCAAAAGTCTAAATCCTCTCAGTAGAGGTATTGCATGGAAGTTTCACTCCTAAATCAATAACAAATGTAAATCTGCCAAAACTAAGAAAAATACTAAAAAATGACAAATCTTTTTGGAATTTTAGTTTTTTTTCAAAATTAAGATATTTACAAGCATGAATCCTTCAACTGCAATAAGATCATACTAATCCAAAATCCTCTACATCTAAGAATGTTTAAAGTTTGGAATAAACATAGACAAAGAACAAAGTTGATTGTAAGTATGTTTGTCCACTTAAACTCATGCAAGGATCTTTTGTCAACAATTTGTGATATTTATTATGTTTAGGTTTGATTAGATAAGAAAATTGAGTACCCCACACTCAGAAATATGGAAGAATAACTCTCCTCATGAAAACATGGTGGCACTTTATCACAACTTGAACCAGGCTACTAAGAGTATAAATTCGCATGATATGATCCACTTTGAGAGTCTTTTATCCTTCACTTTTGAAGTTGATCCTCATTGGGATTCTTTTAGCTTTGATCCTCATTGGGATTCTTTTCTTTGCCATTTTGGCATGTATCAGCACTTTTAGTGCAAGGTCAACTAGGTCTGTGCTCAGCACAATAGAAGTTTTCCTTATGTTTACTCCAGGTCTGTATTTACATACAATAAAGGAGAAACAGATGCTTTTATCAATGAGAAATTTATAAACCATTTTCGCATGGTGTGTTTAGGTAACCACACAGCCAAACACTTGGAAAAGTCATTGCTTACCAATACCCAAAGATGGTTTTGGTCCACAATTGCATATTGATTTAGTTCATCATAAATATGCTTATCTTGAATCCAAGCTGAGCCTACTGACATATCAAACAGAGTCTTGTCAGTCTTTATTAATTTGAAAATAGATGCAAAAGATAGTAGATGAGTGTACTATCATTTCTCATGTAAATGCAGGAAGATTCAATAGAAATATTTTTGGATTTTTCTTGATTTTCTAATTTTTAGGATTTTGGTTTTTTGAGAAAATAAAGAAATGGCATATGTATTATCAATTCAATAGAGATCATCAACAGTTACTCTATGTAGCAATGTAATCAGACTAAGCAGATGAAATGAAACATCGGTTGTTTCTTGCATTGCCATCATAGTTTCTCTGAATCATTGATGTCCTGCATTGAATCATGGTTAATTTATACTCCATTTGGCTCAGTTGCATCATAATATCATGAACAGGAAGAACGTTCCTGTCATGAGAAGGGATCAGTCACTGCTAACTTTTCTTGGGTTGGCAGGCCTCCATAACTGTCCCTATCATTTTAGCAAATCAGTTAGATGTATCAACCCAGGCCATTATTGTCCTGAGCTATCCATTTGCATTTTTATATATGACTTGCTCGTATGTGTATGATTTTGCTGTATCTGATGATATATCAGATTAACCTCTGGAAATTATTTTCTTTCTCTAACATTGTTTTGCTTTTAAACCAACTGACTCAACTTTTGTTTGTTTAACAAAAGGAGTTTGTTTGGCTTTTGAAAATCTTTTGGGTGGTTTAGAAAATCTGGTTTGCTTTTGAAAGTTTTATGGAGGTATAGTAAAGGATCTTTGTCCTTGATCATGTTTGTTTCTTCTGGGCATGTGATTATATTCATCATAAGAATTATAATTATGATTATAATAATCTGATGGATATGATCTTCTATGATATCTATTATTCCAAGTATTATTCCTATATCTGTCATACTGATGTTGTGTGTATGATTTAGGATAATGACTTGGTGCCTAATAATCATGAATATCATAATGTTTAAAATCATACCCATGTTGATATGATCGAGGAGAAGAGTATCTATGATGTCTGTTGTACTACTCATGCTCCGATCTTGGTGAGTATGACTCTGATGTATGATAAGATCTTTGACCTCTTCTGTGTTATGATGTTGGAGAGTTGTTGTATGAACACTCTGAAGTGGTATGATTCTCCATGTCATAATTTAAGCAGTAAGGAGTAGGTATGGATCTTCTTCCCTTAGGCTTGAATGATGAAGTTGGATTTGCTTAAAACTTCACAGCCTTTTGTGTTGGTTGTTTTTGCTGCTTTCTCTTGTGAGGACATATATATGTATCACTCTCAGTGTTTTTACACTCTAAAGTGTTGTGTGAATCTGAATTACATGTCTCATAGAGAATTGGTTGTTGTTTTGGAGTTTCTAATGTAGCCTTTGAGGTTGATGGTTAGTTTGGATCAGGTGTAAAAGACTGGTCTAACTTTTCTTCTTTCTTTTAGATCTGGTCTTCTTCCTCTTGACTTGTTCTTTGATTTCTTGTACCTCAGGCTCCTGTTTGTTCTTTAACTCCATCTTGATCTTTGTCTTCAGTTCAGCCTTAGGCAATTCTGGTTCAACGAATCCTGCTGGTTTGAATTTCTCATAGAGAACCATTACCTTTTGTTTGTTGTCAGGCTTTGCTGCTTTCGATTTCTATGGTTGTGTTTGTTTTGGAGTGATTTCTTCAATGACATGACTAATACATATCAATGTTTGTTTGTTTGTTTGGTTGGTTGATTTCTTCATCACTGTCATCACTTGCAGGATCTCCATCTTGATCATCACAAGAATGAAAGGTTTCATAAGGTGGTGATTCTGGTTTGAGGTACAGCTTTAGTGTTATTTAAGGAGAAGTGATTTGAGTGATGGTGGATGGTTTGTTTGTTGGATGATGATCATGCATATTTGAATCTTCTTTGATTGGACTTGTCATTGAAGTTGGCATTTCTGTGTAGTTATCATTGTATGGAGGAAGAACAACATGGTATGTAGTTCCAGCACTCTTCTTTTGATCTCTTTGTGCATTAAGTAGTTCTTCCAACTTGCTGGCAGTCATCTTTAAATTTCAAGTTCAACTTCTGTTGATGCATGATTTGTTTTTGTCTTTGGTAGAGACTTAGTGAGTCTAGTAACTTGAGCTTGAAGACTAAATCTTTCTCCAAGGAGTTTGTCTACATCCTTGAGAAGAGAATTGATTTTATCTTTAAAGGCTTTATGTTGTATCTTTAATTCTGCATTTGTAGCCTTTTCTGTATTGATTGCTTGATTTAGACGCTCAATGTAATGTTGCAAGTTATTGATTGTTTTGGTTGTACTTGCTTCTGATATTTTGGCTTCAGTTTCAGCCTTTGTATTTGTTAACTTCATAGAGAGTTCAGTTGATTGAGCATTCGGATTGTGATTTTCTTTAAGCAATTTATCAACTTTTTTCTCTAGCAAACTGATTTGATTTGTAGAATTCTGTAGTTCCTTTGCATGTGAAGCTCTTTCCTCCTTTATCATATATGATATATTGTTGCAATATTTCCGATATGCCTGAACTTCATCTATGCATGCTGATGAACATAGATTGATCTTTTTGTCTTCAGGAATTTCAGGTAATGGAGGAATATTTATGTTGTTGATGTTTGTGGCTTTTGCAAGCTCAGCAGTTAACTCTTCAAGTTTGATTTGTTGTTGAACCATTTTGTCTTGCAACTGGTTCATCTCTTGAGTTAAATCGATGTTCTGTTGATTCAATGTCATGATTTGTGCTTGATCATTTCTTTGAGATTGTTCCATCTCTGACCTATATTTTATCAAATCATTAGACAATGTGTTGTTTGAGTTTGCAAGATCATATAAATGTAAGTGCATCGGTTCTTTTTCAATGTGACTGATGTACAACTGAATGTTTGTGTTATCAAATAATGAATTGTTGTTATTGTTTGATATGCTACTGATGTTTGGTTGTTTGCAACTTTTGTTTGATTTGCTGCTGTTGTTTGAGTGGTTGCAGCTATTGTTTGTTTTGCTGCTGTTGTTTGGTTGTTTACAGCTTGGTTTGCTTTGTTTGAATTCTTGAAACCTCTTTCTACCTGCAGCAAGAAAGATAACTCGGTTTCTTGAAACACAAGTGTTAGTGAATGATGTTAAATTTTCCATTTTGTTTAAAAACAAAAATGATGTTAAATTTTCCATTTTGTTTGAATTCTTGAAACCTCTTTCTACCTGCAGCAAGAAAGATAACTCGGTTTCTTGAAACACAAGTGTTAGTGAATGATGTTAAATTTTCCATTTTGTTTAAAAACAAAAATGATTTGAAAATTTGGTTTGAGTTTAAATAAAAATCAAATTTAAAACTTCAATTGAATCCAAAGAACATCAAAACTCAATTTAATTAGATCGGCCTAATTAAAGAGTTAACTTTGTTCGATTACAGTTTATTTAAGCTCAATTAATATTAATCAAGCTTAATTAAAAAGTAATAAAATTTCAATCTTATCAATTAAAATTAAATGATTTTGTGACTTGATTCAAAATAATTCAACATCTTTAAATCTTCCGAGAACAAACTTTAAAATTAGTCAAGTTGAACACTTTGAATAATCAAAATCTTCCAAGACAAAATTTAAAAAAAATTGTCAATTGAGAAACTTCCTAGAATTTAAAAGAAAACTTTCGAAGCTTTGATTTGTTTGTTAAAATTTTTATAAAAACTATTTATTTTGCTGGTCAACACAAACATAAAAGTCAAAATTGAAAAATCCCAAATTCTCTCAAAAAAACTCCCAAAGCTTTCTGCTCTCACAGTCGATCTCTCTATCAATCAGTGAACCCGAAATCAAGTATTGCCAGAGGTTGAAGGTCGATTGATGTTTACACCCACTGATATTGATGGTTGATTGTTACAAATGAACAGAAATCGATTGTATAGTTGCGGTGGTTTTTCGAAGTCGACAGGGGATTGGGTGTCGGTTCGATGGTGGTGCTTGAAGGTCGACTATTGATTGAAGTTGTTGCCGTAAGAGATTTGGGGTTCTTCGATGATGTATGAAGATTGGTTTTGGTGATGAGTGGTTGCGGTCGGTGGTTACAGATGAATTGTAATCCATTGTGAACTTGCGGTGTTGGTTAGAAGATGACAAGAAATTTGATCGATGATGATGATGGTTGATTGTGTAGCTGCGATGGATTAGTGACGACAGTGGTGGTCGATTTGTGATGGAGTGGTCACGGTTGTCCGCTATGAATGATTTGGATTCACTTATCCGCTGTGGACAGGTAATCGAAGGGGAACTCAAAATTGATTCATCCGTTGTGGATTGAAGTTGTTGTCCACTATGGCTACAGGTTTGTCATCAACTGTGAGTTTCAAATGTTCATCCACTGTATGTTGACTTGCTTGTCCGCTGTAACAGATTTACTTGTCTGATGTGGAGAAGTTTGTGTGTTATTTAATCGTCCGCTGTGGACAGAGGTTCTCGATGTAGCTGTGACCGGATGTGCGCTGTGAGTGTGATCGATGTAAACGTCCGCTGTGGATGAGTTTTACTTGTCCGCTGTGGACAAGGTTTAACAGTCCGTTATGACCAAGTTTACCTATCTGCTATGGAAAATTTTGTTTTGATGTGTGCTGCTGTAATTACAACTCGTCCGCTGTATGATTGCTATTGTAACAACACGTCCGCTGTGGACTTCAAGTTGCTTATCCACTGTGAATTCAGGTTGAATGTCCGCTATATGTTGTTAACACATCCGTTGTATGTTTGAATTGTTCTTCCGCTGTGACTTCAACATGAGTGTCCACTGTGGGTTTCTTCTGTTCATCCGCTGTGAGTAAAGTTGTGCATCCGCTGTGGCCAAATTTTTGCTGTGGATGATGACTTTCAGCAATTTATGATTGTGTTTGTTTGGTTTTGGTGATGGTGATTGATGTAGGGTGTATGGTGTTTGATGGTGGGTAAGTAGGTTTGGACAGACTTCTGCTTGACTGCTTTGAACTGAAATGTAAGCTGAAAATGTTATCACATCAGCTGTGAGTGTTAACACATCAGCTGTGGATTTACTTCTTCATCAGCTGTGAATACTTAGACAAATTGGATGTTTGTCAGCTGTGGACCTTGTGCATCAGTTGTGGATGTAATGCATCAGCTGTGGATAGTTGGTTGCAAAAATGATGAAGATTGTCAGCTCTGGAATTAGAGCATCAGCTGTGGAATTTGTACATCAGTTGTGGATGATAGAACACTTAGTCAAAAAATCAAATTCAATTGTAATTTGTATAATCTTTGTAAACTTTGATTATGAATGAAATTTCACTTTCAAATTCATAAATTGTTGTATGTATGATTGTGGAATGAATCTTGAATGATTGTATGATGAACAAATGTATCAAAATCTGAATCAAATCATAGATTTGGCTGATTTTCAGATTTCAAATCAGTTTGACTCCGAAAAAGTCAAACTTCATGTTCTTGAATGAACAAACTTTTGATTCTTGGATTTATGATGAAATTGGGTAAAATCAAAGGTTATAATAGCTATAGATAAGTGATTATAAGCTAGAACAACAATCAATTTCATATAATCATCACCTAAACTCAGATTTAAATGATGAACCCATGAAGAACACAATGAAGAACAAAAACCCAGATCTAAGAATCAATGTTCAATATGTATGATTTGGATGTTGAAAATGATAAACAAACCTTAGATTCGATGTTTCTAAGCTAAAATCACTATCAATTTCAGCTAAACAACATCAATTCATGAATTTTGATGATTTTCCTCAAGAACAGTGAACTTTTCTCAAGAACACAAAATTTTCAAAAATCTTCAAATTCAAGAGTTATGGATGTTCAATTGATATGAAACTTTGCAGATATGTTAGTTATCACAAACTAAAGCTATTAGAAGCTTAAAATTCGATCAAACAACATCAAAATCAAAATTTCACGTTCATGAGCATTTGAAGACTTGAAGAACAAGTTTGCTTAAATCTTCAAATTAATGGCTCAAATGAACTTCAATTGATATGAAAACTTGCAGATCTTCACGAAATAGAAAATCTAAGCTAATGGTAGCTTGATTTCATCAAAAACAATAATAATTTACAGATCAAACTTATGGTTCAAATTTTTGAGAAAAAATTGAACAAGGAGCCATGGCTATGATACCAATTGTGGAAACCACTGATTCTGCTAGTGGATCGAATATTGCAATCGTATTATTGTTGTTTATCGAATTTGTGATGCGGAATATCACAAACCCTTTGATGATTTCAAGTGAAGATCTATTGCAAGATGAAATGTATGATGATGAATGAATGGTGAACAATCAAGAACATATATTCATATACATTTCATGCATTCATATGTAAGATTTCAAGAGAATTACAAGGGAATTTACAAGCACACTTTCTCTCACACACACTCAACCTTGAATTCTCTAGTGAATGCTATAGTGAATGTTATAGATTCTTTATAGATTGTTCCAATGTTTGATTAGAGTATAAATGACTACACAGTCAATTTATACTCTATACAAAAATAAATACAATTACATTTAAGCACAAATGATTACACAAATATAGTTCTAAGTTTGATAAATTCTTTATTGCTGATGCGTGACTGCTAGGTGCTGACGTCATTCGGGACGACCGCTGATGCTGACTGTTGACTTTGACCACGGTTGACCAAGTTTGACCAAGTTTGACTTTGGTCAATTTTCTTCGTTTTGATCATATTTTCAGCATAGCTTCACCGTGTCGGTTTTGGTAATCATCATGAAATTTGGCCCTTGGGTTTTGGTAAGTATCATCTTCAAATAGTCCAACAAGTGACAATAAGGTTTAGGAGCTTGAATAAGCCATTGATTGAGGGGTTTTCACTTTGTGATCGGTTCAAAAGGATCGAATCTGTGATGATATCATAACGCGATGATCAATTCAAACACAAGTAATCAAACAAATGCAAACACATCAATAAAATTCATAGATTTCATTGATAGCAAATGCACAGGATACAAAGTGTAAGGATTCAGTTCATTCAAATGATTTTCTCTATCTTTCTATTATAGTTGTTGTTCCCCTACACTACATAAAGTATCCTATTTATACTATCAATAAAACAAAGGAACATATATTTACCAATAAGTCCTTATACTATGACAAAAAACAAATAAAGACAAAATGTTGATCTTTCAAGAGCTTCAACAATACTCCCCCTAAGATTTACATTGTCTTCAGTCCACATTGAACTCTTTTGTCTCATCTTTGACCTTGAACACGGGTTTCTATTTGTAGAGTTTCAACTCTCATAAAGCCTTCCTGAATGCAAACTTGAACTTCTTTCAAAGATTCTATGATCTGCTCAGCATTCAAGATCTTAGAAAGAACTTTAGCATTTTTGTTGATCTTCCACCTTCATCTGGCACATGAATAGGTGAATCAGCAACAAATTTGATAACTTCGAGTGAAGACTCCTCAACGATCAAATTCTCTTATGATACCTATATATCACAAAGATTAACAGGTAAAACTCGAATGTTGATTGAATGAGTGAATCGGGTGTTTAAGAGAGTGAATCAGAATGTTTGAGTTTGTGAATGAGTGAATGAAAACTACACAAGTGTTGTATATATACAAGTGTAAATTTTTTTAGGCGCATGAGCACTGTCAATGCGCATGAGGTTTAGACGTATGTGTACTGTTCAGTCGCATAAGCACTGTTTAGGCGCTTGAGCACTATTCAGGCACATGAGACTAGATGAAATGCATAACACTTGGTATTTAACCCTTCAAATGTCAAACCCTTAGAAGTTTTAGTACTGTTTAGGTGCATGAGTATAGACTGAGACGCCCAACACTTTGTGCAAATTTTTGAAAATTCACCATACTCCTAATCTGAACTTATGAGTACTGTTCAGGCGCATGGGATCCTTTCCATGAGTCTTGACATTTGAACTTTTCTCATCATCCATCTGAACACTATTTAAACACATTAGTACTATTTACACTCAATTTTTAACACTTAGTCAAAATTGTTTGACTATCACTCAAAATTTTCATTAATTTCCCTCAATTTTCACATTTTTGAAATTCAAACTTTAATATTTTTTTTTTTTTTTTTTTTGACATTTATTTTTATTTTAAATTTTCAAAATTAATTTCCCGTCATTTTAGTCTCTATTTAATTTTTACAAAACAAATAATCTTATTTTGTTTGGAAGAAGCTTTTTCACTGAATTTAAATTCTTTTTCAGGTTTATTTTTACATCATATCGAACACCCACATGCTAGAAATTTCAACTTCATCCATTTTATTCAAAACACTTTATTTTTGATTTTTCACTTTTTGAAATTCAATTATTTTCTTTTTTTCATTTTTTGTACTCCCCAAAACTTTTAAGTTTTACAAACTTAGAAGTTTCTTTGACTTTGCAAGAAGAGCAAACCGGTCATTATCAACATGCCGACACACAAAAAATCATGCAAAAATAAAAAATAAAGCTGAATAAAAATCTACTATATACAATTGAATCACATGCCTGTAGTGAGATCATATCAGTTAAGATCAGCACATTAAAAGAAAATATATGATGGATAGTCGTAGACAGTGATTAAATCCTGATCAAGTGTGTTCCAGGTCAGTATTTCTGCAGCAAAGGAGACACTAGATCTAAGGACAGAAAATGAAGACTCTTGGCAAAGTAGTCAGCACACTTACTTTTTAAATTCTTTGATTGATTTAGGTACGATTAGATATGACATTATGTAAGTCACACTTAGACTTAGAGAGTTAAACCCTTATCAAGATATGCAAGAAATCACTTTTCTCAAGTTGTTAACCTGACATAAACTTATAACCAGATCTCATGTTTAGATCGTGCACGTTGGCATCTTTTTGCATCAAGTGAGTATCTAGGTCTGTAATTACTTACAACAAAGAATATCTCATCACTTCAGGTCTATGACGACTCATAACAAAGAAGTGATTAGATGCTTTAAATTAATTAGAGATCAATGGTTATTCATATCGCCACCAGGTGTGAGGTTATGACTTAAGAAGCAATCAATTTGAGAAGTCAACACTACTCATTGGTACAAAAATGGACAAACATGAATGCATGATTGATTTAGTTTGATCCCAAGAATTTACTTTTTCAGTATAATTGCATGAACTTACCTGCACATCATATCTGATCACGTTAGACTTTAGTAACGAGCAAAGTATGTAACTAATCAAAACTAATGTATCTATCATTTCTCATAAATTGCAAAATTGCAAAGACAGATTCAGTCCTAAATAATAAACTAACAAGAAAAACTCTATTTTTGTGTTTTTGTTTTATATTTTTTCTATTTTGATTTTGCAATTTTTTATTTTTGTATTTGCTTTTTTATTTTCTATAGAACATGCACACACAATATGTACAATCAGGCAGTTACCTTTGACAGTTTCTTTTTGCTTTTTCTTATTCAGCTAAGGGAGGGTACTTATCATTTTGTTTTATAAAACACAGACAACTAAATTACTCAAACCAATGGTTACACATGGTTAATGAGACCAATTTACTCAACTAGATCTCAAACCGTCCTGCTAAGAAGGCTTTTGTAAATAAGTCAGCCAACTGTTTTTCGGTTGTAATTTGAATCAAAATGATTAAACCTTTTTCAAAGTTATCTTTGAGAAAATGATATCGAATTTTGATATGTTTTGTGTTTGAATGTTGGACATGATTAGCTATAATAAACATAGCAGCAGTGTTATCAATGTAAATAGGAGTTTTAAGAAATTTGAACCCATGGTTGAAACAGAGACATTTGTTTGTTTCTTACATTGCCATGAGACTAATCTGGGACCTAAAAACTGACAACCACCCGTTGTAGATTTACGATCTTGACAACATCCGCCATAATCACTATCTATATATCCATGTAACTCGAAGTTTCTTTTATAAGGATACCACAGCCCTAAAGCCGGTTTTCCTTTGAGATACCTGAATATTCATTTAACAGCAATTAAGTGGGATTCCTTCCGGTCAGATTGATACATGGCACAGACACAAACAACATACATTATATCAGGTCTAGATGTAGTAAGATACATCAAAGATTCAATCATAGATCTGTATAAAGTTTGGTCAACAGATTTTCCTTTCGGATCAGGTTCAATCTTGGTATTTACATCGACTGGAGTTCTTATGGATTGACAATCTTGTAGTTTAAATTTCTTCAAGATTTTTTCAATGAATTTCTCTTGATTGATAAAAATTCCATCTGCAGACTGCTTCACTTGAAGACCAAGGAAAAAATTTATTTCTCCCATAAAACTCATTTGAAAATGAGACTTCATTATTTCTTCAAATTCATTACACAACTTTGGACTTGTAGAACAAATTATGATATCATCAACATACACTTGAACACATAAGAGATCATCAGCATCCTTCTTAATAAACAAAGTAGGATCAATTTTCCCTCGCTTGTATCCATGTTGGATCACATGTTGTGATAACGTTTCATACCAGATTCTAGGAGCTTGATGCAGACCATACAATGCTTTGCTAAGCTTGTACACACGATGAGGAAATTCTAAATCTTCGAAACCTAGAGGTTGCTTAACATATACATCATCGGTGATTGGTCCATATAAGAAAGCACCTTTAACGTCCATTTGATACACCTTGAATTTCATGAATGATGCATAAGCCAGGAAGACACAAATTGATTCAAGTCTTGCAACTGGAGCAAATACTTCATCATAATCTATTCCTTCTTCTTGGGTGTAACCTTGTTCAACGAGTCTCGTTTTGTTGCTAACAACAATTCTACGATCGTCTGTTTGTTTCTAAACAACCATTTTGTGCCTATGGCATTTTCTACTTCAGGTAAATCCACAAGATTCCACACTTCCTGTTTAAGGAATTGCAATAATTCTTCTTGCATTGCTTCAATCCAACTATTGTCCTTTAACGCTTCGGTGACGTTTTTTGGAACAATTTAAGATAGAAAACACGAGTATAAGCAAAGATTTGCTTGTTCTGATTGACTTCTCGTAGTTCTCTCATTCAATGGACCTATAATCTGAGATGTTGGATGGTTCTTGTGAACACGAGATGTTGGAATCTCATTCACTTGAACATGAACATCTAGATTAGATTGGTTCAAGTCAGAAAGCTGATGTAGTAAGTTCGAAGAATGTGGATTGAAATTAGAAACTTGAGTCAGCGAGTTGATAAAATAATTAAGATTATTAGTACCAATTACATCACCAGAAACCGATGACGTTCCGGACTCAGGATGTATAATTTCAGGACCATCATTAGGAATAGGTTGAAAAACATTTGGATTTTCTAAAATAGGATGCTCTTGAGTTTGTTGAGGTTGATCATAAGTTTCAAACTAAAATATAGGATCTTTCATAAAAGAGAAAAATGGATAATCTGGGCTTGAGTCATCCATATCATCAGAATCAGAATCATCGCTGAACGAACCTAGATTTCCTTCTTGATTCTTCTTCTCACCTGTAGATTCAAACAAGTTAGAATGAAAGGAGTTTGACAAAGAATCTAAATCAAATAACCAAGCTTGACCATTTGCAACTGATGGGAAATAATTTTCAATAAATTTAACATTGAATGTTTCAAGGATAACACTCATACTAGAGTTATAAACTCTAAAAGCTTTTGAAACCGATGAATATCCAACGAAAAATCCATCATCAGATTTTGCATCAAATGTTCCTAGCTAATCACTTGGGTTTGGAATCAAAACTGGACAACCAAAAGATTTTAGAAAGTCTACATTAGGTTTCCTGCCAAACATCAACTCATAAGGACTTTTCTGTTTATCTTTCATGGTCAATGTATGATTTTGCAAGAAACATGCAGTGGATATGGCTTCATCCCAGAAAGTGATTGGAAATTTGGCATCTGCTAATATAGACCGTGCTGCTTCAATCAAAGTTCTGTTTTTCTTTTCAGCAACTCCATTTTGTTGTGGAGTTCTAGGAGCACTGAACTGATGAGCAATACCTTTTTTTGCACAATACATGTCAATATTAGCATTTTTAAATTCCGTTCCATTATCACTTCTAATTATTTTTACCTTTTGTTCTAATTGATTTTCTACTTTAATGATGAATTCTTTTAATAATTCAGTCATTTTAGATTTAGCATGCAAAAAGAAAACCCATGAAAATCTTGTAAAGTGATCAATGATAGCTAAACAATAAGATTTATTTCCAATACTCCGAACATTTGTTGGTTCGAATAGGTCCATATGCAACATCCGGAGAGGTTTGGAATTTGAGTTTATCTGCTTGGTCTTATAAGACGCTCAATGTTGTTTTCCTTTTAAACATGCTGAGCAGAGATCTGTTGTAGCAAACTTCTTTGTTGGAAGACCTACCACATGATTCCCTGCTACAAGCTTGTTCATATTTTTGAAGTTGGAATGCCCGAGACGTCTATGCTAAAGCTGACTTTTGTCATTTGATGCTTGAGCAATTAGGCATGTTGTTTCTGTAGAAGGATCAACTTGAGACATATCTAACTTGTATACATCTCGATCTCAAACAGCTTTAACAACTATCCATTCTTTGCTAATCTGAAAACCTGGCTTCAAAATATAACAAAACGAATCATCAAAAAGAACTGAGTAAGATTTTTCACATATTTGGGAAACACTTAAAAGATTAGAGTTCAACTGTGAGCAATAGTTGACTTTATCAAAGCTGATAATCCTATTAGACACCATTCCTTCGCCTATAATCTTACCACCTGCATCACCTCCAAATGCAACATGAGTACCATCTTTTAATTTAAATTCTTGAAGCAAGGTCTTCTTGGGCGTACCTGCATTTCAAAAGGAATTAAGTTGAGTTATCAACCCAAGCCGAGATGGTCTTGGGCTTGCCAAATTTATCAACAATGGTAAACTGTTTAAAGTGAAGCTTTTTCAAATCAAGCTTATTATTGACAAATTTACCAATTCTGTTTCTTACAAATGTTTGATTATCTTTGATTTGTTTTGTCCTTAAAACATTTTAACGTTTTTCAAGATCATCATCAAGATATTTCAAACCATCAGACAAAAAACTTTGTTTACCAAACTTCCCATCATTCATTCTCACAGATTGTGGAATGAATTTTCCTTGATTATACTGCCTTGGTTTTGCAGCATAAGAATTATCATAAACATAATCATTTCTTCGAAAAGATCTCAAGCCTAAGGAAGGTTGTTTTGTCAATCTTTGAAAACTAACACTTTGATTTCTTTGAGATTGTGGATTGACATATCCATTTCTTAATTGAGAATTTACATATCCATTCCTTGGCGAGTTCTTTCTGAAGTAGCAATTCTCAGTTTTGTGAGTTATTTCATCATAATAGGTACAATATTTGTTGAAATAACAATCAGTTGTTGAATGGTTTTTCATATCATAAATATGATAGTACCTGTTAAAGAAACATTCTTCAGTCTTATGATTATACATGTCACATATTTCACAGTACCTTTGTTGTGATTTAAACAACTATTGATTAACTTTTGATGTGGAGGCCATATTTGATCCTTGTTTTGATTTAGGAGTTGACAAGTTAATCGCTTGTTTTTTATTTGAAAGTTTGTTCTTTTGAAATTTGGGTTTTGACTTTTGCTCATAATTATTATTCCTTGACTCTTTAGATACAAATCTTTTTTTGACAGCAGAAGACTTAGGACCTGAACCAGTTTTCAGATCAGAGTTAGATTTGATTTCTGGAATTTTGTTCATGTCAAAAATACCCGCAGAAACAAACTTTACTAGTTTAAACTGATTAGCTTGATTTGTTCTTTGAGTTTGATTTTTTTGAGAGGAGTTAGATTTAGCATGTTTCCTTCTCCTTCTTTGATTTCTTGATCTTGATGATCTTTGATTGCTTTGGGATTGAACATCTTCAGTAGAAGATTCTTTTGCATTTTCTTTATCTTTTTTTTCTTTCTGCCATTTAATAAAGTCTGGATTGTTTAATCTATAAGAAAATAAATCTTCAGATGTTACTTCATCTAGTTTTGTTTTCTCTTTATTCTTTGAGTTTTGTTTGTCATTCTTAACAATGATTTCTTCAACAACATGCTCTTTGGGAACATACATTTTCTTATTCTTTGGTCGTGGTTTGTAAGATTTAACTTTCACTGGATGATCATTTTTAATCTTTTCAGAATCTTGTTCCTCAAATATTTCAGTATTTGTTTTCTCTTCATCACTTTCAGAATTCTTTTTCTTGTTTTGAAAGGCTTTTAGCTTGGCTTTGTTTTCAGGTGAGTGATCATGCGTATTAAAGTTTTCTGGTAAAGTGTTTGTAATAGATTCAGGCATTGGTTCATGTGTGAAACCTAGACCTAATTTTTGTTTGTCTTTCCTCTCACTTACCAATTGTTCAACAATTGTTTTTGAACTTTTAACTTTGGCTAGATCTACCTGAGTTGCAGCATGAGCTATTTTTTCTTCTTCTAAATTTTTAGTCATCTCATCAAGTTGTTTCTTCACGAGTTCAAGTTCTTTAAGAGTTTTATTCCATGAAGTTCGTAGAGATAGGATCTTTTCATCAGAGATTTTGTAATCATTTTTCATTTTGTTGTGCATTAATTCTACTTGTTTAAGTTTATCACATATTTTGAATGAATATGTTCTGTAATGCTTAACTTGGTCAAAACATGCTTTTGTGCACATTTTCTCTCTGACTTTGACAGGAATTTCAGGATAACTTGAAGAAGAAGTCTTAGAGTCAGATGATGGATTCTCAACCTTTGGTTGGTTAGACTGAGCCATAAGTACAATCTCTTCGGAATCCTCTTTACCACCTTCACAAATAATGTTTAAAGCCTTGTACATAGTGTACTGTATGGATCTATTTAAAGATTATGAGGCTGATGCAACCAAAGATATTCCAACATGCACTAAGGAACAAGGATAAACTTGCTTCGGAAGCTTTACACTCTCTAAATAAAACTCTAAGTGTAAAGTCTTCCGAAGCCAAAAGTTCAGAAGAAATTACTTCGGAAGCTGTACACTTAACAAGAAAAATATTCCAAGTGTAAAAACTTCCGAAGCCAAAGACCAAGTTCTTCGGAAGCCAAAGATGAAGTCTTCCGAAGCTTCAAAGACAAAGTCTTCCGAAGCAACTTTGCTTTGAGACTGATTTCTTCGGAAGACAGAGAAAAGATGCTTTCTCTGATCTACTTTTGATAAAGCTAACCAACTTTCTGCTGCAACTCTGATAACTCACCAACTTGTATGAGTTGGTGAAACTTCCATGCTTTAGTGAATAGTAGATAAAGTCTTTGTCTGTAATTTTCTTCTTTTGTTCCTTTAGACTTTTTGTACTAGGAAAAGTCAGTGAGCTATGTCATGTCATAGTCACTAGTCAAAAGGCAATCTGCCTTTTGACTCTAGATTTATCTTGTTGTCTAGATTAGTCAATTCCAACTATCCTTCCAAGTATTGACGGTTGTAGGTTGTAGTATAAAAGAGTCTTCGGTCCTTGTATTTATTTATGCTTTGAACACTTGTAATAGAACTTGAGATCAATACACAACATCCTTGAAAACTAATACTTGTGCTATTGTTCTAAGTTCTGTCTCATTGTTACTTGTGTTCTTTGTATCTTCAAAGTTTTCTGTTCCCTATTTGAACTGTTAAGTGATTTAAGATCACTCCTCTTGTGAAACTAATTGTTGTTAACACCCTAACCGGTCCTGCATGTACCCAGTTTGATAACCATCAAGTCTAGTCAAGACTTCCAATGGTAATCCCTTGCACATCAATGAGTAAGCTTTGATGTCATTCTTAACTTTTCTTAAGTCATCACCTTGCAGACCATCTTCAGGATAAGGTTCTTAAGTGTCTTTTGAATAAACAAATTCTCTATTAGGACCATCAGATGTGATTGGAATATAAGGTCCTTTCACTATTGACTTCCACTAGTCAGTGTCAATAGAATTTAGATGATGCTTCAATCTAAGAGACCAGTTCTTGAAGTCAGCTCTGTTTTTAAGCTTTCGAACCCTGTTCTCAGAATCTTCAGACTTAACCATTTTGTATTTTTGAATTTAAGAAAAAGACTTGTTTTTGTTGTTTTTAAGTTTTGAATTAAAAACTATGAAATGAAAAAAAATTTGGATTTTAGTTTCTGAAAAAATTTCTAAGTGTAAACTGATAAGTCTGAAAGCTGATGCTCCTGAATAGTTGACAAGCACCTACACAGTAGTGAAACGCCTACACAGCTCAAACAACTGACTTTGAAGTACAAACGCCAAAGGGAATGCCTTAGTAGAATTCTAAAAACGCCCAACTGAAATGCGCCTGAACAGTTGAAATGCGCCAAACAGTTGTTAAACGCCTGGGTGTAAAACGTCCAAACAATTCAAAAGGCCTAAACAGTTTAAATGCGCATAGAATTACTTTGTTTCTACAAAGTCACCAAGTGTCCAAACAGTCTCAAAATGTCTCAACAGTGGTCAAATGCCTGATCTGAAATGTCTTGATAGTACTAAAACACCCAAATAGTGGTGATGCACCTAGATACTTGGACAATTTTCAACAGTTTTCAACCATAATGCGCCTAATTCATCAGCTTCAACGAACTCAGATCTTATGAAAATCTTCAAAACTTATTCAATTGATTTAAAAACTTCCAATTAGGTAGTAATAAGGTCGATTAAGAATCCCCAATCTTCAATTTCATCAAATAACAACAACAAATCAGTATTCTAATTCAATTGAAGTCTGAAACTGAAGAACGCAGTTCGTACACAAATTGATTAATTCCTCAGATCTAAACGAATTGAACACCTAATTGTGATTCAAATCATGTTTCTATGGATGAAACACAACTGAAAAAAACAATTAATCAATCAAATATTTCAAGTGATTCAAAGAGCTCAAAATGTCGATAAGCTCTGATCACTAAACCGAAGGCTCTGATAACAATTGATCGGTTCAAAAGGATCGAATCTGTGATGATATCATAATGCAATAATCAATTCAAACACAAGTAATCAAACAAATGCAAACACATCAAAAAATTTCATAGATTTCATTGATAGCAAATGCACAGGATACAAAGTGTAAGGATTCAGTTCATTCAACTGATTCTCTCTATCTTTCTATTACAGTTGTTGTTCACCTACACTACATAAAGTATCCTATTTATACTATCAACAAAACAAAGGAACATATATTTACAAATAAGTCCCTATACTATGACAAAAAATAAATAAAGACAAAATGTTAATCTTTTAAGAGCTTCAACACTTTGTAATATCTTTAGCAATAAAATTCAGATCAAACAAGGGTTTTATTTAGTGTTTTTGGGTGTTCTTCATATATTCATACATTTTATAGTGTTTGATCTATAAAATCTATTAATCCAAGGATCGAAACAGGAATTTAACAGTTTGATTGAACAAATAACGATCACGGAATTATCACAACTCGTTGTTTAATTAATTGTTTAAGAAATTGTAACTGTAATGTAAATCAATGAAGAACAGATGAGAGAAATGGAAAAAAAGTTAAAGTAATATGATAAAAAATTTGCTCCAAATGATTTCCATTAATACTGAATTGGTTACAATCGGTTTTGATTTTTGCTGATATGATAATTAGTAGGTGATGTTTTTGGTGTTCTTGGTGTTCTAATTACTATTCTGGTGTAATCAAAATTGTTGTATTGTTGGTGTATATTGCTAGTCTATTGTGTCCTAAAAAAGTGCACCCATGCTTTCTATTTATAGGCAGAGGGATTCACTTTCACATGGGTAAAAGTAACTTTCTTATTGTGGTAAGAAAGTTACACAAATAAAATTCTTGACTTGATATGCAATATTCATTTGTGATAGAAGTGCAGTCTTCCGCAGATGTTTACTTGATGACATCACTCCATAGAGTGACTTGCTGACTTCATTAGGCTTCCTTGATGAATAGAGTTCATGCAAGTACTTTGTTCTTTCGTTAGAGATAGCCTTCTATAAGAGTTAGCCTTCCGTAGGAGTTGGTTCTTTGATCTTCATATTGAACTTCATCCGCAAGAGCAAGCTTTCGTCTTCCGCAGGAGTAGCAGTAACTTGATCTCACGAGCAGACTTATTCTTCTGTAGATGTTACAATGCTTCCGCAGGAGATCCACGAATGCATATTCCATGACTTGTTCTTATGTAGATGTTCTTGTACTTGGTCAAATTTCAGAATTGACCAAGTATGATGTTTTCCTGTAATTACACATATAATCAACAGAAATAATAATTTAGGTTAACATATACATATCTTGCATACAAAAAGATAAAGATTTACAAGAGTTCATTACAAGTGATGAATAATCTTCTAAAGCTATACAATCAATCTAGACCTAACAATACTCCCTCTTAGGTTTAGAAACTTGTAATCAGTTGTTCAATGTCTTCAACTCCTGAACTCTTTCCAAAATCTTTTTGTCAAAGTATGCAACAACATCCTTCTGATGTTGATACGTATACTTGATCTTCATTCTGCTCATATTCTTCAAAGTCTTAAAATTAAGACCAAGGACATCTTCTTCAGTGGTCAATGTTGTAACTACTTTGTTGTTTGAGACTACTTCCAACTCATCTTGCTCAGAAATTCAAAGATTAGTGATAGAAGGGATTTCAGTTCCCATGAATTGACCAGACTCAAATTTTCTTCTTTTGTAAGCTTTGGCATGAAGCTTTTCCATCACTTGTATAATATGCACATATAAACATATGTCACCTTGAGCAATATTATCAGACAATTTTGGGAAGTACTTATCATAGAAGTATAAGGTGTAACTTGGATGAAGAAGTTTATTTCCATGGGATCAAACTGCCTGATACTTGAAGCTTTCTTGTTTGGATCATTTCTTTGCAATACCAGTTCTTTTGTTCTTTTAACATATCCCCATCCAATAATAGGATATGAGTATTGGTTGCCTTCAATGATCTTGATGGATTCTTCACTCTTGTCTGCATATCCAATTCTTCTAAAAAATTCATATCCACAAGTTGAGAGGAGCTGGATTGAGACCTCTTCTGTTTTTGTTTTCTCTTTTTATGTTCTATATTATCTCTTTTTGCTTCCTTCACAACATCTCCTTTAAATTTTTTCTTAATTTTGCAATGATAACAGAAAAGTCTCTCCCTCTTGGATTGATTTGGTAATTAGTTATTGGGATGTTTTGTAGATCAGAGATGTCTGCATCTAGGAGTGAAATGAGTGTCTCCATCCATGGAAAATATTGAATCATACCAGATGCTCTTTTGATTGCTGCATAATTCCAATCTTGGTCAAACTTCCAAGCTATGATTTTGTTTTCTTCTACTGATCTTGCAGTTGTCAGATGATTATACAATTGAATCAGAGTTGATTTTTGCTCAGTTATCTCCCTTACAGTTGTTTCCAAAGGCCAAATTTTGGTGGGAGTTACAACCCTTGGCTCCTTGATAAGCTTTTCTTTCCCTTTGTGCATATCTTTACTTTCAGCTACTATTGGCAAAGCAGGGGATGGTTTTGTTTGTTGTTTATATGTAGGATTAGGTGCCCCAGTTCTGAATCTCACACTAGTTTCCAATTCAACTTTGATCACATAATGCATCATGTTTCTAAGCTCAGCCACAGTTCTTCCCTTCAATTCATGAGACTCATAATTGTGGCTTTGCAACCAACATATCATGTTGTACTTGGTGAGCTTTCTGGTGTCACAATGACCCAATTCATGCTTTATCTTCTGGATTGATTGATATTTTGTAAAGGTTTCAAAGTTACACACAGGTAACACAAACCTAGCTGCATCAAACTCTTTCAATACTTGCTTCATCTCATTCATATTCATCCTTTCCACCATGTCATAAGGAAAATCATTGTTGATCAGATCCATGAATATGGAGGATTGGGCTCTTTCTTTGAATATGTCTTTAGTAGTAAGCAAGTCATCAGACCTTGCTTTTTCAGCAGCCTTAGGAGACTCAACCTTGGTTAAATCCTCCCACTCAACATCACTCTCTTCTTCATTATATTGAATTGGTTTGGGAGTAGATAGATCTATTGATGGAGTGTGCTCAGGAGACATGGTTTTTGTTTTCTTTGGAGAATCTTAAACCATAATTACTTCAGCTCTTATTCCTCCAATATACTTTCTCTTTCTGTTATACTTGATGGTTGGTTCTTTTGGCTTCATCAATGGAAGGTTAGCTGCCAGTGATGATGTTGGTTGAGCAACTTCTTGGATTTGTTCTTGAATATCCAATTCATGTACAGGCACCTTCTTCTTTAGAGCTTCTATCTCTTCATCTTTTGCTTTCAGCAGATTTGATTATTTGGAGATAGTTTTCAAAGCTTTGTTTAGCTCAGACATAAAATTTTCCTTTTCTTTTCTTTCATTATCAGCAGAATCAAGGGACTCAGTTACCAACTGATCCATAGTGTCAAACACTTCACTATTTGTTTGAATTTCTTCTCTTAGCTTCTTGATGGTTGCTTCTTGAGTTACAATTGTTTCATCTTTCTCCTTCATCTTCCTTTTCAACTCTCTCAACTTCTCCAACTTTTGATTACTTTTGATGATTAGATTGTTATATTTAGCAACAAGGAATCATTTACTCACATTAATATCCTCTTCTCTTAGATCATCTTCATCAAAAGCAGTGATGTCAACAAAGTGAGTATCACTCTCATCTTGTTGTTCTATACAAGCAGCTTCAATTTGTTGATCCACTTTCTTGTCATTCTTCCCCTCATCTTCTAAACAAATTTCTTCTATTCCACCATCTTTCATTTCATCATCATTATCATCTTCAAGATTGATAATTTCAGTGAGTGCAAGGCTTTCAGTTGATGAGGTGAGTTCAGGAAATGGGGGTGAGGAATTTTGTTGAGTTTTTAGATGAGAAGATGTTTGATTGTGATCGGGTGAGAATGGTTCAGTTGTAGTAGTATAGAGTGATGATTGGGATTGGGAAGTGGAGAAAGGTTGGGTGTGTTCAGTTGATGGTGAATTCAGTTGAGCAAATGGTGTTTTTGGTAGATTTATCAAAGGTGTTGGTGGTGGAGAATGTGGTTCTTGTTGTGGTGATGGATGTGGTGGTGATTGTTGAAAGTGATCAGGTGAGAATATTTCTATTGCAGCAGTATTCAATTATGATTGGGAATGGGAACGAGAGAAGGGTTGTGTGTGTTCACTTGTTGGTGAATTAAGATGAACAGGTGGTGTTTCTGGTTGATTTATCAAAGGTGTTGGTGGTGGAGAAAGTGATTATTGTTCTATAGGTTCAGGGGACTCAGCAGGTGGTTCTTGTTGTTGTTCAATGTATATAAGTTCTTAGGGAATGTTTGCATTTTCATCTATTACATGTGCAAACATCTCGATATCTCTTCCTTGATATTGCCCACTGATCTTATTAAGCACAGACCTCCCATGGTGAGATTGAACACAAACTCCACCTTCCCTTTAAATGTTGGGCAATACATCATTTATGATTAGTTGGAGAAATATATGAAACATATACATCTTATCTTCTTTTTGTACCCTGATGTGGTCACATAAGCACCCAAAGATGTATTTAGCATAATTGTATCTTCTTCCCTCAAACACACCAATTATCCCAGATGAGATGTGCCTTGAAAATCTATCTAGCCTAGATTTTCTGTTTAACATACACTTCAAATAAGTATGGCACAGAATCCTATAAGGTTTGCACAACCTTCCTTTCTTGATCTCTCCATTCTTGTAATCTCCATCATATCCCATCAAACGAAAGATTCTTTCAATGTAGTCATGCTCAAACACATTTGGATGTCTCTCTTCTTGTTCTCCCAGCTGCGACACGCTCCTGATATGATTGGTTAAAAAGGATCAAATCTGTGATTAATGAAATACAATGATCAACTCAAACACAAAGTAATCAACACATGCAAATACATCAAAAATTTCATAGATTTCATTGATATCAAATGCACAGGATACAAAGTGTAAGGATTCAGTTCGTTCAACTGATTTTCTAACAGTTTCTTTGACCTCTCTTCTATTCTCTATTTTGTTCTCTGTTTACACTACATAAAGTATCCTATTTATACTATCAACAAAACAAAGGAACATATATTTACAAATAAGTCTCTATACTATGACAAAAAAACATACAAAGACAAAAAGTTAATCTTCTAAGAGTGTACAATACTCCCCCTAAGATTACATTTGTCTTCTGTCTTCAAAATCTTCAGTCTTCATGATCTTGAATCTTGAATCTTCAATCTTCAATTTTCAATTCTTCAATCTTCTATCTTCAAAATAATATTCTGGCTCTTCTTTAACCTTGAACATCGGCTTCTCTTTGTAAAGCTCGAGTTCCTTTAACGCTTTCACGATTTTTGGTATCAGAGCCTTTCAGTTCAGTGATCAGAGCTTATTGACTTTTTGAGCTCTTGAATCACTTGAAATCTGTGATTGATTGCAATTTGATCAATTAATTGTTGTTTTCAGTTGTGTTTCATCCATAGAAACATGATTTGAATCACAATTTTGTGTTCAATTCGTTCAATTCTGAGAAATTGATCGAATTAGTATTCAAACTTTGTTCTTCATATTCGGATTGAAATTCAATCAGAATACTGATTTTTTGCTATTGTTGTATCAAATTGAGGATTAAGGATTGTTAATCGACCTAATTACTACCTAATTAGAAGTTTTTAGGGCAATTAATCAACTTTTGAAGATTTTCATAAGATCTGAGTTTGTTGAAGCTAATGAATTAGGCGCATTATGGTTGAAAGCTGCTGAAAATTGTCCAAGTATCTAGGCGCATCTCCACTATTTGAGCATTTTAGTACTATTCAGACATTTTTTAAAGTAGGCGTTTGACCACTGTTGAGGCATTTTATAACTGTTTGGACACTTTGTGACTTTGCAAAAACCAAGTAATTCTAGGCGCATTTAAACTGTTTAGGCGCTTTAGAACTGTTTGGGCGTTTTATACCCCAGGCGCTTGACAACTGTTTGGGCGTTTTACAACTATTCAGGCGAATTACAAGTTGAGCGTTTTGAGAATTTTACTAAGGCATTCCCTTAGGTGTTTCTAAGTCAAAGTCAGGTGTTTCAGAACTGTTTAGGCGTTTATTCAGGCGTATCAGCTGTCAGACTTATCAGGGTTCTGAGAACATGGTTAAGTCTGAAGATTCTGAGAACAGGGTTCCAAAGCTAAAGAACAGAGCTGATTTCAAGAATTGGTCTTTAAGACTAAAGCATCATCTAAATTCTATTGACACTGACTTGTGGAAGTCAATAGAGAAAGGACCTCATATCCCGATTACATCTGATGGTCCTAATAGAGGATTTGTTTACACAAAAGACTCTCAAGAACCTTATCCTAAGGATGGTCTACAAGGTGATGACTTAAGGAAAGTGAAGAATGAAATCAAAGCCTACTCATTGATGTGCAAGGGATTACCATTAGAAGTCTTGACTAGACTTGATGGTTATCAAACTGGGTACACTATGTACAGAGCTTTGAAGATTATTTATGAAGGTGGTAAAGAGGATTCAGAAGAAATTGCACTTATAGCTTTGTCTGACCAACCAAAGGTTGAAAATTCATCTTCTGACTCTGAGACTTCTTTCTTAAAATATCCTGAAATTCCAGTTGTAGTAAGAGAAAAAATGTGCACTAAAGCTTGCTTTGAACAAGTAGAGTACTACAGAACTTATTCATATAAAATATGTGACAAGCTAAAACAAGAGGAAGTAATGCATAACAAACTTAAAAATGATCACAAAATATCTGATGAAAAGATCCTCTCTCTACAAACATCATGGAATAAAACTTTCAAAGAACTGGAAATTGTTACAAAACAACTTGAAGAAATGACAAAGAATTTAGAAGAAGAGAAAATAGCACATGCTACAACACAGGTTGATCTTGCTAAAGTTAAAAGTTCAAAAACAATTGTAGAACAACTGGTAAGTGAGAGCAAAGACAAACAAAAAGGAGGTTTAGGTTTTACACATGAACCAATGCCTGAATCCATCATAAACACATTACCAGAAAACTTCAACATCATTGATCACTCACCTAAAAGCAAAGCTAAGCTAAGAGCATTCCAAAACAATAAAATGAATTTTGAGAGTGATGAAGAGAAAATGAATGTTGAGATATTTGAGGAACATGATTTTGAAAAGATTGAAAATGGTCATCCGGTGAAAGTTAAATCATATTGTAGGAACCTCTGAAGTTAAAAGGCTGATGCAACCAAAGGATACCAAAACAACCAAGTCTTCCAACATGCACATCGGAACAAAGGTGAACTAGCTTTGGAAGCTTTTACACACTCAGAAATATGCTAAGTGTAAAATCTTCCGAAGTCAAAGTTCAGAAGAAACTGCTGTGGAAGCTTTATACTTAACTTGGAAAATATTTTTAGTGTAAAGTCTTCCGAAGCCAAAGACTCAACTCTTCCGAATAAAGATGAAGTCTTCTGAAGCTTCAAAGGAAAAGTCTTCCGAAGCTGCCTACAAGACAAGACTGATTTCTTCTGAAGAGAGAGAAAAGATTCATTTTCCATCAACTTTATCATAAAGCAACCTACTTTCTACTGCATGCTCTGGTAGTTTACCTGCTATCACTAGTTGGTGAAACATCCATACTTTATGATAAAGTAGATAAGGTCTTCGCCTGCAAGTTTCTCCTTTTGTTCCTTTTGGCTTTTTGTAATAGGAAAAGTCAGTGAGCTATGGAATTTCATAGTCACTAGTCAAAAGGCAATCTCCCTTTTGACTTTAGATTGATCTTGTTGTCTAGATTAGTCACTTCCAACTGTCTTTTTGCATATTGACGGTTGTAGGATGTAGTATAAATAGTCTTCGGTTCTTGCACTTAAAATATACTTGTACAACACTTGTAATAGAACTAGAGAGCAAAAACTTAATCTTGTGTTCTTGTTCTTGTTCTTAAATAGTTTTACTTGTGTTTGTCTTGTATCTTCAGTAAAAGTTTATAGTTCCCAATTTGAATTGTTAAGTGATCTTAAGATCCTCCTAAGTGTGTTAACTAAGTGCAAGCTTAAGTACCCTTTAACGGTCCTGCATTTGGTATCAGAGCATTCCAGGCTCTTGATTGTAAGATCTCACTATCTTCAAATCCTCCTAGTTACACACATCACTTAACTCTTCAAATGGCAGCTATCTCCAAGGCTGATATGGAAACTGGAACTATGACAAAGTCCCCACTGATCACTCCTGAGGATTTTGACACTTGGTGTCAAAGAATGGAAGGCTTTATCAAGTCTCAAGATTCCAGGATGTGGGAGTCTGTTGTCAATGGACCTCATATACCATGCACCTCTTCAGCTGCTGCTGATGGTGGCATGATACCAAAGGAGAGGGATGACTTTTTAGATGAAGACTGGAAAAGAATTGACATTGATCAGAAAGCCATGATAGCCCTCCAAACTGCTCTTCCAAACTCCATCTACAGAGGTTTCAAGAAGTGCAAGACTGCTAAACAGCTATAGGATGCACTGAAACTGATGTATGAGGGTTCAAATGAAGCCAAGGAGAACAAGAAGGATCTCTTGAAGCAGCAGTTTGAAGACTTCACCTTCAAGACAGGTGAAACCATGACTCAACAATACTTCAGGTATATTGAGATTGTGGATACTCTGGTAGATGTTGGGGTAACTATTGAGAACAGGGATATTGTAAGGAAGTTCATATCCTCTCTTCCCAGACAATGGACACACTACTGTGTTGTCATTAAGAGGATTGAAAACCTCAAGACCCTTACTCTCACTGAGTTGTATGGGATACTCAGTGGATACCAGATGGAGATGAACATGCAAAATTCATCTGGTAACTCCAACACTCAACAAAGTTCAGCCCTTCATGTGGTTGAAAGGGATAGCAGAGAACCACATCATCATCTCATCTACTACCCTAAAACCTCACAAAAGGGTCCTTTCATCACCTTTCTAGAGACACCCAGAGAGAGCTACATCTAAGGAAGTCCCTTCCAAGAGACAAGTTCTTCTCAAGCTTTTGTATCTACAAATGAAAGTTCAGGCAACTTTCTTTCCACTCTTGAAGACCTGGACTGTATCCATCCAGATGATCTGGAGTACATGGACATAGTCCAGCAGATGGCTCTTCTCACTCACAAAGCCTAGAAGTTCTACAAGAGGACTGGGAGAAGGTTTCCTAGCAATGCAGCCAGTGGCAAGTTTGGGCTGGACAAGAGCAAAGTCAAGTGTTACAACTATAACCAAATGGGACACTTTGCTACCAAATGCAAGGCACCCAAGTCAAACTACACTGAAGGAGGGCACTAGAATGAGAAGCCAAGACAGCAAGCTGCAGTTCTTGTTGAAGAAGGAGGCTTTGACTGGAGCTTTCAAGCAGAAGATGCATCTCCAAATCAAGCACTCATGGCTGACCATGATGAAGCCAAGGTACTTGAACATCTTTGCTCTCCTGAATGTATTGCTAAAGTAAATAGATACAGGTTCTACAACTTGGAAATGAGATCTGACATTGAGTCTTTAAATATTTTAAAAGCTTATTTTAAAAGAGTTGAAAATGACTATAAACTTAAGATAGAAGATCTAGAGAAAATAGTTTCAACTCTTAAACATGAGCAAACAAACTACATGGCTCAAATTAAGGATCTTATTACCAAGTTGACTGAATGCCAGGCTGAGCTTGTGATCAGCAAAGCCAGGGTAGAAAAATGTGTTCTTGAAGAAGAGACCTTCAAGAACATAATATCCTCATCTCTGCATGCAAAAGTGTGTTATCAGAATAAGCAGGGACTGGGATCTAGTGAGATAGCTTCTC
Source organism: Flaveria sonorensis (assembly GCA_025506505.1). Lineage (NCBI taxonomy): Eukaryota > Viridiplantae > Streptophyta > Magnoliopsida > Asterales > Asteraceae > Flaveria > Flaveria sonorensis. The sequence goes on from CM046432.1 coordinate 39,316,006, forward strand.
TACACACTCTACTATCAGTTAGATCTCCAAGGTGTGGAACTGGTCAAGATGAGCTGCCATCCATAGACCCCAGTGATGAAGAGGATGGAGAGGAGATGGTGAGGGATGACTCTGAAGTGAGTGAAAAGAGTCAATCCAAAAAGGGTCACCATGCTCCTGAGAAGGAGAAAGGATCTGGTTTGAGTAAGTCCAAGAGAAAGAACTTGATCAGAAGAGCAAAAAGAAGATCAAGGAAAGCTCAAGACATCAAGGCCACTTTTGACCCCAAGAAGAAACAAGTATTTATCTCTGTAGGGTTTGAGGTGGTGAAAGCTGAAGATTCTGCCAAGAACTCCTGTTCCAAGAGTTCTACTTCAACTTCAACTCACTCCAGCAACAACAAGAAGATTGATCAGCTGTGCGTTACTACTACACAGCCTGAACCATCCATTTTAAAGAGCAAGCTTCACCCTAAGAAGCCTGCTGCATCATCTGAAAAGGTTAAGAAGGAAAAGGAAAGTTTTCAAGCTCAGTCTTCTTTGGGAAAGAAGGCTCTCAGAAGGAAAGATTTGGATTGTGTTATGTGTGGTAGTGCTTCACATCTGGCTAAGGATTGTCAATACAATCCCAAGAGTACTATCCATATGATCAAGAAGAAAACTTCTGAGAAAATAAGAAACAAACAGCTTCGGAAGGGAAATCTGTTTCCTTCGGAAGCTCCAAAATGAAGAAGAAGGCAAGTAAGAAATTGCCTTCAAAAGAAAAGTTGGTCTCGGAAGAAAGGAATGCTTCCAAAGTACTGAAGCTTGCTACAGTGAAAGCAAGATCTTCTGAAGGATTTGTCTCCAAAGCTTCCGAAGCTACAAAAGCTTTTGAAGTATTGAAGGTCAAGCCCAATCTTCCAAAGGTGGTATGGAAGATGAAGGAAGACCTTGAGACTGAAAGCTCCTCTTCAGCAACAGCAAATGATCCTCAAAGCCTGAATATAGGATCACTTACTATTTCATTGCCTTCATCTGAATTTTATAAGCCAATGACCAATGAGGCTTGAGTTTCCAAATGTAACTAAATTATCTCTTTTTATGCAGGGACAGCTAAAGACTTACAAAAATGTCTGGATCATTGATAGTGGCTGCTCCAGGCACATGACTGGTAATGAGTCCTTACTTCAAAGCTTCGAAAGATTTGATGGAGGACCAGTTGCTTTTGGAGGAGATGCAGGAGGTTACATTACTGGAAGGGGCAAGGTTATAAATGGTAAGCTCAGCATTGAGAAGGTAAACTTTGTCAAAGAGCTTGGATACAATCTTTTGAGTGTGTCCCAATTTTGTGACCGAAAACATCAGATGCTCTTTACTGAGCATGAGTGCATTGTTCTTAAGCCCGGGGTTGACATTCCTCAAGAGCACATTCTGCTCAGAGCCCCCAGGAGAGGGAACATGTACAAGATGGATCTGCATGAAGCATCTCCCTCTGGAGAAGCTTCTTGCTTTCTGTCTAAAGCCAATAATGATGAGTCTTTACTCTGGCATAAAATAATGTGCCATGTAAAGTTTAAGAACATGAATAAATTGATTAAGAATGATTTGGTAACTGGAATGCCAAAGAAAGAGTTTACAAGTGATGACCACTATGTTGCATGCCTGAAAGGGAAGCAACACAAAGTGTCTCACAAGCCAAAGGAAATCAACTCTATCACTACTCCCCTACACTTGTTACATATGGATCTGTTTGGCCTCACCAGTGTAATGAGTTTAGGAAGGATCTCTTACTGCTTAGTGATCACAGATGACTTCACAAGATTCACTTGGGTATTTTTTCTTAGAACTAAGGATGAGACCCCTGAGATCTTGAAGAGTTTCATTCTGAGAATTGAGAATCAATCTGATCACAAGGTCAGAATCATAAGATGTGATCAAGGAACCAAATTCAAAAATCAAATCCTTGATACATTTTGTGATGAAACGGGTATTTCAAGACAGTACAGTGCTCCCAGGACTCCTTAGCAAAATGGTGTTACTGAGAGGAGAAACAGGACACTTATTGAAGCTGCAAGAACCATGTTGTCTGACTCTAAACTGTCCATCACCTTCTGGGTAGAGGCTGTCAACACAGCCTGCTATGTGCAGAATAGAGTTTTGGTGGTTAAGACACATGGTAAGACTCCTTATGAACTGTGGCACAAAAGGAGACCATTCATTGGTTTTCTCAGAACATTTGGATGTCCATGCACCATCTTGAATACCAAAGATCAAATAGCCAAGTTTGCTGAGAAATCAGATGATGGACATTTTGTTAGATACTCCTCTCAAGCTAAGGCTTATAGAATACACAATCTCAGAACTAGAATCATTGAGGAGTCAACCAATGTGACTTTCAATGAACACACCCCCTGTGTGAAAGGTTCTGATCTGGATTGGCTATTTGATCTTGATTTAGTTATCAACTGTTTTAACAAGTCTTGTGAGAATGTTTCAGGATCTATAGATAACAGGTCAACAGAAGATCCTGACCCAAGATTTGATCTGAGAAGACAAAGTAAAAAGACTACTTCAGCTCCAGTGGTAACTAACTCTGCTATTGAAGCTCCTATCAGCATCAGCATGACAAATACTGCTAATTCAACTGAATTGCCTTCAAATTCCAGCTCAGAGGCTCAAAATTCAGGAGAAGGAACTTCAAATAGGAGGAAGAACTGGAGGTGTTGACATAGATCAAGAATTTCTTGATGTTGATAACCACTCCATTGAAGAAAACATGAATGATGTCACACACTCATTGGATCAAGTTTCTCTTGATAAGTGTGCTGATGTGGTGGTGGATAATTCTTTTCCTGATCAAAATTTCTCTAATTTGGATCTGTCCAACCAACTTGCTATGATTCCTCAACTTAGGATCCACAAGTCACATCCCACCATAAACATCATTGGAAATGTTGACTCAAGGGTGAGGACAAGAGGACAAACTCATGACAGCCATGTTTGTCTACATTCTTGTTTCTTATCCCATATTGAGCCAAATAAAGTTTATGAGGCTTTGAAGGATGGAAGCTGGATTGAAGCTATGCAAGATAAGCTGCTTCAAATCAGAAGACAGAAGGTTTGGAACTTATGCCCTCTTCCTCAAGGGAAGACTGTCATAGGTATCAAATGGGTATTCAGGAACAAGAAAGATGATAGAGGGATCATCATCAAGAACAAGGCTAGACTTGTTGTCCAAGGGTACACTCAAGAAGAAGGGATTGATTACACTGATGTTTTTGCTCCAGTAGCAAGACTGGAAGCTGTAAGGATATTCCTGGCTTATGCTGCATCCAAGGATTTCAAAGTCTACCAGCTTGATGTGAAATGTGCTTTTTTTATGGGGTGATTGATGAAGAAGTTTATATCAAACAACCACCTTGCTTTGCAGACCCGGATCATCCTGATTATGTCTGCAAGCTTGATAAAGCTCTATATGGGCTGCATCAGGCTCCAAGAAAGTGGTATGAGACACTATGAACATACCTCTGTCAACATGGATACAAAAAAGGTACTATTGATGGGACTCTCTTCATCAAAGAAACAGGAAATGACACACTGCTAGTTCAAATATATGTGGATGATATCATCTTTGGTTCAACTAATCCAAAGCTCTGCAAAGACTTTGAGATGCTGATGAAGAATAGATTTGAAATGAGTGCTATGGGGGAACTCAATTTCTTTCTAGGAATTCAAGTGAAGCAGGTTGAAGATGGCATCTTCATTAGTCAGTCAAAGTATGTACAGGACATACTTACAAGATTCAAGATGACTGACTGTAAGGTTGCAAAGACACCCATAGCCAGAAACTACTCCCTTGGTCCTGATCTTGAGGGGGAGCGTGTTGATGAACATCTCTACATGGCTATGATTGGGTCTCTTATATATCTAACTGCTAGCAGGCCTGATATCATGTTTGCCACATATATATGTGCAAGATATCAAGCCAACCCCAAGATGTCACACCTAATCACTGTCGAAAGGATTCTTAGATATCTCAAAGGTGCTCCAAATCTAGGACTTTGGTATCAAAAGAATTTAGACTTTAATCTATACGCTTATACAGATAGTGACTATGGTGGCTGCAACATGACTGCAAAGTCCACATCTGGGGGATGTCAGTTCCTTGGTGGAAGGATAGTCTCTTGGCAATGCAAGAAGCAATCCTGTGTATCTGCATCAATTGCTGAAGCTGAATACATTGCTACTGCAAGCTGTTGTGCTCAAGTGCTTTGGATTCAAAATCAGATGCTAGACTATGGATTCAACTTCAAGGAGACTCCCATCCACATAGACAACAACAGTGCCATCTCTATCACAGAAAATCCTGTGTAGCACTCAAGGACCAAACACATCAATATCAGGTATCATCTAATTAGGGATAATTTTGAAAAGGGATTGATCAAACTAATCAAAGTTAACACAAATAAACAATATGTTGATCTGTTCATAAAGGCTTTTGATGAACAGAGATTTAAATATCTTATATCAGCTGTTGGGATGATTAACTTTGAATAGATTTTCTTTAATAACTTAATCAAAATTTTCTCCTAAAATTATGTGTCCTAAGTTGTCTATTAGATCACCTCATAAGCCCTGTTCTCTTTGAAAGAAAACAAAATTTTTAACTAATATTCCTTAGAATGATGGAAACTTACCTTCGGAAGAAGTAAAAATTGCCTTCGAAAGAAACTTATGTCTCTAAATCATTTAATAGTCAATCTGAGATTTACCTTCGGAAGAAATTCTTGGAGTATCTTCCGAAGCTTAAGTTTATTATAAACTATTTAATGCATTTTAAGAACAAATCTCTTCCGAAAGCAATTTAGTCTTGGAAGACTTAATCATTTCTTCCGAAGCCAAATTTTCAAAATTCTTAGGGGATATCTTCCGAAGCATAATTTACCTTCGGAAGCTTTGTTGCAAAGCTTCCGAAGACAAAATTTCTTTCGGTAGTTTTACAAATTCCAAGAAAACTAACTTTTTGGGCGCCTTTTTCAGAAGTAGGACCCACTTACGGATTTCAAAGTTTATCTTTTGCATTAACTTTGTCTCAAATCCAGACTATATCTTTCCAAACGGTTCTATTTCATCTCACTTCTCTTATTGTCCTTACCCTAAAATTACCCCCAAATTTCATCTTCTTCTTCCTTTCTTCACCACAAAGCTTCCTCAAATGGCTAATCTTGATCGTCGCAACGACCCAGATTTCACCATGCACCTACACAGGCAACACAATCAAGTTGCCTTGTTAAACTCTGAGAAGGATCCAAGCTTCTCAGACATGTGTAGGTATCTTTCTTTGTCTCACTACTTCACCTCCCTTACAATCGATCCTCCTCTCTATGAGGATCAGTTGCTTGAGTTCTGGCGGACCTGTCAAGAGGTCACCATGGACGAGGAGAAGGCACTGTCTGCCACAGTGCAGGGGAGGACAGTTTTCATCACTCCAGCCATTATAAACACCCATTTGCAGCTGTATGATGAAGCAGGTGAGCTGTCATTTCCAAAAGCTGTTGTCAACCAATCCTTTACGCAGATGGGCTATGAAGGTGACTATTCGGTCAAGACCTTCAGGAAGGGGAAGGTCTCTTTCCAATGGAAATAGCTCCTCTATGTAGTCATACATAGCTTATCCAATAAGCATGGGGGATGGGACCAGATTCCAGAAGATCTTTCCTTCATTGTCTATAGGATGGTACAAGGGGTCAAATTCAGGTACTCTCAATTTGTAATTACAAACTTACTTGCAAATTTGGACTCCTTAGAGTATTACATGTTCCCCCGGTATGTTCAACACATTCTCAACTGTGAAATGGGACCACAGTTGAGGGGAACAGGTAATATTCTTAAATTTGCATACAAAAGGTCCGGCATTTTCAAGATTTTGAAAAAGCCAACTATCGGCTTCTCAGGGGTATAAACAGCCCTTGTCCCACAAATGTTTGAGCTTATTTCTTAGGGTGACATCCTAGCAGCACCAGCTAGTGATGAACAAACACCCTTTACTTCTCACCCACCTCAAATACAACCTACCATCAAAATCACATACCAAAGAAAACCCAAACGAACCCCTGCACTTGCTATTGAGCATGTGCAGGCCCCCATATCAGAACCTATGCAGGAGGAAGTGGAATCTAAAGCTCCCACTTCCTATGAGGAGCAGACCACTCCCATCTTTCAAACAATCAGTGCTGAGGTTCCTCATGCTCTGCCTGATGAGCTCATAACTCCACAAACAGCTTTAAGCCACCACTCTGAGTCTCAACACTCTAGTGATCAACCTTCAGTGGAAAGCTACCATCCCCAGCCTCTTGATCTCAACCGCCCCATACCCAGCCTTGACTTCTACTCTGATGAAGATTTGGGCTTCAGTGAGTACCATGAATCTCTCCTTTCTTCCCACACTCAAGAAGAGATGAGTACTCCTGCTTCACCCACTACTAGCCCACATCAGCTACCTCTAACTGAGGTGGATCTCTATGACACTGTTCAGGAGATCCATATGGTAGAGGATATCACTTTTGCAAATGATAACATCACTAGGAACTCTACCATGTCAACCCAGCCTCTTGACACTTATCTGGAAACTGTCATTGGGCAGGGGAAATCCAGTAGCCAAGAAACCCATGCTGGTGGTGAGGAAGAAGACTTAGGTCCAATTCTCTCATCCCCCCATGATTCTTCATCTGAAGATGAGGGGAGTCTGCAACAATAGGTGCAAAAACTGTCAAATCTATGCACCTACTTTGTGTCAAAGATAGCTCGCCTAGAATCTCAGGTGACTATCTTGCAGAAGAGGGTCAATGACCAGCAACTTGAGATCACCGATCTCAAGGGAAATCTAGCTGAGAGACCTATGAGACCAACTCATCCAGGTCTATAAGAACCTATGGATGTCATGGATCAATCTCCCAGCTCACCTATGCAAGAGGGTGATGTTACTAAAAACGGGGAGAAAATTCTGACAATCACAGAACCTGGGAGTTCTTCTCAGAGTATGGACATAGAGGACTCACCATCCTCTCTTACAGTTGTCCATATTCAGCAACCTCCTCTAGACAGTGATCTGGAACTGCTCATTCAACAACTATTTGAGGAGGGAGTACCAAGAGCAATGTCTGCCCATCTAAGGGGGTTGGGGGTATGACAGTGATAGGAAAGCTCTTGTGATCTCTAGAGCTTAAGGTCAACAAGAAATTCTTAACATCTCCACCCAGAGTTTCTATGAGAGTATAAACTTGGTGGATCTGCCCCTTGTCAACCCAAGCAACAACAGACAAGCAGCAAGATTGGCAGAAAAGATACAAGACAGGGTGTTAGAGGAGTTCAGACTGAGATCAAAATTATATAGACAGAGGCTAGCAAGTGAGATCTTTGGTCAACTGGATGTTGAGCTGGACCCGGAGATTAGCTTCGAAGGGAAAACCTTGACTGAAGGCCCATAGGTTGAACTTGTGACCCTTGAGACAGGATCTCCCTCTACACCCATTACCCTTAGTGAAACACCAGCTGGTGATGGTGCTTCATAGCCTCTCTCTGGCCAGAGCTTGACAGCTGAACCAAGCAATGAAGGCCAAAGCTCTCTTCAGCCTAAGTCACCAAGGCCTATGGTTGACAAAGGTAAAAGGAAATTAACTGCTGAGGAGATTGAAGAAGAGAAGAGAGAGAGGTTGAGGAAGCTGAAAGGAGAGAGTTCAAGTGGTTCCCCAAGATTTATGGAAGCTGCAATAAGGGCTGCCCCCAGGCTAAACACTCAGGAAGATGAGTTAAGGGCAGCCATGCTAAACTACCTAGGAACCTGAAATTACAATATAGATGAACTCATCTCTCACCCCTTAGATGAGCTGAATGAACTGGCTGACACTGAGTTTTCAAAGGAGAGGAAGGAAGCAGAGGATGCTGCTTTGACCCTCAAGCACAAGGAAGAAATGAGACTGAAAAGACTCTACAAGAAACTTCCTATCCTCTCCTTAGTTCAAGAAAGTCCTGAGTCAGAGACTGTGGCCTCTAAACAACCTCAGGTAGTTGATGAAGAAGAAAGATTTAAGATGATCAACTATCTGAGTGCCACAGGTCTCTAACAGGCATCTGCACTTCTTTCCTACCTTATGAGTATATATTGTTTGAATACAACAAGCAGCTAGAAGAGCAAGCCAAAAAGGATAGGCAAGCTACTAGGAAAAGGTAGAGGGAAGAAGCTGCAAAAGCAAGAGCCATCATCTGAAAAAATCAGAAAAAGTCTGCTGATAGGCAGAGGATGATGAGCTTCTTAAAACTGTATGGGTTCTCCGGAAGGAGGCTTGGTCACATGTCTCTATCTACAATGGATGAGCACATAAGGGTGATCAAGCAGAAGATAAAGAAGGGAGAGCTAGTAGACTTGCATTCTCCAAGTCAAGCTCAACCTGAAATTGAGGTGAAGGTTGAACCTTCAGAGACAACACAACCTGCACCTGGAGCTGCATATCAGCCAACTTCATTTTCTGACCCACAGCAGGGTTCTCCTCCCTCTCCTACTAAAATTGGGAGAGAGGAGATCCCAACTGAGAAGGATTCCACTGAACAACCTAGCACTGAAGACCAACCCTCTCAGTTAAAATCATCAGGGAGGAAAAAGAGGATGGCCAAAAGAAGATCCTCTTCAAAGAAGAAAAGAAGAAAGGCATCCTCCTCCCAACCTCAGGATGAGTCAGAATATCCTGAGGAAGTGCATGAAGAGGCCTCTCAACTAACTCCTATCATAGTAGAGCCTTTTTCCATTGGAAGACAAATTCTATCCTGGACATTTGCTGAAGATCCAGATAGATGGTATGTCACTAGAAATCAAGGAGAACAACATGTCTACTTCACAAATGACATGCTTGAACTCCCTCTGCATAATCTCTATGACATGAGAAGGTACTTCATGAGTCTGAAGAATCTAGATCTGCTGATGAAGAAAGGAATTCTGAAGATCCTCATGTGGACTATCCAAGTCTGAAGAACCTCTCTATTTTAGTAGCATCAGCCTAGGTGGAGTTTATAGAAACCTCTGAAGTTAAAAGGCTGATGCAACCAAAGGATACTAAAACAACCAAGTCTTCCAACATGCACTTCAGAACAAAGGTGAACTAGCATCGAAAGCTTTTACACACTCAGAAATATGCTAAGTGTAAAATCTTCTGAAGTCAAAGTTCAGAAGAAACTACTGCAGAAGCTTTACACTTAACTTGGAAAATATTCTAAGTGTAAAGTCTTCCGAAGCCAAAGACTCAACTCTTCCAAAGTTAAAGATGAAGTCTTCTGAAGCTTCAAAGACAAAGTCTTTCGAAGCTTCCTACAAGACAAGACAGATTTCTTCTGAAGAGAGAGAAAAGATTCCTTTTCCATTAACTTTATCATAAAGCAACCTACGTTCTGCTGCATGCTCTGGTAGTTCACCTGCTATCACTAGTTGGTGACACTTCCATACTTTATGATAAAGTAGATAACGTCTTCGCCTGCAAGTTTCTCCTTTTGTTCCATTTGGCTTTTTGTAATAGGAAAAGTCAGTGAACTATGGAATGTCATAGTCACTAGTCAAAAGGCAATCTGCCTTTTGACTTTAGATTGATCTTGTTGTCTAGATTAGTCACTTCCAACTGTCTTTTTGCATATTGACGGTTGTAGGATGTAGTATAAATAGTCTCCGGTTCTTGCACTTAAAATATACTTGAACAACACTTGTAATAGAACTAGAGAGCAATATACAACTTCCTTGAAAACTTAATCTTGTGTTCTTGTTCTTGTTCTTAAACACTTTTACTTGTATTTGTCTTGTATCTTCAGTAAAAGTTTACAGTTCCCTATTTGAATTGTTAAGTGATTCTCAAGATCCTCCTAAGTGTGTTAACTAAGTGCAAGCTTAAGTACCCTTTAACGGTCCTTCACATATGAACCACGACCAAAAACTAAGAAAATGTTTGTTCCAAAAGAGTCAATTGTCGATGAAGTAAGTGAAAAGAATGACAATCAAAACTCTAAAAATAAAGAGAAAGTAAAACAAGATGAAGAAACATCTGAAGGTTTAACTTCTTATGGACTAAATAATCCAGAGTTTATTAAATAGAAGAAAGAACAGAAAGAAAAAGAAACTGAAAAAGAATGTTCACCTGAAAATGTTCAATCTGAAAGCAATCAAAGATCATCGAGATCTAGAAACCAAAGACGAAGAAAAAAAATACTAAAGCTAAATCAACACAGAATGCAATTCAAAATAATCAAATCAAAAGAACAAATCAATCAAATCAGCTTAAACCTATGAAATTTGTATCTGCAGGTATTTTTGACATGAACAAAATTCCTGAAATCAAATCTAATCCAAAGAACAAATCCAACTCTGATCTGAAAACAGGTTTAGATTCTAAGTCTTTCGCTGTCAATAAACGATTTGTATCTAAGGAGTCAAGGAATGATGTTAATGTTAAAAACTCTAAACTCAAATTTCAAAAGAACAAATTCACAAATCAAAAACAGCATAATAACTTTTCAACTCCTAAATCCAAACAAGGATCAAATTTGGCATCCACATCTAAAGTTAATCAAAAATTGTTTAAATTTCAAAGGTATTGTGAAATCTGTGATATGTGCAATCATAAGACTGAAGAATGTTCCTTTAACAAGTACTGTCATATATGTGATATGAAAAATCATTCAACAGCTGATTGTTATTTCAACAAATATTGTACCTATTATGATGAAAGAACTTACAAACCTGAGAATTGCTACTTTAGAAAGAACTCGCCAACGAATGGATATGTAAATTGTTAATTAAGAAATGGATATGTCAATCTACAATATCAAAGAAATCAAAGTGTTGGTTTTCAAAGATTGACAAAACAACCTTCCTTAGGCTTGAGATCTTTTCGAAGAAATGATTCTGTTTATGATGATTCTTACGCTGCAAAACCAAGGCAGTATAATCAAGGAAAATTCGTTCCATGATCTGTGTGAATGAATGGTGGGAAGCTTGGTAAACAAAACATTTTGTCTGATGGTTTGAAATATCTTGATGATGATCTTGAAAAATGTTACACTGTTATAAGGACAAAACAAATCAAAGATAATTAAAAAATTGTAAGAAACGGAATTGGTAAATATGTCAAAAATAAGCCTGATCCAAATAAGCTTCACTTTAAACAGTTTACCATTCTTGATAAATTTGGCAACCCAAGACCATCTCGACTTGGGGTGATAACTCAACTTAATTATTTCTGAAATACAGGTACGCCCGAGAAGACCTATTAACACGTGGTATGTTGATAGTGGGTGTAGACGGCATATGACAGGCAACCATGCCTTGCTTCAAGAATTTAAGTTAAAAGATGGTACACATATTGCTTTTGGAGGTGATGCAGGAGGAAAAATAACAGGCGAAGGAACTGTATCCAATGGGATTATCAGCTTTGATAATGTCAACTATTGCTCAGAGTTGAACTTTAATCTTTTAAGCGTTTCCCAAATTTGTGAGAAATCTTATTCTGTTTTATTTGATGATTCATTTTGTAACATTTTGAAGCAAGGTTTTTAGATTAGCAAAGAATGGGAAGTTGTTAAAGCTGTTCGAGATCAAGATGTATACAAGTTAGATATGTCTCAAGTTGATCCTTCTACAGAAACAACATGCCTAATTGCTCAAGCATCAAATGATGAAAGTCAGCTTTGGCATAGACGTCTCGAGCATTCCAATTTCAAGAACTTAAACAAGCTTGTATCAGGAAATCATGTTGTAGGTCTTCCAACAAAGAAGTTTGCCACAACTGATCTCTGCTCAACATGTTTGAAAGGAAAGCAACACAGAGCGTCTTATAAGCCGAAGCAGATAAACTCAAATTCCAAACCTCTCCAGTTGTTGCATATGGCCCTATTCTGACCAACATATGTTCGGAGTATTGGAAAGAAATCTTATTGTTTAGTTATCATTGATGACTTAACAAGATTTTCTTGGGTTTTCTTTTTGCATGCTAAATCTGAAACGGCTGAATTATTAAAAGGATTCATCATTAAAGTAGAAAATCAATTAGAACAAAAGGTCAAAAGAATTAGAAGTGATAATGGAACGGAATTTAAAAATGCTAATATTGACATTTTTTGTGCAGAAAAAGGTATTGCTCGTCAGTTTAGTGCTCGTAGAACTCCACAACAAAATGGAGTTGCTGAAAGGAAAAACAGAACTTTGATTGAAGCAGCACGGTCTATGTTAGCAGATGCCAAAATTCCAATCACTTTCTGGGATGAAGCTATATCCACAACATGTTTTGTGCAGAATCATTCATTGATTGTGAAAGATAAACAGAATACTCCTAATGAGTTGATGTTTGGCAGGAAACCTAATATAGACATTCTTAAATCTTTTGGTTGTCCAGTTTTGATTTTAAATTCAAGTGATCAGCTAGGAAAATTTGATTCAAAATCTGATGAAGGATTTTTCATTGGATATTTGTCGGTTTCAAAAGCCTATAGAGTTTATAACTCTAGGAAAAATGTTATCCTTGAAACATTCAACATTAAATTTCTTGAAAATTCTTTTCTATTGGTTGCAAATGGTCCAGCTTGGTTATTTGATTTAGATTCATTGTCAAACTCTTTTAATTCTAAGTTGTTTGAATTATAGGTGAGAAGAAAAATCAAGCAGGAGATCTCGGTTCTTTCAGCGATGATTCTGATTTTGATGATATGGATGACTCAAGCCCATCTTATCCATTTTTCTCATTTGTTAGAGATCCTATATTTCAGCCTCAACAAGCTCAAGAGCATCCCGTTTCTGAAAATTCAAATGTTTCACAACCTTTTCCTAATGATGGTCCTGAAATTATACAACCTGAGTCCGGAACGTCATCGATTTCTGGTGATGTAGTTGGTACTGATAATCTTGATTATTTTATCAACTCACCAACTCAAGTTCCAAATTTCAATCCACATTCTTCAAATTTATTGCATCAGCTTTCCGACTTGAACCAATCTAATCTGGATGTTCATGTTCAAGTGAATGAGATTCCAACATCTTGTGTTCATAAGAACAATCCAACATCTCAGATTATTGGTCCATTGAATGAGAGAACAACGAGAAGTCATTCAGAACAAGCAAACCTTTGCTTATACTCGTGTTTTCTATCTCAAATTGTTCCTAAATACGTCACCGAAGCGTTAAAGGACAATAGTTGGATTGAAGCAATGCAAGAAGAATTATTGCGATTCCGCAAACAGGAAGTGTGGAAGCTTGTGGATTTACCTGAAGGAGAAAATGCCATAGGCATAAAATGGTTGTTTAGAAACAAAACAGACGATTGAAGAATTGTTGTTCGTAACAAAGCGAGACTCGTTGCACAAGGTTACACCCAAGAATAAGGAATAGATTATGATGAAGTATTTGCTCCAGTTGCAAGACTTGAATCAATTCATGTCTTCCTGGCTTATGCATCATTCATGAAATTCAAGGTGTATCACATCGATGTTAAAGGTACTTTCTTGTATGGACCAAACACTAATGATGTGTATGTCAAGCAACATCCAGGTTTTGAAGACTTAGAATTTCCTCATCATGTGTACAAGCCTAGCTAAGCTTTGTATGGTCTACATCAAGCTCCTAGAATCTGGTATGAAACATTATCACAACACTTAATCCAACATGGATACACGCGAGGGAAAATCGATCCTACTTTGTTTATAAAGAAGGATGCTGATGATCTCTTATGTGTTCAAGTGTATGTTGATGATATTATATTCGGTTCTACAAGTCCAAAATTATGCAATGAATTTGAAGAAATAATGAAGTCTCATTTCCAAATGAGTTCTATGGGGGAAATTAATTTTTTCCTTGGACTTCAAGTGAAGCAGTCTGCAGATGGAATTTTTATTAATCAAGAGAAATTCGTTGATAAACTCTTGAAGAAATTTAAACTGCAAGATTGTCAATCCATAAGAACTCCAGCTGACGTAAATTCCAAGATTGAACCTAATCCGAAAGGAAAATCTGTCGACCAAACTTTATACAGATCTATGATTGGTTCTTTGATGTATCTTACTACATCTAGACCTGATATACTGTATGCTGTTTGTGTCTGTGCCAGGTACTAATCTGACCCGAAGGAATACCACTTAATTGTTGTTAAACGAATATTCAGGTATCTCAAAGGAAAACCGGCTTTAGGGCTATGGTATCCTTATAAAGGTTACTTCGAGCTACAAAGATACACGGATAGTGATTATGGAGCATGTTGTCAAGATCGTAAATCTACTAAGGGTGGTTGTCAGTTTTTAGGTCCCAGATTAGTCTCATGGCAATGTAAGAAAAAAACAAATGTCTCTGTTTCAACCGTAGAAGTTGAGTACATAGCTGCTTCAGCAGGTTGTTCTCAAATTCTTTGGTTACAAAACCAACTGCTGGATTACGGGTTCAATTTTCTTAAAAATCGTATTTACATTGATAACACTGCTGCTACGTTTATTACAGCTAATCCTGTCCAACACTCAAAAACAAAACATATCGAGATTCGATATCATTTTCTCAGATTTGAACAAATTGAACACAAAATTGTGATTCAAATCATGTTTCTATTGATGAAACACAACTAAAAACAACAATTAATTGATCAAATTGCAATCAATCACAGATTTCAAGTGATTCAAAGAGCTCAAAAAGTCGATAAGCTCTAATCACTGAACCAAAATGCACTGATACCAATTGATCGGTTCAAAAGGATCGAATCTATGATTATATGATAATACAATGATCAAATCAAACACAAAGTAATCAACACATACAAATACATCAAAAAATTCATAGATTTCATTGATATCAAATGCATAGGATACAAAGTGTAAGGATTCAGTTCGTTCAACTGATTTTCTAACAGTTTCTTTGACCTCTCTTCTATTCTCTATTTTGTTCTCTGTTTACACTACCTAAAGTATCCTATTTATACTATCAACAAAACAAAGGAACATATATTTACAAATAAGTCCCTATACTATGACAAAAAAAACATACAAAGACAAAATGTTAATCTTCTAAGAGTATACATGATGATTCTTTCATCAATCCTTAACTCTTCATTTCTTATGGTTGAATAAATCACCTTTTCATTTTCCTCCTCCCTAATTCTTGCTGTGCTCCAAAAATCTATCATATGGGATTGATAGATGATTGCTTCCACAGATAATGCATAAGATACTCTTGATCTTCTCAAATAATTGATTATATCTCTGCACCCTTTGGTCACTGGGTCTTCAGCGTTAAGATATGCACAAACATTATGTTCTTTTGCAAATCTATTAGCCATCTTGATAATGTTGTATGTTTGATGATATGATGTTAAAATTTAAGTGTGGTTGGTTATGTGGAGTGGGTTGTTTAAATGTTGGTGGAAAGAGGGGTGATGAGATGAGAGCGATATTCTAGGTCTGAAAAAGTGAATAAGAATGAAAACGGTCAAGAATATCATTTATACTCTCTCAGAATATTTAAATCTTTTTATTTAATGTTGTGGGACCCTTAAACCTCATTACCCTTCCGTGGTTGTTTGGATACACAATCAAGTTTATCCGTAAGTTAATTCTTCCGCAGAACCACAAGTAAATTCTTCTGCAGAACATCTACGGAAGGCAAACTTGTTATGTTTTTGTTGTATGATCCTAACATGTTGTTAGATCATTTGTTGATTGCTGTTGGACCTCCTTGACTTTGCTTTATGGAAAATGTACAAGAGATTGATTTTCTTAAAAACTTCAGATATCCTGCAGCCAAGTTAGTGCTCAAGCTCCAATTTTCTTCATTTAAAAGTGATAAACTCATTTTTATGCTGATGACTACTCCCCCTAAATTTGTGATTAATCATGAACTTATGCATTTAGCAGAAATTTATGAAGAGAATAGCATGAAAAGCAATTATCTGTCCATCATATTATCAAAGAAAAGAAAATAAACAAAATCTTTTTGTATTTTTGTTTATAAGAAGACACTACACATAATATATTTACAAGCAATTTAACCATAACATGGGATCATACTATGACACTACGCAACTTCCTGAAGCATTTTGTATAAGGATTGTAGACATAGATCTAGTGGCTGATTGCAAGTATTATGATCCACATAAATTCAAGCAAGAGTATACATTCAACTTCTCATGCTGTTTATCATGTTTTGGTATTGATTAAAACTAGGCAAATATGGACTCCACATTCAATTCATATTAGAGTTTGTCCTCCGTTTATGAGTCAATTCATCACTTTTTCACACTTGAAAACTATGTTCCTTAAATTATAAGCTCTGTCTTAAGATTTATTTGAAATCTTATTAATGTTGTTGATATGATTTTTATGCTCTTTAAGATATTATACAATTGATCACATTGGATTCTTTTAGAGCTGTTCAACGTCAGGTCACCAGGTCTTTACTCACACAAAACAAAGGTGCCTATGAACCCAGGTCTTTTCTCACCCAAAACAGAGGGTCCATGATGTGCAAATATAGGGTTATAAAGTGTTGGAATATAGTGTATCACACCCTTAAAATCCACGTGCGGAGTTTTACCGCGAGGCGTGTGAACAAACCAGGATCACAGTCAATAGTTACTTAGAACGACACTATATGCCACATTAAAAATAAAACCAACCAAAGTTCAAACTTTAAAACCATGCGGAAGCGTTTTGTAAATAAGACAAACCCAAAATATAAAAATGCATATTTGGCAAAACATGCGCCAACCCAAACATTTAAACACTCGTAAATAGATACCAACAAACATGTCTTTAAAATAGAGTTCTAGAATGCATGCCGGACCCGTGTGGTGCTCCTAATGGCAAGCAGAGTTAACAACCTGAGAATAGCATACTAAAATGTCAACACGCTGGTTGGTGAGTTCAAGAGTTTGCGTTTATCATAAACAATAACATTTGCATAACATAAGAAGTGCATTGAAATAGATAGCTAGTCTATATTCACAAGTAATAACCATAGTGATTTCGCGATCGAAGCTGACTGTGTTGCGTTTGTTGCCTCCCGTCACGACTTACCAGGTCGTGATGATATTTGTGTCTAGGACAATATTGCACCTGTTTGACCTCGAGTCGCACGGGTGGGGCTCGTCAGACCCAGTAGTACTACCCAAGATTTCCCGCTAGTTACCATTATTAACGATTCGAAAGTGTGAGGACTTTCAAGGTATTAAGCACTATGTTAAAACATACACAGCTTATAATAATAAAATAGCGTTTGAGTACAAGTATGCTACCTCCCCCAAGAAGAAGGTTTATAAAAATAGAGGGGCATGAACTCATCTGGTGTGTCAAGATAATGACTAAAGAGAACTGGTGATAGGTGCAAAGACAACCCTTCAAAGGATACCTAGAACACGAGAGTACATAAGTACGTGTACACAGAATCATATTGAAACCCTAAGTGCTTTACAAACCAAAGAACTCAAAGTTTTAGAAAACAAGACACATTTGACCCAGTTGACCCGTTTGACCTGTTGGTGACATTATAGGTGAAATTCCATTCAAACAAGCATAACAGCCTATCACACATGATTAACATACAAACAGATTACATATAACACTTCATTAACCACATGTACTAATTAGATCATCATACCGCTAGATATCATACAAGTCATGCGAATCTCAAACTATTATCATGCTCATAACATCTATAACACAAATAATACACCATACAAGGATCAAATCACGCATCACATGCCATGTGAAGCCACTCACGACTTCACACTCTAAACCCTGCCAATCCTACTAGGTAGGGGCCTCAGATTCGCACGTGTGTATGATGATCAATAACATACCAATTTCCATAGCTCATATCATCCAAAATGTTCATTCTTAATCAACCATCAATCAACAAAAGTCCTAGCTTACCTATATGACTCATACCATGATTTTCCACAAATAGGCCAAAACAGGTAACAAACCAAATCAACATTCATATAACCTAAACAACACATTTAATCACCTTAGAAACCATCCACGAACACACTAGCATGGTCCTAATGTCCCAAACATACCCAAATCATCATATTTAAGAGATTTCACAATTAAAGTTTCCCTTTTGGGAAAGTTCATCCCAAATCCATCAAACACTTAAAACATTCATGAATCCATCAATCACTTACTAATTCAAGTTCATAACAACATCTAGCATGATCAAAACACCAAATCATCATGATTCATCACATTCAACATCAAAAAGTTACTATTTTAAGCAATGTATGAACTACCACGCATCTTCTTGATTTCCTAATGTTAATATCAACCATCTAGCATCTAATCATCATCATAAGCATATCCATAACACCAATTCATCATCAATTCAACATTTCATGCAAAATAAAGTTACTATTCTTAGTAACCTACGAACCATGAATCAAAATCGAAGCTTTCTTGCAAAATCAAAGTTAACTAATATGCATACAACCTAACTAGCATCATTACAACATCAAACAACCAACATTCAACATCCAATTTGATCAAAATTGCATCAAACTTTCGGCTAAGGGTTCATCACCCGAAAGAACAACCAAAAATCCAATCTTTATGCATACTTGATGTTAAATAACATGTAATCTATCTAGTAAACACATTAATATCAACAACTAAGCATTAATCGGCCATCAATTGCAGGTTTCGAACCCATGCTTTTGGCCAAACACCAAACACCTCAAAACAAACACAAATCTAACCTTTAAATCGTGTAATGAACAAGATTTGATGCTTCCAACGTGTAATAATCTTTGTAATCGACCAAAACTGTGGATTTCTTGCTTGTTCTAGGGTTGAATTCGAAGTGTGTGTGTGTGTAGAGGGTGAGTCATGACCGAAGGGTTGGGTGGGGGCTAGGGTTTTTTTTTTTTTTTTTAATAATCCCTAATTTCCATTTCAACCCTTGTAGTTTACATTTTATAAAAACTAGGATTTTAATTACTCTTTTAACATGTTTTTAACTAGAGTAATAAACATATCAACTAATAATAACAATTATATGTCTTATCTTTGCAAGTTATAAAGTTCACCAATCAAATACACACGTTTCCACGTTACGCGATAAAATTTACAATAAACATTTAAATCACATAATCACAACTAATAATCAACATAGTAATTATTTGTTTCACATTATTAATTATTATTAAGTCACCAACGTTTAATGACAACTAGTGTGTGTTCACGACACGTGTATGCAAGACTTAACGGAACTAATGGAGTTTGGTAATTGAAAATTACCGGATGTCACATAGTGTGCTTGGGTGACTGAGTTGATCACGGCATGATTAGACTTACTTGCTTGCTCCTCAAAATGGAATTGCCCACAATTAGATTATGTTAAGCATGGACTTGTTTATTTTCCAGTCAAACTGAACCTATTCACATATCAAATCACATCTGATCAGTCTTTATTGTAAGTTAAAAACCAGGCAGGTAAACTAAGGTATAGTGTGTAATCATTTCCCATGATATGAATTTTTCAAGAAAACATATTAACAAGACATTATTTTTTGAAGTTTTATATGTTTTATGGATGTTTTTGGCTTTTTCATATTGAGAAATATAAAGGACAAATCATCCTTTTCTTTGTGATGATGACTAATCTAAGTTGATCATGCCTAAAGACTTAGTTAAGAAATTAAATCTCACTGAGTCAAAGGCTTTAGTGAATAAATCAGCAAGTTGATTTGTTGTATCCACTTTGATCAACTTTTTTAAACCTTTTTCTGAGTAGTCTCTCAGAAAATGATATCTAATTTCTATTTTTTTTGTTTTACTATGTTGCACTGGATTAGCAGTTATGAACATAGCAGCTGAGTTATCTATGTGTATTGGTGTTTGAAAAAAATTGTAACCATAATCAAGTAGTTGGTTTTACAACCACAACACTTGAGAGCAACCAGCTAAAACAGCAATGTACTCAGCCTCAGCTGTGGATATAGACACATTTGTTTGCTTTTTGCACTGCCAAGAAACTAGTCTTGGTCCAATTGGCACATATGAAGAATTTTTGTGTTTGAAATCATGGAGGAGAGAACAATTTCCTGTCATATGCCTGGAACAACCACTGTCAACATACCACTTGTTGTCAGTCCTCCATGGATGTTCCTGCACAAATAATGAAATCAATTAGAGCGTGGAGCCCAAGCCTTAATGGTCTTGGGCTTGCCATTGGTATCTAAGATTGTTACTCCCTCATGGATGAGCCTAGATGTCTTAGGGCTGTTTGTAGACTCATTTGATTCATTATGGTTTGTTTGGGGTGAGGATGATTTTATTGATGATGAACTTAAATCACTTTGTTCTTGGTCCACAAGCACTTCCTCTGTCACCTCTTCTTTGAGTATCTTGTTCTTTGAACTTGATAATGATACTTGATTAGAGAAAGTTTCTGCATCTTTTGTCTTTGATTATGGTACTTGATTACCTTTTTCAAAGTGGTCATAGAAGGCTTCATCTTCCTACAAATCTACCTTCTTGTGAGGAGTCTTTCTTTGAGAATGTTGTTTCTCCTTCTTCCTCTTTGTTTGATCATCAGCAGATGTTGGCTTCTTTGCGTTTGGAACCTTTTGTTTTGGTTGCTACTTCTTTTGCTTTGAACTTGCCTTACATTCAGTGGATTGTGAGTCTGATTCAACATTCTCAGATTGTTGCTTCTTTAGAACTTTTGATTTTTTCTTCTTGTTGAAGTAGCATTCTTGAGTAGAATGGTTATTCTTGTTGTAAATAACATAGTGTTTGTTTAAGTAAAATCAGCAGTCATGTGATTGTTCATGTTGCATATGGAGCAATAGCTGCTGAAGTAACAATCATCTGTGTTATGGTTCTACATGTCACACCACTTACAGTATTTTTCTTCAACTTCACTCCCAGACTCCATCACTTTCTTCTTCTGCTGCTTCTTCAATTCTCTCTCAAACTTTGCGACTGAAGAATCTTTACCTCTACCAGACAAGATGTCAAATGGTTCTTGTTGCTAAGGATTCACAATTCTCTGTTGTTTCTTACCTTTCTTGTTGACATTATGTGATTCAGTAGATGATTGCTTCTTTCGTAGATCTTCTATGGATGTTGACTGTTTTGAAAGAGCAACATTTGTCTTCTTTCATGTATTTTCTACAGATGGTTTTGAGACGGTCTTCTTCTTCTGTAGGTGTTTTGCGGAAGTGATTTTCTCTTCTTTCATGGATCCAACAGTTCTTTTTGATGAATGAGTTTTATGCTTCTTGTTAAGCTCATGAATTCCTTCATTTAATTGAGCAATTCTTGTGTAGATGGTCTTCAACATATTTCTTTGTTTAGGAGGATAAGGTAGCTTAATCTCCTTAAAAACTTTGGGAACTATAGGTTCATTTAACACATTCTTCCCCTTACCCAAACCAGCACATTTTTGCTCATTAGGCTCATCAAACTCATCCAGGTCATCACAATCATCAAAGTCAAATTCTAATTCAATTTGTTTTAAATATTCTGATTTAGATGAATTAGTTTCACTGACCTCAGTATCTTCACCACATATCAATTCATTAATTTCAATTTTTGGTTCAGTTTTGGTACTTGATACAAAATGATTTGACAAACTATTGGTCGTTGACTCAAGTAATGTGGTGTAGTTATCATTCAATGGAGGTGCAACAACATGAAATCCCAACCCATACCTGTTCTTTGTTTCAATATGAGTATTCAAAAGTTTCTTATATTACTGAGATGATAATTGAAACTTCTAAAGTTTCACTTCAGTGGATGCATGATCAGACACTGATTTTGTTAAAGAGGTGGTTAGATGCTCAACTTGTGCTTTCAAATTATAATTTTCAGACAAGAATTTATCCAAATCCTTTTGTAAAGAAGTGATTTTGACCTAATATAATTTGTGTTCTCTCATATGAGATTCATTCAAAATCATAGTTTCTTTGATTTTATCAGCTAATTGTTGAGCATGGAATCTATATCTTTCAACCTCTTCAATACATCTAAATGAACATAATCTATCCCTTACCTCTCTTGCCATAGGTGGAATTTTGTTCTCCATGTTAGCCATCAATGCTCGATTCTCCTCCAGAACTTCTTTCTCATACATGCTCCAATCACAAGTACCATCCTGCAAGATAATTTACCCAGTTTCTTTAGTGTTACTTGTACCTGCTGAAGAACTTGTTGCTGGTGGGGATGAGTTTGTACGTTGAGGTTGCTTGAAGTTTCTTTGGTTTGCTTATCTCAAGTCACTTGTTGATTGCTGATTGCATTCTCTTGAAAAGTGACCATACAAATTGCACTTGTAGCATCTCACTTTGGATTTATCAACAACAATCTTTGTAGTTCTCCCTGCAACAACCAATCCCTTATTCCTTCTCAAATACATCTTAGCTCTATATGCAATCATGGCCATTTGCCATTGTAAATCCATTTCCTCCACTTCATTAGGATGAAGTTCTTCAAGGTCTTGTTGACAAATATGAGCGGGGGTCAAAGTACTACCCAGATAAGCTTGAAAGCTTGAAGAGAAGGCTACAAAGGCTGCCTTTTGTTCTTCTGATTCTAGTACAATAGTAATTGGTTCAGATTGAGTGTTGCTTTTGTTTGTTGTGGATCCCTTTGTGGCTGCAGCATTTGAGTTAACATCAAGTTTCCCTTTCTCTTTCTTGTTTGAACTACTTTGAGAGTTTGTTTTAGAGGACTTTGCTGCACAGAAAGCTGCTTCATCTTCATCATCACTCTCAACATAAGAGCTTCCACTATCATCATTAGAAATAAATGCACTTCTAGCACCCTTTGTTTCTTTAAATTGATATGGTACAATTGGTGCTTTTACACTTTTGTTTCTTGTTTTCTCATCCAATTCTAGAGCTTCCACCTTTGCTACCAAAGTATCTAGTCCCATTTCTTTTAGATCAATGGTATTCTTGAGCATAGACACAATTTAAGTCTAACTTTCTGTCAAAGTATGGAGCATCTTTTTGTTCAACTCCTCATTGCTATACTTCAACTCAAAGATGTTCATTTCAGTAACAAGTTGCATGTATCTGTGGAGTTGTTGAGGAACAGATTCACCCTCAATATGATGAAAAGTCTTATATTGTGAATGAAGAGTATCTTTTCTAATACTTCTGATCTCATCACTTCCTTCACACAAAGTGTGAAGAACCTTCCACAAAGAGTGGGCTGTTTTGTAAGCTTCACATCTGATCAAGAGGTCTTCAGGTAAAGCCATAGTAAGCATACTATAGGCATTAATATCAAATTTGACCCTCTTAGCATCTTCAAGAGACAGATCTTTCAAACTTATGGGCTGATTGTTGTCATTATAATCAGGTCCAAGAGCAGGTGGAATGTAGGGACCTTCAGTCATTGACACCCGTAAGTCAGAATCAGTGTAGTTAACATGGTTCCTAAATCTAATTTTCCATGTTTTAAAATCAGCTTTGTTTTCCAATTTTGGGGGTTGATAAGCTGAGTCAACAATTGAATTACTTATTTTGGTTAACTTGGTAATTATCAAATTATCAACTGATCTAATACCCTATGAATGTGTAAAGTAAACATAATGCAAACACACTCATACTACAAAAACAAATCACTGATAAAACTGATATTAAATCAACTAAGACATAAATTCTTTTGAATTAATGGCTTTTGTTGAGAATAAGCTAATTAATTACAAACTCTTAATTATCAGACAATTAAGCAGTTGTGGTCAAAATTAGACAAATCTCTCAGTAAATTCTCAGATGATTTGAATTTGAGATGTTAGATGACGGGATCTGTTCAAATTTGTTTGAGCAACCTTTAAATATCGAACAACAACACAAATCCATGAATCAAAATGATTTTTATCTAGATTGGAGTTAATCGCGCAATGGAACAGTACTCGATGATCAATATAACAAGGTTTGATGATTTTAACTAATTACACCAATTCGTTCAGTAAAATACCTTCTTTAGCTATTGATTAGCTAAACCAAACTTGTGTTTTGATTAAATTGTTCAACAACAAGCTTAAATCTTAGTTATGAACTCTCAAGCTGTGACGAACACTCAAAAGCAATTTCATGCTAAATTATCATATCTAATCAAAAACTGATAGATCTAATGAAATTAACAACTAATTAGACTAATCAAAATTGATAGATCAATTGATCGAGATCAAAAAGCAAGAGGATCTGATACCACCTGTGAATCCAAGGATCGAAACAGGAATTTATCAGTTTGATTGAGCAAATAATGATCGTGGAATTATCGCAACTTGTTGTTTAATTAATTGTTTAAGAAATTGTAATTGTAACGTAAATCAATGAAGAACAGATAAGAGAAATGGAAAACAAGTTAAAGTAATATGATAAACAAATTTGCTTCAAATGATTTCCATTAATACTGAATTGGTTACAATCGGTTTTGATTTTTGCTGATATGATAATTGCTAGGTGATGTTCTTGGTGTTCTAATTGCTATTCTAGTGTAATCAGAATTGTTGTATTGTTGGTTTATATTTCTTGTCTATTGTGTCCTAAAAGAGTGCACCCATGCCTTCTATTTATAGATAGAGGGATTCACTTTTACATGGGTAAAAGTAACTTTCTTATTGTGGTAAGAAAGTTACACAAATAAAATTCTTGACGTGACATGCAATATTCATTTCTGATAGAAGTACAGTCTTTCGTAGATGTTGACTTGATGACATCACTCCAGAGAGTGACTTTTTGACTTCATGAGGCTTCTTTGATGAATGGAGTTCATGCAAGTACTTTGTTCTTCCATAGAAGATATCCTTCTTTAGGAGTTAGCCTTCTGTAGGAGTTGTTTCTTTGATCTTCATATTGAACTTCATCCATAAGAGCAAGCTTTCTTCTTCACCAGGAGCAGCAGTAACTTGATCTCACGAGTAGACTTGTTCTTCCGTAGATGTTACAATGCTTCCGCAGGAGATCCACGGATGCATATTCCTTGACTTGTTCTTCCGTAGATGTTCTTGTACTTGGTCAAATTTCAAAATTGACCAAGTATGATGTTTTCCTGTAACTACACATATAATCAACACAAATAATAATTTGGGTTAACATATACGTATCTTGCATACAAAAAGATAAAGATTTACAAGAGTTCATTACAAGTGATGAATAATCTTCTAAACCAATACAATCAATCTAGACCTAACAATATCATTGATATATGTGTTATCAGTGGGAATTGTTTGTGTTTGGCAATCAATTGCACGGTTTCAACGATCAAGTGGACCAACAATGTGGTATCAGAGCCATTGTGCTCTTGATTGTTTGAGTTTTGTATGTTTTCGAGCTCAAAGTCACTGTTTCATTCATTTTTGATCTGATATGCTTGTTTAAGATATGGAAATTGATTGAGGCTTGTTTTATTTTGATGTGGGAAGCTATAGGAATCATTAGATCTCAAATCCATTGAGATTTGGATGAGTTTGAGTCAATTTCATGCTGAAAAAAGTTGTTCAGATACGTCAGGCGAAACTACAGCTCTTCCAGTGAAACTATATCTTCATTCTGCGAAACTACATAGTTTTGCTGGTGAAACTAGAGTTCTTTCAGCGAAACTACACAGTTTTTGGTTTTTGGATATGGTTTCTTTTTCTCTGTGAAAATACGTGTGTTGAACGAAAGTTCATGGTGTTTGCGTGCCAAACCCTACGAAATTGCTGCCAAATTGATCTCTGAACGAAAGTTCAACTATTTTCGGGCGAAACTACCCTGCGAAACTAGCATTAGCGTATCATTACCAAGCGAAACTACTGTCGAAATTACAGGCGAAACTACCAGCGAAATTAGTGAAATTCCAACGAAATTAGTTTCTAATCATGTCAAAAATGGCTTTTTCAGAAGTCCTTAATTCCTTCAAAATCTGATGATCTAACATTGACACAAAGTCGGTTTGATTGTTTTGCAGCTATGAAAGATGAAAAGATATCTGATTTTGTTGATCGATTTGTGATGGTGGCAAGCAACCTTAAGAAGTATGATGGCAAGTTGGGAAACCATGAACAAGTCACAAAACCTTTGGACTCTCTTCCTCCACAATGGAGTCCACAAGTTAGATTGTTAAAGCAGGAAAGAAATTTTGCTGACTACATACTCATGGATGTTATCAACAATCTGAAGTCATTTGATGTGGATATGAAAAGAAGAAAGTACAATAAACCCATGTCTAGTGGTGGATCTTCAACTGTTGAGATCAAAGAAACTGAAGACGAAGTCAACCATGCATTGATGGCTGAGGTGGTGAACAGTAATGGGGATTTTGTTGAGGATTTTGATCCTTTCAAAGAATTCAAGTGTGAAACTCAAGGTGAAAGTGTTTGTGATGTTGATGCTTGTGCAAGCTGGTGTAAAGTTCAGAAGCAACAGGATAGTAAAACAGATGAAGTGAAGCTGGAGGTTCAGGATGAAGGAAAGCAAGAGGAAGGTGAAGCTAAGGAAGCTAAGAAGAGAACTACTAAGGAGAAAGAGTACAAAAAGAACACTCCCATCTGTCAATGTGAAAAAGCCTTAGCTGCTAAAAAGATAATTATGGGACTCCTATATGAGATAGTTCAAGACATATGTTCTCCTCCTTGCAAAATTTGTTTATTTAGAGTTTATAAAGCTAATAGGTTATTACTGTAAAATGAAAAAGAATTAAATCGAATAAACAAATAACATAAAACCAATGAGTCAAAATATGTTATCAAACTAAGAGAAGCTTTAAAAGAAAATGATCTTTTAAAAAGACATCTTCTAGAAAAGAATGTCGAGATTAATGTTTTGAGCAAACGAGTCTCCTTAGCAGAATTTTAGACTAGCAAGCTTAAAACTAATTTTGATAATTGGATAATATCTGGGATGAAACAGGAAGAACTATTCTGTAAGCAAAGGGGAGCTAGAATCAAAACGGGTGTGGGATGTGGTGAAACTTCATATATTTGTCCTCCTCCTAGCACTTATTGTTACTCTCCTATGCCTCAACCTCATCCATCTAATGATTTAATTGAAGCTGCAGATACTAACAATTTACATGCAGGTTTAAGCAGCGTTAATCACAAAGAGGTTCGAGATAAATATGATTTTCCTACAAGTTTGGGACTCATCAAGCAAGGATCTGATAAGCAAAATGATAATACCACCTTTGATGCTTCAAAACCAGTATCAGTTGTTTTCCGTAACTTCTTTAACAAATTCAAAATAGGTAACATCCCTTCTTTTGTTCCTGTCAGGTTTGTCAAAGAAGGAACAACTGTGGAATCATCAGGCAATCAGAACTCAACAATACAAACCGACACAACAAGAGTTATAAATCAAGATCCGTTGGAAGCAGACTTGTGTATACAAGACTGGACAAGCTCAAATGATTAATCAGAGATCATTAATTCACCTAAAGTTGTCAAGTCTCAAATGCTTCCAAAAGTCAATTCAAGACTTATACGGATCTCATCTCCAACTTCTAAACAAATCAGCAGTTCCTCCAAAACTTAGCAGAAGGATTCACCATCTTCATTTGCTATCCATCAATCTCATCACAAATCTACCTCGAAGTCTGCCAAGTCACCAGTCATACAAAAAGGTTCTCAAAGAATGTTCAGATCTCATCTCCTTGAACATCACACATCAAATCGCTGCCTAGTTTGAAATCCACATTGACAAAGCCTCAAAAAGTTCAATCTTTTGATATCCGAAAGAAGAAGCTTCAAGGTTGTCGACAAGCTGCAACAACCTCAAAGCAGGCTCCACCCTCTCCTACTTTTCATGAAACTACAAAGAACCAAAAGCCTTTCAAGGCTTGCTTTAGATGCGGAAAAGAAGGTCAAGTGCTAAAGAAGTGCCCTCAAGTTCAAAGACAGGCTTCGGCGGTAAAGATAAGATGGGTTGCTTCTCTGGTTCAAAAGGTAAAAAGCACACATCTTTGAATGGTTAGATGACGAACAATCCATCCAAACCTTCTCATGTGAAGCCATTTGTACATGATTCAAAGATGAAAAAGACCAATGTAAAAGAGTGTGTGCTTAAATAAAAAAAAAGAGTGTGTTCTTAAGCAAATTTGAACAGAAACAAATTTGGAAAGTAAAAAAAAGATTAAAGAGATAAATTATTGCTCAAAAGAGTGTGTGCTTAAGCAGGTTATGTACACTGATGAAAAAGGAACTCCCAAGACAACGATGGTCTGGGTCCCCCTCTTTAGCTAATCTGTTTATGAGTGCAGAAACAAATCAGGAAGCCTATCAGTAATCCGGTTTACTAACTGAGATTGTTCCTAATTCAAAATTGAGACGAAATAAACAAGTTATGGTTACAGTATCTCATCCAACCATTCAATCACTATAATTTTCTTGGTGCTTTATTTCTCATCTTTTTGCTAGTATAATTTGGAAGACTTTCTTTGTTAGTATAATTGAAATGGGATTTAAGAACTTGATTTGGGATGACTGAGAAATGATAGTATGTTTTCTTTGTATGCTTGTTTGTATGACTTGTACTTTGTGAGATATGATAGTAACTGTGGAAGATGTCTGTATCACTTAAAATTCTAAAATCTGAAAAAGATAATTTCATTATATGATATGCTTGGTAGGCTCAGCCTAAAAACGAAGTAAATAGTGATTCTGTAACCTAACTATAACTTTAGAACTTGGTGATAATGATCATTTCCATGACATATCGGCCTGTACAAAGTTACAGGTCTCGTCAAAAATGGGTTGAGAGTATCTGACTTCTGCCTTGATCCCTTCCATTCCCAAATCACCCTCACCATAGCCTTGAATGATGCTTTTTGTAAGCTCTTCAGATGTGTATCTCGTGCTTTTCTCCTCTGCTATGCGGAAGCATTGACCTGGAGTGATGATCTTCTCTGTTATACATGAGTCTAGACCTGAAGCTCTCATCAGCACACTCAGATGATCATCTCCACTGTTATACAGAAGTATAGACCTGGAGCGCTCATCATCTGTTTCCCCAAAATAAAGGCATGTTGATTCTTAAATTAAGATCATTGTTGAAATTTCAAAAGAAAATCAAGCAGAGTTAATCATATTGCTCAATAAGCCCTGATAACGGAATAAGTTCTTTGCCTGATGTATATGGAAACCAAGTTACCTGTGCCTCTCTAATCGACCTAAAACATGAGAAAATCAGTTGCAGATCTTTTGTTGAAAAGAATAAGACATGGGTTTAAATTGGACAAATATACCAACAATCATTCTTGAACTGTTTTGGCTATCAAAAACTTAAAATTTTGATCAGACTCTGTATCAGTGTGATCAAATACATCTTTGTGCTTAAGTATATCTTGAGGATGTGATCTCATGATCGAATTAGTTCTTGGTGTAACATGATTTAAAAAAATGGTTTTGGATAAACACGGGTTTATTTGTATTATTGAAATGATCTAACAGAAATGTGTAGAATGTGTTTATGATTATGTTGCAGATTTTGCTGCAAGTGATGGTTGATCATCACCTGAGCAATGAACCAGACCAAAGAAACAGTTCCTCAAATTTACAAAAGATACCGAGTTAGGAAACTTCCTCCTACATCTTCTTAAGCACTCAGAGATTCAATAAAGTGGTCTCCATTATAACCAAGAGGATGCACACAACAAGGGGGAGCACAAAACAAGGGGGAGCATAGAAAAAGGGGGAGCTTATGAGATAAAGATCTTCAGCAACAAATTGAACCTCAAAATTGAGACTGAAGCTTACCAAATTGAAGATCAAGTACAGTTGACTTATCGGTGCTGATCACGATGAAAGATGTTGTAAATAATAGACTAAGGGGGAGTATTGTTGGGTCTAAAAAGGATAGTCTATTTTATCAACACAGTCAAAGTCAACAAATGTCAACGTCCCTGTTAAAGTCATCAGAAAAGTCAAAGAGACGCGTTCGAGATGAAGAACGGAGACGAGACGTTGAAGATATATTTGACTAGGATTTTTATTTTTAATAAATATATTTTGTGTCAACAAAGTATATTTAATTATGTTTCAGTTTCTTTTATGTTTTATATGTAATTTCTCTAATTGTCTAAGTCTAGGGGCTTAATATGTCATTAGTGAACATTATCACTATAAATAGATTGGTGACAATTAGGTTTAGGAGCTTGAATGAGCCATTGATTGAGGGGTTTTCACTTTGTAATATCTTTAGCAATCAAATTCAGATCAAACAAGGGTTTTATTTGGTGTTCTTGGGTGTTCTCAATATATTCATCCATTTTATAGTGTTTGATCTATAATATCATTGATATCTGTGTTATCAGTGGGAATTGTATGCGTTTTGAAATCAATTTCACAGTTTTAACGATCAAGTGGACCAACAGAACTTAGTTTTGCAACTAGTTTCGCCTGTAGTGCGGCCGAAATTATTGAACTTTTGTTCAAAGAAGAATCAAGATAGCTTCGCAAGAAAACTGATCGGACCATAGAACTTTCGTTTTAGATTCACTAAGGAATCAAAATCAATAAAGATCTATAGTTTCATACTATAGTTTTGCATGATGAATCTGAAAACCCTCTTTTTGAGAAATTGAACTAAAAATCACCAAATCTCACTCAAATAACAATCAATTGAGATCTGATGATTCCAGAAGGTTCCCAAGCTAACACCACACTTTCGTCAATCAATTTCCATGGAAACCACACGTAAAACAGCTCCGAAATGATTGAAAAGGTGAATATGTCAAAACTACCCAAAAACACAAACAATCAAGAGCACAAAGGCTCTGATACCATATTGTTGGTCCAGATGATCATTAGAATGTGCTTTTGATGAAGATTTAACACTGAAATCCATAAGATATCACTAAGTCTAATAGCTTGTGGACCAAGTAATGAGAGAATATTGTAAGGTAATATCAAAAGATTATAAGGCTGATGCAACCAAAGAAGCCAAAACAACCAAAGGTCTTCCTGCATGCATGCACTGGATGTACAAAGGTAGAAGTGCTTCGGAAGTTTTACACACTACATCAGAAAATACTCTAAGTGTAAAATCTTCCAAAGCCAAACTCCAAATCTTTCGAAGCTTCAGAGACAAAGTCTTCCAAAGTTTTACACACTACATGCTTTCTCTGATCTACTTAACATAAAGCTGACACACTTTCCGCTACAACTCTGAAGACTCACCAACTTGTATGAGTTGGATAAAAGTCCATGCTTTTGTAAACTATATATTAAGGTCTTTGTCTGTAACTTCCTACTTTTGTACCTGTAAACCTATTTGTAATAGAAAAGTATGTGAGCTATGGCATGTTACAGTCACTAGTGAAAAGGCAATTTGCCTTTTAACTTTAGATTGATCTTGTTGTCTAGATTAGTCAATTCCAACTGTCCTTGTATGTATTCACGGTTGTAGGATGTAGTATTAAGAGTCTCAGGTTCTTGTAATTTAGATATGCTTTGTAACACTTGTAATAGAACTTAAGAGCAATATACAACACTCCCTGAAAACCATATTTCTGTGTTATTGTTGCTTGTTCTGTCTCATTACTTACTTGTGTTCATAGTATCCTCATAATCAGTCCCGGTTCACTTTTGAACTGTAAGTGTTCCAAGTCTCTCCTCATTATGAAACTGATTATGTTAGGCACCTTTACCCGGTCCTGCAATTGGTATCAGAGCATTTCAGGATCTTGATTGTAAGATCTCCCCATCTTTAATCCTTTCAGTTTCATAGTTCACTTAACATCTTAAATGGCAGCTATCACAAAGGCTGATATGGAAACCGGTACCATGACAAAGTCCCCACTAATCACTCCTGAACACTTTGATACTTGGTGTCAGAGAATGGAAGGCTTTATCAAGTCTCAAGACTCCAGGATGTGGGGGTCTGTTATCGATGGACCTCATGTACCATCCATCTCTTCAGCTGCTGGTGGTGGTGGTATGATACCAAAGGAAGTGGCTGATTATTTTGATGAAGACTGGATGAAGATTGATATTGATCAAAAAGCTATGACCGCCCACTAAACTGCTCTTCCAAACTCTATCTATAGAGGCTTCAAGAAGTGCAAGACTGCCAAGCAACTCTGGGATGCACTGAAGTTGATGTATGAGGGGTCTGATGATGCAAAAGAAAACAAGAAAGACCTCTTGAAGCAACAGTTTGAGAACTTCACCTTCAAGACAGGTGAAACCATGACTCAACAATACTTTAGGTATGTTGAGATTATGGATACTCTGGCAGATGTTGGAGTAACACTTGAGAATAGGGACGTTGTGAGGAAGTTCATGTCCTCTCTTCCCAGACAATGGACACATTATTGTGTGGTCATCAAGAGGTCTGAGAACCTCAAGACCCTTACTCTCACAGAGTTGTATCGTATCCTCAGTGGCTACCAGATGGAGATGAGCATGCAAAATCCATCTGGTAACTCCAACAACCAACAGAGTTTAGCCCTTCATGTGGTTGAAAGGGATTGCAGAGAACCACAACACCATCTCATCTGCTACCCGGACAAATCATAAAAGGGTCCTTTCATCACCTTTCCGGAGACACCAAGGGAAGGCTACATCCCTGGAAGCCCATTCCAGGAGACAAGCTCTTCACAAGCTTTTGTGTCTTCTGATGAAAGTTCAGGCAACTTCCTCTTCACCCTTGAAGATCTGGACTGTATCCATCCAGATGATCTGGAGTATATGAAAATACTCCAGCAGATGGCTCTTCTCACTCAGAGGGCCAACAAATTCTACAAGAGGACTGGAAGGAAGTTTCTTAGCAATGAAGCCAGTGGAAAGTTTGGGCTTGATAAAAGCAAAGTGAAGTGTTACAACGGTAACCAAATGGGAAACTTTGCCAGAGAGTGCACGGCACCAACGTTAAATGGTGGGCAAGCACAAACCAAGCCAAACTACACTGAAGGAGCTCACCAGAATGAGAAGCCAAGATAGCAAGCCGTAGTTGCTATTGAAGAAGGAGGCTTTGACTGGAGCTTTCAGGTGGAAGATGCATCTCCAAACCAAGCATTGATGGCAGATCATGATGAAGCCAAGGTATTGGAACATCTCTATACACCTAAATGTATTGCTAAATTTAATAGATACAGGTCCTATAACATAGAGATGAGATCTGATCTTGAGTCCTTAAATATCTTAAAAGCTGGTTTTAAAAGAGCTGAAAATGATTATAAACTTAAGATAGAAGATCTAAAGAAAACCATTTCAACTCTTAAGCATGAGCACACTAACTACAGGACTCAAATCAAAGATCTTATCTCAAAGTTAACTGAATGCCAGGCTGAGCTTGTAATCAGCAAAGCCAGGGCAGAAAAATGTGTTCTTAACGAAGAGACCTTCAAGAACCTAATATCCTCATCCCTACATGCAAAATTTTGTTATCAGAATAAGCAGGGATTGGATCTACTGAGATAGCTCCTCCACACACTCTATTGTCTGTAAGATCTCCAAGGCGTGGAACTTGTGAAGATGAGCTTCCCCTAATAGACCCCATTGTTGAAGAGGATGTAGAGGAGATATTAAAGGATGACTCTGATAAGAGTGAAGAAGATCATCCTAAGAAGGGTCACTATTTTCTTGAGGATAGGAAAGAGTCTGGAATGACCAAGTCAAAGAGAAAGAACTTGATCAGAAGATCTAAGAGAAGATCAAAGAAGGCTCAAGAAATCAAGGCCACTTTTGACTCCAAGCAGAAACAAGTGTTCATATCTACAGGGTTTGAAGTGGTAAAGGCTGAAGACTCAACTATGAACTCTAGTACTAGGAGTTCTAGTTTAGTTCCAAACTATTGTAGCAAGAAGAAGAAGACTGACCAGCTGTGTACCACTGCTACACAGCCTAAACCATCTAGCTCCAAGAGCAAGCCTCTCCCTAAGAAGCTTTTTGCATCATCTGGAAGATGAAGATGGAGAAGGAAAGTGATCAAACTCAGTCTTGCTCTTAAAAGAAGACTCCCAGAATGAAGCAAATGGACTGCATCATATGTGGTAGTACTTCTCATCTGGATAAGGATTGCATCTATAATCCCAAAGGCACTATCCATATGGTCAAAGAGAAAGCTTCTGGGAAGAAGAAGGAAAAGCAAGATTCGGAAGGAAAATCTATTTCCTTCGGAAGCTCCAAAGTGAAGAAGAAGACAAGTGAGAACTTGCCTTCGAAAGAAATTTTGGTCTTAGAAAAAGGAATGCTTTCGAAGTACTAAAGCATGCTGCAGTGAAAGCAAGATCTTCCGAAGGTCCAGTATCCAAAACCTCAGAAGTTATTGAAACTTCCGAGGTGTTGAAGGTCAAGTCCAATCTTCCAAAGATGGTGTGGAAGATGAAGAAAGACCTGGTGATTGAGAGTTTTTCATCAACAGCAACTAATGATCCTCAAAGCTCGAATATAGGATCTGTTACTATTACATTATCTTCAGAACACTTTGAAAAGCCTAAGACCAATGAGGCTTGGGTTTCCAAGTATAACTAACCACTTCTTTTGTGTAAGAACAGCTAAAGACCAAGAAAAATGTGTGGATAATTGATAGTGGTTGTTCCAGGCACATGACTGGCAATGGTTCTTTGCTTCACAATTTTAAGAAAATTGATGGAGGACCAGTTGCTTTTGGAGGAAATGCTGGTGGTTACATCACTGGAAGGGGTATGGTGACAAATGGTAAGCTCACTATTGAGAAGGTAAATTTTGTTAAGGAGCTTTGATACAATCTACTGAGTGTATCCCAATTTAGTGATCAGAGACATAACATGCTCTTTACTGAGCATGAGTGCATTGTGCTCAAGCCCAGGGTGGTTATTCCTCAAGAGCATATCCTGCTCAGAGCCCCCAATAAAGGAAACATGTACAAGATGGACTTACAAAAAACATCTCCTTCATGAGAGGTTTCTTGCTTTCTATCTAACGCATATAGTGATGAGTCTTTCCTATGCCATAAAAGAATGTGTCATGTAAACTTTAAGAACATGAATAAATTAATTAAGAATGATTTGGTAACTGGAATACCAAAGAAAGAGTTTACAAGTGATGATCATTGTGTTGCATGCCTCAAAGGGTAGTAACACAAAGTGTCTCACAAGCCAAAGGAAAAGAACTCTATCATTACTCCCCTAGACTTATTACACATGGATCTCTTTGGCCCCACCAGTGTGATGAGTTTAGGAAGGACCTCATATTTTTTAGTGATCACAGATGATTTAACAAGATTCACTTGGGTCTTTTTCCTTAGAACTAAGGACGAGACTCCTGAGATCTTAATTGAGAATCAATCTGATCATAAGGTCAAGACCATAAGATGTGATCACGGAACAGAATTTAAGAACCAAATCCTTGATACATTTTGTGATGAAAAGGGTATTACAAGACAATATAGTGCTCCCAGGACTCCTTAGCAAAATGGTATTGTTGAGAGGAGAAATAGGACACTTATTGAAGCTACAAGAACCATGTTGTCTGACTCTAAACTGCCCATCACCTTCTGGGCAAAGGTAGTTAACACAGCCTGCTATGTGCAAAATAGAGTTTTAGTGGTTAAGACTCATGGTAAGACTCCTTATGAGTTGTGGCACAAAAGGAGACCATTTATTGGTTTCCTCAGGTCATTTGGATTTCCTTGCACCATCTTGAATACTAAAAATCAAGTAGCCAAATTTGATGAGAAGTCAGATGATGGACACTTTATTGGATATTCTTCCCAAGCTAAGGCTTATAGAGTATACAATCTTAGAACTAGAGTAGCTGAGGAGTCAGCCAATGTAACCTTCAATGAGCAAACTTCTAGTGTGAAAGGTTTTGGGCCAGATTGGCTATTTGATCTTGATTTAGTTACCAACTATTTTAACAAGTCTTGTGAGAATGTTTCAGGATCTACAGATAACATATCAACAGGAGATCCCGACCAAAGATTTGAGCTGAGAAGACCAAGCAAGATTACTACTTCAGTTTCTTTAGTGACTAACCCTGCAAATGAAGATCCTATCAGCACAAACATGACAAATTCAGCTGATACATCTGAGATGCCTTTAAATTCCAGCTTAGTGGTTCAAAACTCAGGTGAAGGAGCTTCAAATGTAGGAGGAAATGGAGGTGGTGATAGTGATCAAGAATTTCTTGATGCTAATAATCACTCCATAGAAGACAACATAAATGATGTCACACACTCATTGGATCAAGTCCCACTTGATAAGTGTGCTAATGTGGTGGGTGACACTCCATTGCCAGATCTAAATTTTTCTAATCTAGATCTTTCAAATCAACTTGCTATGATCCCTCAACTCAGGATCCACAAGTCACACTCCACCACAAACATCATTAGAAATGTTGATACAGGGGTGAGAACAAGAGGACAAACCCATGACAAAAATGTTTGTCTATATTATTGCTTCTTGTCCCAAGTAGAGCCAAAGAAAGTTGATGAGGCTTTGAAAGATGGAAGCTAGGTTGAAGTAATGCAAGAGGAGCTTCTTTAATTCAAAAGACTCTTCCTTATGGAAAGACTGTCATAGGAACCAAGTGGGTTTTTAGGAACAAGAAGTATGATAGAGGACTTGTCATCAAGAAGAAGGAAAGACTAGTTGTTCAGGGGTACACACAAGAAGAGGGAATTGATTACACAGATGTTTTTGCTCCTGTGGCAAGACTTGAAGCTGTAAGAATATTCCTGGCTTTTACTGCATCCAAGGATTTCAAAATCTACCAACTTGATGTCAAGTGTGCTTTTTTGTATGGGGTGATTGATGAAGAGGTGTATGTCAAACAACCACCTGGCTTTGCAGACCTAGATCATCCTGAATATGTCTGTAAGCTTAATAAAGCTCTTTATGGGCTGCACCAAGCTCCAAGGAAGTGGTATGAAACACTATCTCAGTATCTCTGTCAACATGGTTACAAGAGGGGTACTATAGATGGAACTCTCTTCATCAAAGGGATAGGGAATGACTTAATGCTGGTTCAAGTATATGTGGATGACATTATCTTCGAGTCAACTAATCCAAAACTCTGCAAAGACTTTGAGAGGCTGATGAAGAACAGATTTAAAATGAGTGCCATGGGGGAACTAAATTTCTTTCTGGGAATTCAAGTGAAGCAAGTTGACAATGGCATCTTCATAAGTCAGTCAAAGTATATACAAGACATACTTACAAGATTTAACATGACTGAATGTAAGGTCGCTAAGACACCCATAGCCAGAGACCACTCCTTAGGACCTGATCTTGAGGGGGAGTGTGTGGATGAACATCTTTACAGGGCTACGATTGGGTCTCTTCTGTACCTAACTGCCAGTAGGCCTGATATCATGTTTGTCACATGCATATGTACAAGATATCAAGCCAACCCCAAGAAGTCACACCTGGTTGCTGTCAAGAGGATTCTTAGATATCTTAAAGGTGCTCCTAAGCTTGGCCTCTGGTATCCAAAGAGTTCTGACTTCAATCTGTATAGTTATACAGATAGTGACTATGGTGGTTGCAACATGACTACAAAGTCTACATCTGGGGGATGTCAATTCCTTGGTAGAAAGATTGTCTCATGGCAATGCAAGAAACAATCCTGTGTCTCTGCATCAGCTGCTGAGGCTGAATACATTACTGCTACAAGTTGCTGTGCTCAAGTGCTTTGGATTTAGAATCAGATGTTGGACTATGGATTCAACTTCAAAGAGACTTCCATCCACATAGACAACAATAGTGCTATCTCTATTACAGAGAATCCTGTGCAGCATTCAAGGACCAAACACATCAACATCAGGTATCATTTGATTAGAGATAATTTTGAGAAGGGATTAATCAAATTAGTCAAAGTTAACACAAATGAACAATATGCTGATCTGTTCACTACAGCTTTTGATGAACAGAGATTCAAATATCTCGTATCAGCTATTGGGATGATTAGCTTTAAGTAGATTTTCTTAAAAACTTAAATTAACTTTATTTCTAAAACCTGTGTGTCCTAAGTTGTCTATTTTATCATCCTCATAAGCCTAGTTTATTTTGGAAGAAAATTTTTTAATGATATTCCTTAGATTTTTGAAAATGTTTCAAAACATATTTTCTTTCAGAAGATTTCAAGTTGCCTTCGTAAGAAATTTATGTCTTTAAATCAGATAACTACTTATAAGAAATTTACCTTCGGAAGAAATTCTGAGAATATCTTCCGAAGCTTAAATATGCTTCTAAGTACTTGCATGTATTTGAGGGACAAATATCTTCCAAAAGCAATTAAGTCTCGGAAGATTTATTCTCTTTAGAATAAAATTCCCAATTCTTAATATCTTCCGAAACCAAATATGTGTCGGAAGGAAAAATTTTTCTAAGTATTTTTCTTCCGAAGCCAAATTTTCACAACTCTTAAGAATATCTTCCGAAGCCAAATTGCCTTCGGAAGCTTTTTCTTAAAAAATTTCAAAGCTAAATTACCTTCTGAAGATTTTCAACTTCTAAATAACTACCTTTTTGGACACTTTTTCAGAGATGGGACCTACTTTTAGATTTCAAAGTTTATCCTTTTGCATTAACTTTGTTTCAAATCCATTTCATATATATTCTCAAACGGTTCCCCCTCTTCTCACTCTCCTCTTCATCTACATTGTTCTCTAACCTAATTTTACCTACAAACCGCCTTTGTTCTTATCTCTCTTCACTAAAAGGCTACTTCAAATGGCTAACCTTGACCGCAGAAATCAACATGATTTTTCCATGCCTCTTCACAGGCAACATAATCAAGTTGCTCTGTTAGACTCTAAGAAAGATCCAGGTTTCTTAGAGGTTTGTCGTTACCTTTCTTTGACCAACTACTTCACCTCCCTCATCATTGATCCTCCTCTCTATGAGGATCATTTGTTGGAGTTCTGGCGGACCTGCGAAGAGGTCACAATGGACGGGGAGAAGGCACTATCTGCCACAGTGCAGGGGAGGACAATCTTCATCACTCCGGCCATCATAAACACACATCTTTAGCTGGATGATATTGAAGGTGACTTGTCCTTCCCCAAAGCTGCAGTCAACCACTCCTTTGCGCAGATAGGCTATGAGGGTGACTTCTCAGTCAAAACCATCAGGAAGGGGAAGGTCTCATCCCAATGGAAGTACCTCCTTCATGTTATCATACATGGCTTGTCGAACAAGCATAGAGGATGGGATCAGATTCCAGAAGACCTCTCCTTCATAGTCCACGGAATGGTTTAGGGGGTCAAGTTCAGGTATTCTCAATTTGTATATACCAATTTGATTGCTAACTTGGACTCCTTAGAGTATTACATGTTCTCTAGATATGTCCAGCACATTCTCAACTGTGAACTGGGCATACAGTTGAGGGGAACAGGTAATATTCTTAAATTGGGACAAATGAAGCTCGGCATCTTCAAAATAATGAGGAAGCCAACCATTGGTTTCTTTGGGGTAGAAACAGCCCTTGCCCTAAAATGTTTGAGCTCATTGCTCAAGATGGAAACCTAGCAGCACCAGCTAGTGTTGAACCCGCACCTTCTATCTCTCAATCATACATACAGCCCACAATATCCATCACCTACCAGAGAAAAACCAAACGAACCCCTGCACATGCTATTCAGCTTGTGCAGGCCCCCACATCACCAACCTTACAAGAGGAAGTGGACACTCAAGCTCCCACTTCCCCTAAGGAGCAAACCACTCCTATCTCTCATATGATCAGTGCTGAGGTTCCTCATGCTCAGCCTAATGAGCTCACACCCCAAACAGCCTTAAGCCTTCACTCAGAGTCTCCACACTCTAGTGAACAACCTTCCGGGGAAACTTACGATCTCCAGCCACTAGATCTAAACCAACCAATTCCTAACCTTGACTTCTATGATGATGAAGACATGACATTTAGCAAGTACTATGAGTCTCTCTTCTCTACACCTACTCAAGGAGAGATGAGTACTCCTATCTCACCCAGGTCTATCCCACATCATTCACCTATCACTTAGGTGGATCTTCCTGAACATGTTCAGGAGATCCATATGGAAGAGTCTCTCACTTCAGCATGTGATTACATCTTTAAGACCTCAACCATGGCAACCAGGCCGTTTGACACTTCTCTTGAAGCTGTCATAAGGCAGGGGAAATCCAGCAGCCAAGAACAATATGCTGGTGATGAGGAGGAGGATCTTGGTCCAATTCTCTCATCCCCCCGTGATTTTTCTGATGAAGATGAGGGGAGTCTGAAACTAAAGGTGCAAAAACTAACTCAAATATGCACCTATTTAGTCTCAAAGATAAGTCACCAGGAATCTCAGGTGACTTTCTTAGAAAGAAGGGTCAATGACCAGAAACTTGAGATCACCGATCTCAAGGGCCAGCTAGCTAAGAGACAACCAAGACGAACTCAACCAGGTCCATAAGAACCTGTGAATGTGAAAGATTCAACCTCCAGCTCACTTATGCTAGAAGGTGATGCTACCAAAAAGGGGGAGAAAGTCCAAATAGACACAGAACCTGGGAGTTCCTCTCAGAGTATGGACGTAGAGGATTCACCACCCTCTCTTGTAATAGTCCATACTCAGCAACCTCCTCAAGTCTACATGGATGTAGACTCTCTCATTCAAAGTCTATTTGAGGAGGGTATAACCAGAGCCATGTCTACCCCATCTCCCCACTCTGGGAACCCAATCATATGATGGAGGTATGACACAGAAAGAAGAGCTCTCATCATCTCTAGAACTCAAGGTCAACAAGAAACTTTCAACTTTTCAAACCTGAGTTTCTATAAGTGCATTAATTTGGTTGATCTTCCACTTGTCAACCCAAGCCAAAACAGACAAGCTGGAAGACTAGCAGACTGGATACAAGAAAGGGTGCTAGAAGAGTTCAAGATGAGATCAAGATTATATAGAAAGAGGATACCAGGTGAGATCTTTTGTCAACTAGATGTTGAGGTGGACCCCAAGATTAGCTTCAAAGGGAAAACCTTGACTGAAGGCCCAGAGGTTGAGCCTGTGAACCTTGAGATAGGATCTCCTTCTGTACCCAGTACCCTCAGTGAAGCACCAGCTGGTGATGGTGCTCTGCAACCTCTCTCTGGCCAGAGTTTGACTGCTGAACCAAGCAACCAAGGCCAAAGCTCTCTCCACCCTGAGTCACCAAGGTCTATGCGTGACAAGGGAAAAGGAAAATGACCTCCGAGGAGTTAGAGGAGGAAACTAAGGGGAGAGAGTTCAGGAGGTCCTCATGGGATCAGGCCAAACACTCAAGATGATGAGTTGAGCTGGCTAAACTACAAACTATCTCTATCTCCCCCTTAGAAGAGTTGAATGAGCTGGCTGACACTGAGCTATCAAAGGAGAGGAGGGAGGTAGAGGATGCAGCATTGCTCCTCAAGATTAAGGAATAAAGAAGACTAAAAAGGCTCTACAAACATGCTCCTGTCCTCTCCCCAGTTCAAGAAAGTCCAGAGACAGAGCACATGCACAACCTTAGGTAGATAGGGAAGCTGAAAGAATGAATATGATCAACTACCTGAGCGCCACATGATCTATCAGGCAGCTGCACTTCTTCCCTTATCCTTTGAGTACATAAAGTTTGAATATCTCAAGCAGCTGGAGGTACAAGCCACAAAAGAAAGAAAAATTGCTAAGAAAAGTTAAGGGAAGAAGCTGCAAGGTCAAGGGCCATTATCCACAAAAGCCAAAAGAAGTCTGAACATAGACAAAGAATGATGAGCTTCTTGAAGTTGTATAGATTCTCAAGAAGGAGGCTTTGTCCTATGTTTCTATCCACTATAGATGAGCATATAAGAGTGATCAAGCAGAAGATTAAAAGGGGAGAGCTTGTAGATTTGCATTCTCCACCAAGTCCCGCTCAACCCGAAGTTGAGGTGAAGGTTGAACCCCCTGAGACAACACAACCTGATCCTAGAGCTACATCTTAGCCAACTTCATCTTTTGATCCATAGCACTCTCTCTCCATCTGAACTTGTGAGAGAAGAGATCCTAACTGAGAGGGACATAATAAAACAATCTAGTACTAAAGACCAGTCATCTCAGTTGAAAACTTCAAAGAAGAGGAAAAGGATGGCCAGAAAAGTGTTTCAAAGAAGAAGAAAACCAAGGCATCCATCACCATGCCTCAGGATGAGTCAGAGCATCCTGGGGAAGTGCATGAAAAGGCTACTCAACCAACTCCTATTCAAGTAGAGCCTCTTGCCATTAGAAGACCCATCTTGTCCTGGAGTTTTGCTGCCAATCCGGACAAATGGTATGTCATTAGAGATCAAGGAGGTCAAGATGTCTACTTCTGGCAAGACATGCTTGATCTTCCTCTACATGATCTATATGACATGAGAAGATACTATGAATGTCTGAAAGATCCTGAATAGATGATGAAGAGAGGCTTGGTCTTGATCCTAATAAGTACTATCAACATCTGAAGTACTTATCTGTTTTGGTAGCATCAGCCTAGGGGGAGTTGGTAAGGTCATATCAGAAGATTATAAGGCTGATGTAACCAAAGAAGCCAAAACAACCAAAGGTCTTCCTGCATGCATGCACTTGACATACAAAGGTAGAAGTGCTTCGGAAGTTTTACACACTACATCAGAAAATACTCTAAGTGCAAAATCTTCCGAAGCCAAAGTCCAAATCTTCCGAAGCCAAAGATGAAGCCTTCCGAAGCTTCAGAGACAAACTCTTCCAATGCCAGTTTGCTGTGAAGACTGATTTCTTCCGAAGACAGAGAAAGACATGCTTTCTCTAATCTACTTTACATAAAGTTGACATACTTTCCGCTGCAACTCTGAAGACTCACCAACTTGTATGAGTTGGTAAAAAGTCTATGCTTTGTAAACTGTAGATTAAGGTCTTTGTTTGTAACTTCCTACTTTTGTACCTGTAAACCTTTTTGTAATAGAAAAGGATGTGAACTATGGTATGTCATAGTCACTAGTCAAAAGGTAATCCGCCTTTTGACATTAGATTGATTTTGTTGTCTAGATTAGTCAATTCCAACTATCCTTCTAAGTATTGACGGTTGTAGGATGTAGTATAAAGAGTCTCAGGTTCTTGTAATTTAGATATGCTTTGTAACACTTATAATAGAACTTGAGAGCAATATACAACACTCCTTGAAAACCATATTTCTATGTTATTAGTGCTTATTCTATCTCATTACTTACTTGTATTCATAGTATCCTCATAATCAAACCCGGTTCCCTATTTGAACTGTTAAGTGTTCCAAGTCTCTCCTCATTATGAAACTGATTGTGTTAGGCACCCTTACCCGGTCTGGAAAATATGAACCCAAATCAAACATAATACTCATTTGTAAGATGATTTGTGAAGAACAGGAAGAATAATGCTCAAATGTAAGAAATATAAGCTCCTAGCAATATACCCACAATTATTGAACTCAAATCTGTAATATAAATAAAGTTCCCAGAGTTACATAATGTAGAACAAAGATACATATATATATACAGGAGCTAGTTTCGCATATAGTTTCGCATACTGTGAAACTGTATGCACCATGGCATGAGAAACTACTGGGCGAAACTGCAGTTTTGCTTGCAGTTTTGTATGCCACAGAATACAAAATAAGACAAAAGTAAACTAGATCCTATTACCATAATATCTAAGCTATCATAAAGTATAACTAAACAACAAAAAATCAAACGACAAGGTGAATACCACCCTATGCTTGATCATCAACATCCAAACATTAAAACAATGATACACTAAAGGACAATATGTCTCGGATGAAGTAGTTCATCGTCATTGACGTTCAGTTATGTCAAAGTAAACATAGTGACCATCAACCAACAAAAATAGTGAAATTAGATACAAACCTTTACATTGAGGGGTCTCAGATTTGGGTCATCATCATCGACCAGTAGCATCATTATTACATATCTTATAGACCTGATCTCTCCCATCATCGCAAACAAAAATCTCAGATGATATGAACACCATCATCATCAATTATGGCATCAAAACAAGAATGCAACAACCACCAGCACCATGCACTACATCGCCGACCAACGGTCCACGAGAGACGATGGAAAGCCAAGGTAAGCCACGATCTAGGGGCTGCAAATCCCCAGGCATGCAACAACCGCCTAACTGGTTGGAGCTACACAATAGAGGCCAAAACTGACAAAACAACATGACAAGAATGAACAGGGATAGAAGCCAAGCCGGCAACTACACAAAGACTAACGATCGGCAGCCACCA
Source organism: Flaveria sonorensis (assembly GCA_025506505.1). Lineage (NCBI taxonomy): Eukaryota > Viridiplantae > Streptophyta > Magnoliopsida > Asterales > Asteraceae > Flaveria > Flaveria sonorensis. Next base: position 39,360,138 of record CM046432.1, read on the forward strand.
AAGCCAAAAGCCCTAAATTTAAACCCAAAACACCTAGGGCTATAACAAAGACATATGTCAGACCCGGTTGCACTAAGCAGCCATAAAAATTGTTAGAGGTCGGCAACCAACAAAGGTTCAGAGACCGACGGTGACGGTCGTAAGTAAAACCGGGAGAAGGGTTACCCGGTACAATCAACATATCGATCCGCTCCAACATCACCCCACAAAGTAGGAGGTACCATAAACTCCAATATCGGCGGCCTTTGACGTGGATAAACCAATGGGAAAACCCACCGCCATGACCCTTTCTCTCTCTAAAAAAGGGGCGGCACACCAAACGACTAGCAACCAAAGCCAAAGCCACCGGAACCATGGTCACCACTCAGCCCTAAGGCGGCGGCAATAGTAGAAGCCAGTAAACCACCACTTCTTTTATATATTTTTTTATATTGCAAAGCAAAAAACGTGGGTACTGAACTGCTACTTTATGATTGAATATGTTTTAAGATTAATTTGATTTTTTTGTTTCACCGTTATACTTAATACCCTATTACGCATTTCAAAATAGATCATGATCACTTGTTTTTATAATAAGGTTCATGTTGTTTAATAATAGTTTTCATAAAAACATAATGCTACTATTAAATTTTTGACCGGGTCTGAATCTGAGTTGATGTGAATCAACTAGGATCGAATATGATGATTAAGGCAATGATTGTGTAGGGGAAATACAGAATAAATGGTCATTAATGCTGAAAATACTAATAAATGCTTTGTATATTGATACTGATGAACAAAATACAAAGTGTGCTAGGGTTTGTAGCAAAAAGCTTGTAGCACCAAAAACTTATAAATATAGTGTATAGAATATATTTATAGGCAGATACAATGCCTATACAAAATAACTAAACTACCCTAACAACTATATATTAGAATACTAGTCAAAGTACAAAATAATGAACCGCATTTGTATTGTACATCCGTATTAGTTAGTGCGGATGTATTGGTCTTCGTCCGCATTTGTTCTGTTGAGCATCGGCATTAAGTATGTCATTCACATTGACTAATGTGGATGAACAAATACTTACCCGTATTTGATTTTGCTTATCCGTATTAGTAAATGCGGATGAACAAATACTCAGCAGTATTTGTTCTTGCTCATCCGCATTGACTAATGCGGACAGTAAATACTTGGCCTTTTTCTACTATTTTCTTCACCCGCATTAATTCTTTGACTTGTGTGGTTTCTTCCAACCAGAACAACCTTCAACCACCTCTTGAATTAGTATGTATGATCTTTTCAGGGTCCAACCGTACTCTCCCTAATGATTATACAGCCTATGTACTTTAAGGGTTTGATGGTGGTGGAGGTTATGAAGATTCTAGTGGTTCTTCTTTCACCTGTGCTGGGAAGAATGGATCAACATAAGGTTCGGGGCTGTTGTAGAAGCTGTTGTAGGATCCAAATTAGAGGAGAATTGAGTAATGATTGGATCCAGAATTGCTTTGATCATGGTGGCAAATTCTTGTGCCTCCTTCATGCGATCGACATCCAGTATGTGTATGGTCATTTCCTTCATGTGGTGTATAGTTTCAAGAGGTATCCTTCAAAGAATTTGAGGTTCATACATAGAAATAGATGACATTCCTTCTCTGTGCATAACCAGCTCACCTTTGGAGTTGACCTCAAGCTTCACAATGTTCCCGAATTACAGTGGAACCCTCTTTCTTTTCTTCAATTCTTTCTTTCTATTGATTTTGTTAAAGTCTATTTTGAGTATCTTGATACATTTCAAAAGGAAATACATATAAGCTTCTCCCACCTTGTTATCTAATTCTCTTAATTGTCTTGTGAACATGTAGTGGATATAGGATTCATCTAGCAATCTCACCTCATATCCACTTAATAGCCTTATCTTGGGTCCTTCTTTTCCTCCCCAAGTTCTTTCTATTACCAAATTATAAGTTTTCTCATCATAAAATACATTTGAGATTAGTTTGGTCTTGTGGGTTTGAGCAACCATCTTCCTTTTTGATGACTCGGTTGGTTTTACATTCAGCTCAGGAAATACCAACTCTTCAGTCTCTTTCTTTTTCTTCTTCTCTTCTAGAGGATTATTGAATGATTTGTCTATTCTGATGCATATCGCTTTCAGAGTTTAAAGTCGTTAGTTTTCTTAAACATCTTACGAATTTCTTCAAACTCATATCCTCTGTGCATTCCATTATGATTGATCAATTCTAGCTCTGCTAATTCTTTCAAATCATGTATCTGCATGGAGTTTACTAATGCAGTGTACTCAGTGAAGAACTGAACTAGCCCTAAGATACGTTTCACCATATACATGTTCCAATCACTGTCATACTTCCAGGCAATGATCTTTACATCTACTTTTCCTTCTGGAGCAGACACACCCCTAATCATCTCTGAAGTGGTCAACCCTTCATGTAACTTCACTTGAGAGGGTTCAATAAACCACCTAGGATTTTTGTACAACATGGGCGCCAAGAAATCATGGTCTTTGGTAGTGAATTGGATGTCTTAAGCTGAAATTCTGGTTTTGGGCTAACTCCCTACAACCTCTTTTTCTATTGTTTTCAATCTTTCTTTCTTTTCTTTGATTATCTTGAGGATTGCAGCCCGGAGGGAATTAGGTCATCATGTTTCCTAGTTTTCTTCTAGTGAAGCCTTAAATGGAGAGATAATACTTCATTTCCCTATCTGTCATGCTGTAGGGATTCGGATATTGGAATTGAGGCACTAGAGTCTGTTGAGTCTGCCTTGGAGTGAATGAGATTGGGGATCTGACTTTTGAATCAGGATTTTTCATCTTTGCCTCTTTCTTAGTTCTTTTCTTCTGATAATCAGTCACAAAGGTAGGGTCTAGAAGTTTTTGTATCTTGTTGACTTCCTATACAAATTCCCTTATAGGTCATTCCAAATACACTATCAGCATCATATCCATGATTAATCATGAACATAGCTTTGAATATCAAATCATTGGTTTGACCTTTTTCCACCATCTCCTCAACAGATGACTCAACCTTTGCAGGACTGTCCCTGAACAAAGGGTCATCAAATAGGCTTTCATCATATCCTCCCTCAATTTCTCCTTCTTCCAAGTCAATCACTTCAATTTTCTTTTTCAACTGTTCTTCAGCCTTCTCATGCTCATCCACGAATTGGGCAATAGAAGCTAGGCTTCTTGGATCATCTTTTTGTTTCTTGGAAGCCAGTTCCTCTTCTACAGTTGGCATTTTGCCTTTGGCCTTCTCGGACAGGTACTTTCTTTTTCTAGAATATGTAAGCAAACGGGGACCAGAAAAAGAGGATATGGAGCATTCGGCTTCTTTTTCTTTTCTTTCTTAAGTCTTTCAAATTCTTCCTTTTGCTTTTCAGTAGCTTCTTTTTCTCTAATCTCTTCACACAGCTTCATGACAAGTTCCTTTTGCTCATCAGTTAAAGTGACTGCAAGAACAAGTTGTAGGCCTAGTTCCTCTTCCAATGGCACAGGGTTAGGGGGAATAACCATAATTGGTTCAACTGGAGCTCTATGTTCTCTGTTAAATTCCCAGATGCCATCATCAATAATAAAATCTCCAAAAGAATAAACGTCTAAGTCTTCAATCAAATCTTGGTTCAGAATAAACGACCATAGCAAGACTTTCTTCTTCCTCCCTAAGCTTACTGTGTTGGGATTGCTGACCTATTTCTTTCATTCTTTGTCTCTTTGAAGGTGGAGAGTCATCATGATCACCACTACTCCTATCGGAGACATCTTCATCTCTTTTATCTTCCTTTTCTTTTTATTATTTTCCTATTTCAGGCTCATCATCCTTGTCTTCATCATGCTCATCATCATCCTTCTCATCTTTTTCTGTAGCCATCTCTTCTCTAACTTTAAGCAACCTTTCAAGTTCAGAAACTCTCTTTGTTAGAGCTCCTATCTGTCTATGGAGATCGAAGATTATGTCAGTTTGAAAGTCAAGAAGATTCTCTTGTTCTTCCATGGCAAGGGTTTGGATGTTTGCAGTATTCAAATGCCCACTGACGTCTTCTCTGGCATGTTCGAGAGCTGCTTTAAGTCTTTCAGTCTCTTTATCATTTTCTTCTTTTTCAGATTGATATTTGGCTTTTAATTCTTTTAGCTCCTTTTCCTTCTCATCTAATTCATCAAGTCTGTCTCTTTTGGTGCTAGATCTTCTATCCAATAGTTTCTCCATTCTAGCTATATTTAGTAAGAACTCATAAATCATTTCATCCTTGGCATCAGGTCAGTTGACTTTAGATTCTGCAAAGCTTTCTGAAGGACTGGCCTCGGAGCTTACTTTTCTCATGGGAATTTGAAAGCCAGCATGAGGATCCTCATCATCCAAAGATAATTCAGAACTACCTGAAGAACTGGTAGATTCACCAAATTCAACAGATACAACTACAGCCTCCAGAGAAAAATGAATAGGAGATACATGAGGAGAATGAATAGGAGATACTCTGAAAGGTGATGGGATACCAACATCTTGAATTAAAGGCACAGTGTGAAGATCACCACCTACATCAACCTGTGGTGACACTTGCCTTAGTCCTTCTTCTGCTGCCTCAGCATGCTCTTCAACAGTTTGTTGATCATGAGCAGTTGTTTGTTCTTCTATTATCTCATGCACATCAACATAAACATCATCATGAACTTAGTTCCTCAACATCAGGAATACCTTCCTCAACTTCTTCTACATGAACTTCTTCTGGATTGATCTGCTATAGCATCCATGGATATAAAGGAATGAATGTTCCACTGTAGAAGTTCCTTGGGTCTCTCTTCTTGATATACTTGTAGGATTTGGCAATGTAGTGAGGAATGTCCATCACAGGGCCTTCTGCTACAATATCAGGGAATGCTTCATTGATGAAGCATTGAATGAATCGAGGATACATCAGAAACATGTGTCTTCTGCCTTCCTGAATGTTGGACAATAGGCCATTGAACACATAAATAGACATATTGAATTGTTTGTTAGTGCACAACGCAAATCGTTGAATATGTAGTGATAGGGATGTCATTGCAACCAGTCTTCCTATTTGACAAGAAGTGTTGGAATAGGTGAATGAGAAATCTCCAGTGTAAATCCACTAATCCCTTGAAAATCTGTTTTCCCTCAAAATTCCCTTCATAGCCAATATCAACAAAGAAGGTCAGAATGTCATCTTCTTCCATTTCTTGGGGAAAGTTAGCATCATCCATAAACTGTAGACACTGTCTCATAGTTTGTCTAGAGATAACTAAGGTATGATCAGTGATCCTTCCCGATATGGTCGTCATACCATCCACTTGATTCACATCAGCAGTTCCCCAAAATGATCTGATGAAGTTCACATAGATACCTGTTGTGGAATTGGATCTGATCATATCTCTTAAACCCTCAGCTTCTGGCACATCCGGATCAAGATACCCACTAACATTATGAAGTTTGCCCTAGATAAGATTTGCCATAGATTTGCAATATGGACATATGTGTTAGTAATGTACTAACAAATATCAAATTTTACAACCAAGATCAGGTTTGACTTTTTTAGGTCCAAATTAAGAGTTCAAAGTCATTGTTGTATAGCAATTTGTCCTATCTTGGATTTTATGGTTTTTAACAATTTGTGTTATGTTTTTTTATGATGATTTTCAATCGTATTAACTGTTTTAAACATCTTATTACAGTGAAACATTAGATTTGAGTTCAACATGTTAAGTCTCAATTTCCCTTGTTCATCGTGGTTAACCTAGGGTTTCTGAATCGATTGTTCCTTGTTGTAAACATCAAAATCCGTTTCATTGAACTTGAAAATGTTATTGAATTCCATTGTTCATGGTTAATTTTGATTTTTCCAAACCTAAGGATCTATGTTTATCATTGGTTCGGTATTCGATATATGCAAATCCACCGAGAATCACCTTGTTTCGATACTACTTGTGCTAAGAATCGAAATATAGATGAAATAAAGTTGAATGAAAAATCAACATGCAAGGTTTGTGATTATTTGAATGGTTGATGAAGATCAGTCGAAAAATGCTCGTCGCACTTTGGTTCTCTCAAATTTGAAAAGTATTAAATACGTCTGATTGATGCCTTTAAATAGTCAATTGAATGAATTTCTTAAACTTTGCAAGTGAATGAACAAATGCAAAAGTTTTAAGTTTTACACTGTAGCAAATGCGGAAGAGATTTAACTTGTTCGCATTTGTTTACTGAGTTAAATGCGGATACATAATTTTGTCCGCATTGATTCTGTAACAAATGCGGAAGAACATTAGGACATATACGCATTTACACCAGTATCCACATTATTGAACTGTACCAAATGCGGATAATCAAATGAGTTGTCCGCATTTTTTGAACTTCTATCTGCATTAGTTTCACTTGATTTTTCTTGCACAAAATTATTACCTGCATTGGTTAAATGCCTGGGTTACCTTCACCCATATTAACCAACACTGTTACCTACATTAAAATTCAAACTTTGTCAAAAATTAGTGTTTTTACCGTGGATATTTTTGACTATTTTTGCACTGTTGCTTTGACTTTTAAGAAGTTTTGACTGTGCTTAGATTGTAAATTCTTGCTTGGATTGAATTAAACACCCGATGTGATACAAATTTCCTAATTTTGACTGATCTTGGACTTTTGTGCTTTCAAAAGTCTGCATACACTAAGATACTATAGTATAACTTCCACACCAACACAGCCATTTTTCTGATTTTATATTTTCAAGAAAAGAAACAATTGTATAACATTATTAAAATATTTTTGAGATTTTGCAAATTTTTCATGTTTTTGTGAATATTTTCATAAAATTTTAATTACTCCCCCTAAAGTTTATATTCATATGGGATAAAAACTTTAAAGATTTTAAAATTTTGAATACTAAAAGGAAAAAGTTTTTGTAATTTTTGATTTTCTTATCTGTACATGAAGTAGAAGTATATCTTACTTGGGATCATATCAATCTTACCTTTCACAAATGCAAGCAATTGTTAGTAAAATAGATATAATCATGAACATATTGATTGTAGGTATGTTTATCCTCTTAAACTCATGCTTGGTTAATATTTTAATGCTTTTGATCTTTATCATGTTTTGACTGGATTAAATATTCAACATGTACCTCACACTCAAAATCATGGCATGATCAACCACTCGCATGAAATGCATGGTAGAACTTTTTCACAACTTACATGACCAGGTCATTTAAATTATGAAATCTTATTTAGTTTTGGGTAAGGTGGATCCTTATTGGGATTCTTTTACTTTGATCCTTATATTTATTTGATCCTTATAGGGATTCTTTTTGCACTTCACTTTGAAAGGTGATCCTCTTTGGGATTCTTTTTATTCATTCATAAGGAATGTAGTCTAGAGCAGACTTTATTAATTCATCCATTTTGGATGTTTTCCATATTGGAAATCTTTTTGGATCATGACATCAGCACTTTATGCCTTTTTCTCTATGTCTTTGCTCAGCAAAACAGAGGAGAAACTGATGTGAGTAAATGAGATTCATAAGGCATCATTACCTGGTGTGTTACACACACCTACTTGGATAAGCTAATACTTACTCATACCCTGAAAAGATGGCTTCATACTTGAATATGAGCTTTAGTTCATCACAGCATGTATCTTCTTTTCCAAGCTGAGCCTACCCGCATATTAGATAAGTCATGTCAGTCTTTAAAGATTTTGAAATAAGCAATGTGAATAATATAACGACTATAATTATATCATTTCCCTTTGGTGTACATTTCATATTCTTCAACAAAAATAATTTCTTTTTGTATTTTATAATATTTGAATGTTTTTGCAAATTTTGATTTTTACTCAGGGTTAATCATGCCAAGTGATTGAACTAAGAATTCAAACCGACAAGGGTCAAATGCCTTAGTGAACAAATCAGCTAATTGATTGTCCGTGTGGATCTGTATCAACTTGATTAATCATTTTTCAGCACAGTCTCTCAAAAAGTGATATCTAATTTCAATATGTTTAGTTTTTGAGTGCTAAACTGGATTGTTTGTTATGAACATGGCGGCTGTGTTGTCAATGTGAATTGTAGTGTGCAAGAAGTTATAACCATAATCAAGAATTTGGTTTTGAATCCAGAGAACTTGAGAGCAACAAGCCGATGCTGCTATGTACTCAGCTTCTACTGTGGAAACAGACATGGTTTGTCGGCTTCTTGCACTACCAGGAGACCAGTCTGGGACCATGAAATTGACAACCCCCAAAAGTTGACTTCCGATTGAAGTTGCATCCCCCATAGTTGCTATTTGTGTAGGCGTAGAAGTTGAAGTCTCCCTTCTTTGGATACCATAATCTAAGTGCAGGCTTGCCCTTGAGATATCTGAATATCCTCTTTACAGCTTTTACATGTCATTCCATGGGATCTGCTTGATATCTGGCACAAACGCATACACCAAACATTATGTCAAGTCTGCTTGCTATTAGATACATGAGTGACACTATCATTGATCGATAGTGAGTCTGATCCACTGATTTGCCATCTGAGTCTGGACCTATCTTCGTTTTTGTATCAACAGGAGTTCTGATAGACTGACAATCCGTAAAATGAAATTTCTTCAACATGGTTTCCACGTATTTTGATTGATTGATGAAGATTCCATCTACTGTTTGCTATACTTGCAATCCTAAGAAGTATGTAAGCTCCCCCATTGAACTTGGAGTGCATAAGGTCTTCAAAATCCTTGCAAAGTTATTTGTTTGTTGATCCGAAAATGATATCATCCACGTATATCTGGACTAGCAACATTTCATATCCTTTTCTTTTTCTGAACAAAGTCTGATCAATCTTTCCTCTCTCTTACTCGTATGTAAGAAGGAAAGATGATAGAGTCTCGTACCACTTTTGTGGGGCTTGATGTAGACCATACAAAGCTTTGTCAAGCTTGTACACCCTGTGAGGGAAATCTGGGTCATCAAAGCCTGGTTGTTGACTTATGTAGACTTCTTTAGAAATTTTTCCATAAAGAAATGCACACTTTCATCCATTTGATACACTATGAAATTCATGGATGCAGAGTAAGCAGGAAAAAGTCTGATGGCTCCTAATCTGGCGATAGGTGCAAACACCTCATCATAATCTATGCCTTCTTCTTGTGTGGATCCTTGTGCAACCAATCTTGCTTTGTTTTTGAAAACAATACCCCTGTCAGTGGAATTCTTTATGTATAACCATCTGGTACCGATAGGGTATTATCCTTCGGGATGGTCTACCAGCTGCCATACTTCTTGTTTCTTGAACTGGAGCAATTCTTCTTGCATTGCCTCAATCTAGTTATTGTCTTGAAGAGCCTTTTTTATATTCTTCGGTACAGTTTGACAAAGAAAACAAGAAAACAAACAGATGTTTAGAATACTTGACTTGCTTCTTGTCACCCGCTCATCTAATTCACCAATGATGTTTGAGACTGGATGATCCTTATGTATCCTGGTGGTTGGAATTGAGTCACCAGTAATTGATAAACCAAGGTTAGAGACATTCAAATTATCTTGGTGAGAGGCACCTTCAGGTTGAGAGAGTATAGGTGAATTATGAAAGTAATCAAAGGCTTCATCAGCTTCAACTTCAGCATCAGCAGCACTTTAAAGACTTTCATCATTTGCATACTCTTTAGTTTCAACTGGTGCAGTAGCTGGTTCTGGATTTCTAACTTCAGTAGATGGTTCTGCTGAAGGAGTAGGAAGTGTACTAGGACCATCCTTAGTTGAGACACTTTAATTTTGTTCTTGTTGTCTAACAGGATCAGCTTGCAATAGAACTTCTTCATTAGATTGATTAGCAGAAGATAGAGGAATCATTGGAACGTCATCCCTATCCAGCAGATTATAGGTTACCTGCATTAGACAAGTGAAACTGATCAAAAGATCTTGTAAAAGAATCAATATCAACCAACCAATCGGGACCATTCATTGACTTAGGAAATGAGTGCTCATTGAATTAAACATTTGTTGATTTATCAATAAGGTTTAATATAGGATTAAACACTCTGAAAGCCTCTAAAACTAAGGAATAACCTACAAAGAATCCCTCATCAGACTTAGGAGCAAACTTTCGTAAATGGTCTCCGGTGTTTAATATTAAGACAGGACAACCAAATGACTTGCAAAATCCAATAAATGGTTTTTTTATGAAAAAGCAGTTCATAAGGTGTTCTATTGCTTTCTTTTAACTATCAAAGTTTGATTTTGCATATAACACAATGTGTTGACTGCATCATCCCAAAAGGTAATTGGCAGCTTAGCATCGGCTAGTATTATTCTTGTTGCTTCAATCAGTGTTCTGTTTCTCCTTTCAGCTACCCTATTTTGTTAAGGAGTTCTAGCTGTACTGAATTGATGAGCAATGCCTTTGTGTGTGCAAAACGAACTTAGATTTTCATTTTTAAACTCTGTCTCGTTATCACTTCTAATTGATTTTACCTTTTGATCAAGTTTATTTTCAATTTTAGTGATAAAATCTTTTATTATTTGGGACGCTTCATTTTTATGAAGTAGAAAGAAGACCCATGTGAATCTTGAAAAGTCATCAATGATCACCAAACAATACTGTTTCTTGCCAATACTCATGACATTAGTTGGTCCAAAGAGATCCATATGAAGTAACTTTAATGGAGTATTGTTTGTGTTCACAAGCTTTGGTTTATGGGAAGATTTATGTTGTTTCCCTTTGAGACATGCAGAACAGTGGTCAATAAAATGAATTCTTTTTAAGGTAAGCCAATTAAATGATTTCATTTTGCCAATCTGTTTATGTTTTTGAAATTTGTGTGTCCCAAACGTCTATGCCAAAGCTGTGACTCATCAAATGATGCTTTAGAAAAAAGACATGTTTCTTCTATTGGTTGTGCCGAATAAAGGTTCAAGACATAAGTGTTATTCTTTCTTAGAGTCTTCAAGACAACCCATTCTTTAGGAATTTGAAATCTTGGTTTCAGAATGTAGGAATGGGTGTCTGTGAAGTGAGTGGAATATTTCTTATCACAGATCTAAGACATGCTGAGGAGGTTGAAATTCAACTGCTCGTAGTAGTTCACTTTTTCAAAGCTCAGCAGTCCATTTGTTACAAACCCTTCTCTAGCAATTCTCCCACCTTGTGAGTTTCCACCAAATGCTACAATACTTCCTTGTATATGCTTGAAGTCATGAAGGAGGGAACTATCTCCAGTCATGTGTCAGGAGCATCCACTGTCCATATACTATAAGTTGTTGGACCTGTATGGACGACCCTACAAGCATAAAAAAACTAGTTAGAAAGTGGAACCCAAGCCATGATGGTCTTGGGTTGCCCATTTTATCAATTACTGTAACCTTTTGATACTTGCCTCTAAGTTGTGATTTAGAGGTTGTGGTATTCATCAAACCTTGGTTTAGCAAATATTGTTTGAATCCTTTCATCAAGAGATATTTCTTTTTGATGTTTGAAGAATTTTTATGGAGTCCTTTTCATTTTTTATTTGATCAATTTCAACTAAGCTGTCTGAAGAGTAGTCAAATCTTTCATCCCTATTTCTATGTAGAAATTGGGCACATTTTTGATTTTCAGAAATCACTTTGGTTTTATGTCTTGGATGAGAGCTAAGTGATTGTTTCATATTATGGTTAAGATTCCTTTTAACACTCTTCGACTGCCATGAATCATAGAAGTCATTATTAGAATTTGAAACCCTTGTTTGTTTAATATGTGATTGACTTCTATGTTTGGCCTTGTCGGTTGATATTGGTGAGATAGGCTTGTTTTGTGAAACTCTCAAGCCATTTTGATTAAAAAACAATCAGATGTATTGTGATTTGTCATATTACAGACAAAACAATACTTATTGAAATAGCAATTTTTAGTTGAATGATTCTTCATGTCACAGATGGAGCAATATTGATTAAAATAACACTCATCTATGTTGTGATTAGACATGCCATAAATGTCACAGTACAATTTTTTGTCTTTTGATTTTGATGTGGAAGCTTCATGTGATTTAACATATTTCAGATTAGCCTCAGATTTTGTTTTAAATGAAGAAGCCAAATTCAGCCTTCTTAGTTTCTATAGATTGTTTCACAATTCTACTTGGCTTGGCCTTTGGAAACTGCTTTTGCTTCTTTTTACCCTTACTTGACTCCTTTTCAAGTTGGTCTACATCCTTTTAGTTAAAAATGTCAAAACCGACCCCCTGTTTTGACTTTGTTAATGATTTTGGTTTAGTTTTTTCTTTTGATTTTTCAACCATGGGTGATTTCCCTTTGGATGTTGGAGAAGCTATTACTTTACCTTTGGATTTCAGTGAAACCTTTTCTGATTTGCTTGAATTTTTAGGAGATTTAATCTCACTATCAGATCTTCTTTCAGCAGAGGATTTCACTGATACTTCAGCATTCTCCACCACCTAGAGATTTTCAGGAATTAATTTCATAAATGATAAAATGGCTTTGACTGGGCTATTTGGTTTCTTGACTACAACAGGTTTGTCTGAGCATTTTTTGATTTTGATTGGGTGACCCAACTTGATTTTATCCTCATTGGTTTCAATATAAACACTCAGTTTGTTTTGAGGATTAGTTATTTGTGAAACATTGTTTGAGTTTCAATAACTTTAGGTTTAGTTGGATCAGAATAAGTGAGTGCCTCAGGCATAACCGTATAGTTGTCATTGTATGGAGGTGGACAAGACTTGTATCCAATCCCAGTCTGTAACACCCCGAATTTTATTTCAAAGAAGAGAAAAGGAAAGTATCTAGAAAGAAAGGAATATGGACACAAAGTGGAGGGGCTAAAGTTGTAAAAACGACAAAACTTTATTATTTTAAGGATTTAAAAGAGTATGGCCGCCCACTTCTTCTTCCACACAATTGTTCTTGGCTGAAAAGGAAGAAAGAAGAAGAACTCTCGGTTCTAGAGAGAGAGAGGAGGAAGAAGCAGCAAAAGGTGATTTTCTTGAGTATATGTTCGGTTCTAACCGAAGTTCCTGGTGTTTGGTGCTTGTTTTCGGGATTTTTAGTGCTAAAATCGTAGGGGAGCTTCAGATCCGAAGTGAAGTGCTCAAGGCTATCCAAGGTGAGTTTCTAGAACCCTCTTTTACTAATTTTCAACTTCTTTGGGCTATTATGCATACCGAATAAATGTTTTAAAGAGTTAACCGAATGTTTCTGCAATTTATTCGAATGATGTTCTGTGAATGTAAGTTTTGATGTTGTTTAGGTGGTTAGAATTATTGTTAGTATGTTTTAAGGGCCTTAGTATGTTAGATCTGTGTTTGGGTAGTGAGAAAGGTTTCGGGTGTTTATTGGTAGTTTAGAAATTTTCAGAAGGTTCCCATGCGCCCAACTTATCTCATGCGCCTAACTGTCCTCATGCGCCCAAGGTGATTTACCCAAATAGTGGACGTGCGCCTGAACAGTAGTTCATGCATCCAGAATAAGGGTTGATGCGCCTAAGTGTTGGCCATGCGCCCAAATAGTGCCCATACGCCCAGAGTTGCTCATGCGCCTAAGTGTTGATGCGCCTAAGCAGGGCTCATGCGCCTACATAGTGGTAATGCACCTAAGCAGGGCTCATGCGCCTGCATAGTTGTAATGCACCCAGACTGTTTTATACTTAGAATTTTCATGCTCATGCGCCTGAAATGTTCCATGTGCCTCATTTTGGACTTATGATTTTCTAAGGGGTTTTAAGAGGGAGATGTTTGAGATAGGTCCCGTTGTGGTATGATGGCTTATGCTTGATGTATGCATGATGATGTGATGAGGTTTATGATGTGTATGTGTGTGTGCGATGTGTTATCTTTCTTTGTTTAACGGTTTTCAAAATGTATGTATTGTGTTATATTATACGTTATGTATGATGTTATGACTTTACGTGTTATGATGTATGAATGAGCATACGTAAAGTATTATGTAACGAAGTGAAAGATAACGTTAATGAAAAGTGGAACGTAATGAATGAATGAAAGTCTTGCAAGCAAATTGAATGGAGGTACATGACCATGTTGTCGTTAGCTCAACTGTGTGCGGTTTAGCTAACCCGAAGGATGCATACAGGGAGTCTAATAATGACTCGAAGGGGGTCTAATCCTTGAGGTTGACCCGAATGATGTCGTGATGCTCACCTCGGTACTATGTCGGTCTTCGGACATGAGTCGGGGGTTTGTTTACAGGCCCCGGCACAGTATCAGCTTTCTGGCATGAGTCGGGGGTGTTGCAAACAGAGACGGGGTCCTTGTCGCGTACCCCGGTACTGTGTCGGTCTTCGGACATGAGTCGGGGGTTTGTTTACAGGCCCCGTCACAGTATTGATCTTCGGACATGAGTCTGGGGTATTGCATGAGACATGATCTGATTAATGGTAACAGATGTAATGAAAGAATGAATGCACGATGATGAAGATAATAAATATTATCAATGTGTACGTATGTTGTGTGACCACGAACGAATGCAAAGTTTTGGTTTACAAAGAAAGTGAAGTATTTTATTTTTAAAACTAGAACTCACTCAGTGTCGCTGACTTTTTGTATGCATAATAGTTGGCAGGTATTTGGTTGATACTGAGGAGTTGTAGGCGTGGATGCATAAGCTACTGGGAGTGTTCTGAGGCTGGCATCCACATTTTGACATGTTATTGTATTTTTTTTATGAAATGAATGATGTAATGTAATGAAATGCCATGTTTTAATTATAAATAAAAGTTTTTAAATTCCGCTGCAAAAGTAATGTATGTTTTTGAAATGTTTTATGCAATGACGGTCCAGCTGTAAGTGTCTCGGGAACGGGGCCTTACACAGTCATATCCTTTGGCTCTTTCTGTGAGTCAAGTAACTCTTGTAGCTTAACAGAAGAGAAATGAAACTTTTCAAGTTTCACTTCCGTAGCAGATTGCTCAGCTTTAGTTTTTTTTAACAATTCAATTATCTTCTCATTCTCGGCTGTGAGAGTGTACTTTTTACAATGGAGTTTATAAATATCTGAAAGAAGTGATTTGATTTTAATTTCAAAAATTTTCAACGCTTGTTTTAACATGTGACATCCGGTAATTTCCCGTTACCAAACTCCATTACTTCCGTTAGGTCTTGCATACACGTGTCGTGAGCACACACTAGTTGTCGTTGAACGTTGGTGACTTAATAATAATTAATAATGGTTATTAGATAATAACTTGATTAATAATATTGATTTCTAATTTGTAGTTACGTGATTTATGAATTTTAAATATTATTTGTGAATTTTACCTTGTAACGTGACAACGTGTTATATCTATTTCATGTGTTTTGTAATTAGTGGAAAATATACATGATTATTATTGTTGATAAGTAATGCTTGTATTTTGTAGTTAAAATTGTTAAAAAAAAAAGTGGTAAAAAGACTAATTTTTACAAAAGTTGATTAATAGGGGATTTAAAAGGCAATTTTTAATTAAGTTAAGTGACCAAAAACCCAACCCTAGCCCCTCCCCTTCACTTCGGCCGTAACCTCACACACACATCCCACATTGTGCTATTTTGAGCAAGAATAACTAGGTTTCATCGAATTCTGGTGGCAATCAATTATTACAAGTGATTAACAAGTGTTAATCATCATCTTTTCACACTTAAAGGTTATATTTTTATTGGATTTTCATGGTCTTTGATTATGGTAGAAAGCGTTTGATTTTTATAGAAGAAGTCGAAATTGATGATGATTTGATGATGCTATGATGTTAGTTATGTTGTATGAATGTTATTTTATGTAGATTGTGCAAGAAATCCATGATTTTGTTATCTAGTTCATACATTGTCAAAAGTGGAAATTTTTATTCATGAGAATTCATGTTTTGATGAATTGTTGATGTTAAATGGATGATTATGAATGTTATGAACTAGAATAGGTGTAATATTGATGAATATATGATTGAAATTGAGTGGTTGTTCATACCTTACTAGTAATAGTAACTTTTATCCATGAGATTGATGAATTATGATGAATTGATGATGTTTATCATGTTTAGATGATAGCTATGAACTTGATTAGGTATAAAGTTGATGAATTTTTGAATGAATTGGATGCTAGATTTGGTTTTGGGTGTTACTTGCCCGAAAGAGAAACTTTATTTATGTAGATCATTGGATATTGTTAACTGAGCATGTTTATGATGTTAGGATCATGTTAGAATGTTTGTTGATGATGTCTAAGGTGGTAGATTATGTTATTTGGGTTGTATGAATGCTTGATGCACAACTTTAGAAATTTAGGCTCTTATGGAATATACATGATAATGGATGATGTATGATGAGCTTTATAGCACTTAAGGGTTTGTAATGTGGCATACGTGAATAACTTGTGTGATAACCATGTACGATGAATTGTTGTACTTAATCAAACAAGAATTTAACTTGACATGTCACCAACGGGTCAAACGGGTCAACTTGGTCAAATGAGTCTTATTTTCCATAACCTTGGGTCAATGTGTTTCTTGAGCACTTAGGGTTGTTAAGCTTCTATGTACACGTACTTATGTACTTGTGTGTTCTAGGTAACCTTTGAAAGGTTGTCTTTCCACTCATCATTAGCTTTTACAATCATTCATTTGCGCACCAGGTGAGTTCAATGCCCCACTTTTACTACTTCTCTTTTTGGGGGAGAAAGCATACTTGTTTTTAAAATGCTTTACTGATATAACATGTGTTTGGTAAGACATAGTGGGTTATACCATAGAAAGTCCTCACATTTTCGGATCGTTAATTAAGGAATCTAGTGGAAAATTTTGGGTAGTACAACTGGGTCTGACAAGCCCCACCCGAGTGACCGGAAGTCAACGGGTGCCATGTTGTCCTAAACTACTAACAGCCTCATGACCTAGTATGTCGTGGCGGGAGGCAAACAGACAAACATAGTCAGCTTCGATCGCGAAACCACTATTGTTCTTTACTAATGAAATTAGACTAGCTATCTATTTCAATGCACTTGTTTATATGTTTACAAATGCAACTGCTTATGATTGATTACAAACTTTTGAACTCACCAACCATTGTGTTGACACTTTTAGTATGCTTTTCTCAGGTTGTTTCTAGCAGCTGCCCTTAGGAGCACGCATGTGTCAAGCATGCTTTGTTCAAACATTGTTTACTTTTAATTTAGCTTTTGCTTACGTATTTTGATTTGGGCGCGTGTTTTGCGCATTTTACCTTTAGTACCTTGTGTTTGGGTTATTTACAAAACGCTTCCGCAAATATTTTAAAGTTTTAAACTCTGATTTGTTTAAATGTTGCATATAGAGTCGTTCTGAGTAACTAACGACTGAGATCCTGGTTTGTTCACACACCTCGCGGTAAAACCCCGCATGTGGAATTTGAGGGTGTGACAGATTGGTATTAGAGCCATTGGTTATAGGGAACTAGGTTGCATACACACTAGACTATAACCGCATAGTTTGTTAGTTACTTGTTACTTATCCCTTACTGTATACTCATCAGCATACACGTCACGTACCTTGCAGCATGGCATCGTCTTCACGGGCTCTAGGTAAGAGGCCTACACATTCTAAGTCACCTCCTCCTCCTCCTGTACCTGATAGAGGATCTAACTGGCCCCGTCATCCTTATCCTTCTGAAGAGATAGACTAGGATCAGCCTTTTGTACTACCTAAGCACGATGCTTCATGGGACTGGAGTTACTACCCTACTTACATACGCCGCATGGTCTACAGGGAGCGTGTTCCAGCTATAGCTACTGTTGGCCCTAGGACTAGGTCGGCGACTGCCTCTACGACACCTACCCTTCCTTCTCTGCCTATTCCTCTCGAGCAGGCGGTTGCAGCTTTGGTTGCTACACTAGACACTGAGCGACAGCGTATCAGAGGACTTACTGACGAGAACTCCGCTATGCGACACGAGATGTGCCAGCTGCGTTTACTGGTAGAGACACTTCAGGAGTGACTTTCTATGTCTATTGGTGGACATCATACCTTGGCTGGTAACGTTTTTGCACTTACTGAGCGCATGTTCGCGCAAGAGTTTCACAGTGTAGGGACAGATGATAGAGTGAGTGAGCTAGAGGCACAGCTAGCGGCACTTCAGATTGCAGATCCCCCTACACCTAGGGAAGACCCTAATGAGGAGCCCTAAAGAGGAACTTGAAGAAGAACCAGAAGAGATGGAAGAGGACAGTGATGGATCTGATGTGTTGGATTGATTTTCACATTCATTTGACTTGGACTACGTAGTGTTTCTTTTCTTTTGAAACCTATATGGGAAGGGTTATTTCCCACCCAACTGATAAACTGAAAATTTTGACATTAATGGAATATTTTGTGACCTATTTACAATTTATTTGTCTTTGGTTATTATTTTGGTTATAAATGTTGTGGTTGTGACAAATTCATTATTTTTTACTATTTACCATACTTCAATGAGATTAATATGTTGGATGTTACTCATTATTGTATTTGTGATTGTAAAGTGAAATATGGATGGTCGAGGTAGAGGACGTGGACGTGGCCATGGATGTAGTGCCGGTGGACGTGATGCCGGTGCTGTAAACATGACCCCAGCCTAGTTAGCCTCCTTAATCAATCAACATGTGCAGGCAGCGCTGGGCGCTCAAGCTGCCTAATTTGGAGGTAACCGATGACCCTAGTCATCACCTACCTAAATCTTCTATTAGATGGTTAATCCATTTGGTTTGATTAAACAATCCAAAACATAGAATACAGGACAGCCAGCATGCACATATAAGGCGTTCATGGATTGTAAGCCCCACACATACAGCGGAGCTGAAGGAGCCGTAGGGCTTGTACGATGGTTTAAGAAGACCAAGTCGGTTTCGCCAAGTGCAACTGTCCGGCGGCGGACCAAGTGAAATACGCCACGGGGACACTTGAGGGTGCAGCGCTCTCATGGTGGAATGCACAGGTGCAGATGCTTGGCCAGGCTATGGCAAATGCTTTACTGTGGGATGAGTTTAAAGTGATGATGATGGAGGGATATTGTCCCCGCAATGAAGTCCAGAAGCTGGAAGCTGAGTTGTAGCAGTTGAAGATGGAAGGATCTGAGATCGAGGCTTACACTACGAGGTCTCACGAGTTGGCGACACTTTGCCCTGGCATGATCGACCCGCCGATCAAAGGAATTGAGCTTTATCTGCATGGCTTGGTTCCAGAGATACAAAGTGTGGTGACTGCTACGAACCTCCCTACTATTCAGCAGGTTATTTGATTGGCTCACAAGCTTACTAACCAAGCGGTGGAGCAGGGAAAGCTACCCAAACGGGGCGCTGTGGCAAGCGTGCCTGACAATAAACGCAAGTGGGATAACTCTAGAAACAAGGGATCTTAGTCAAATAGACAATCTTAGCAACACCAACAGCAACAACAGCACACTCAGCAGCATCAGCATCAACAGCAGCAAAGAAGGTTTGACAACAACCATAGTTTCAATCAATCATCTTCTTCATCTCAGGGACAAGGTGGATATTTGGAGAAGTATCCTAAATGTAATCGATGCAACTACCATCACACTGGTAGGTGTGACAACTTTCGATATCAGCGTTATGGTAAGGTTGGACACGCGGCAAAGGAGAGCCCCAACAACCCCAAGAAACACCAAAAGGTTGTTTTGAATATGGAAAGGAAGGACATTACAAGAGGAATTCTCCTCAATTGAAGAAGAACAGGAATGGTGCTGGAAATGGTGGAAACAACAACAATAATAATGGCAATGGTGACAATAACAGTGGCAACAACGGTGGAGCTAAAGGGAGAGCCTTCGTCATGGGTTTAGGTGAGGCTCTAAACGACCCTACTACTGTTATTGGTAAATTCCCTATTAATGGTCATTTTGCTACTATATTGTTTGACACTGGAGCCGATAGAAGTTTTATCTCTACTAAGTTTAGTAGTCTCTTAAGTGATATGCCTTCTTTGTTGGAATCTAAATATATGGTAGAATTAGCTGATGGTAAGCAAATCCACATGACACACATCCTTAAAGGTCGCGAGATAGAACTTGCTGATCATAATTTTGACATCGACCTCATGCCTGTTACGCTTAGGAGTTTCGATGTGGTCGTGGGCATGGATTGGCTTTCCGAGAAGCAGGCGGAAGTCATTTTCCACGAGAAGGTTATCCGTATTCCTCTCCTAGATGGGTAAATTCTCTCAGTTAAGGGTGAGAAAGGTGGTGCTGTGATAGGCATTATATCGTTTATGAAAGCGTAGAAGTGGCTACCTAAGGGTCGCTTAGCTATATTAGCCCTTGTAACTGACAAGCAACCGGAGGAAAAGAAGGTAGCGAACACTCCGGTAGTTCGTGACTTTCCGGAGGTGTTTCTAGAGGATCTGCCTGGACTACCACCTCATCGTCAAGTTGAGTTCCAGATTGATTTGACTCCCGGAGTCACTCCGATTGCGAGAGCACCTTACCGGCTAGCCCCGAAAGAACTGCAGGAACTGTCGTCACAACTGCAAGAGTTGTTGGATAAAGGGTTTATTCGACCGAGCTTATCACCTTGGGGAGCACCTGTTCTCTTCATCAAGAAAAAGGATGGCACATTTCGAATGTGCATCAACTATAGAGAATTGAACAAGGTTACAGTCAAAAATCAATACACTTTACCCCGGATACATGATTTGTTTGATCAACTTCAAGGATTAAGCTACTACTCTAAGATCAATTTGAGGTCTGGGTATCATCAACTGAGGGTCCGAGAGGAAGACATCTCGAAGACTGCATTCCGTACATGTTATGGTCATTATGAGTTCTTGGTCATGTCATGTGGGTTGACAAATGCACCAGCAGTGTTCATGGATCTCATGAATTGTGTGTGTAAACCCTATCTTGATCAGTTTGTTATCGTGTTTATCGATGGCATATTGTTCTATTCGAGGACCAAGGAAGAACATGAAGAGCACCTACGTCTAATCTTGGAATTACTTAAAAAGGAACAAATGTACGCCAAGTTATTCTGATTTCTGGATATGTGAAGTACAATTTGTGGGTCATATTGTTAACGAGAAAGGAATACATGTCGATCCTACAAAGATTGAAGCGATAAAGAATTGGTCGGTTCCCAAGACGCCTAGTGAGATACGACAATTTCTTGGACTAGTAGGATATTATCAGCAATTCATTGAGGGATTCTCTAAGATTGCTCAACCTCTCATAGCCTTGACTCACAAAGGAACAATGTATAAATAGGGTAATAGTCAAGAGTCTGCTTTTTAGTTGTTGAAACAGAAACTGTGTAGCACATCGATATTGGCATTACCAGAGGGAAGTGATGATTTTCTTGTTTATTGTGATGCTTGTATCTAAGGGCTTGGTTGTGTCTTGATGCAACATGATAAGGTGATAGCCTATGCCTCGAGGCAACTAAAAGTACACGAGAAGAACTACACCACTCATGACTTGGAATTGGGTGCGGTAGTTTTTGCCTTGAAGATTTGGAGACATTACTTGTACGGTACCAAGTTCACTATCTACACCGATCACAAGAGTCTTCAGCATATCTTTGAGAAGAAGGAGTTGAATATGAGGTAGCGACGCTGGGTGGAATTGTTGAATGATTATTATTGCGCTATCAAATATCACCCAGGAAAGGCAAATGTAGTCGCGGATGCGTTGAGTAGAAAGGAAACTGCTAAGCCCCGACGAGTGCGAGCTTTGCAGCTTACGATTAGCACTCACTTGCCTGAACAAATCCGAGAAGCTCAGACAAAAGCCTTGAAAGCGGAAAACATTGGGTCTGAATCTTTACGGGGAATGGACAAACAGTTTGAAATGAAAGCGGATGGAACTCGTTACTTCATGGACAGACTCTGGGTGCCTTGTATGGAAATCTAAGGGACTTGGTTATGAGTGAAGCACACAAGTCTAAGTACTCTATACATCCTGGTTCTGAAAAGATGTATCATGACCTGAAGGCGCACTATTGGTGTCCTAATACGAAGGCGGATGTAGCTACGTATGTGAGCAAGTGCCTAACCTATTCGAAAGTTAAAGTTGAATACCAAAAGCCATCTGGATTACTACAACAACATGAGATTCCTTTGTGGAAGTGGGAATAGATTTCTATGGATTTTATTACTAAATTACCCCGTACTCCTACTGTTTGTGACACGATATGGGTTATTGTAGATCGGTTAACTAAGTCTACTCACTTCTTGGCAATCAAGGAAACGGATAAAATGGACAAGTTAACTTGAATTTATCTGAAGGAGATAGTTTCTAAACATGGTGTACCGGTCTCAATTATTTCTGATCATGATGCTCGTTTTACATCATATTTCTGGCAATCGTTACAGAAATCTTTGGGTACGCATCTGGATATGAGCACTGCTTATCATCCGCAAAAGGATGGGCAAAGTTAACATACTATTCAAACATTGGAGGACATGTTACGTGCTTGTGTGATTGATGTCGGGAATAACTGGGAAGTTCACCTACCATTGGTGGAATTTTCTTACAACAATAGTTATCACACAAGCATTAAGGCAACACCATCTGAGGCTTTGTATGGGTGAAAGTGTAGATCACCGGTTTGCTGGACGGAAATTAGTGATGGTCAGCTAACATGCCCTGCGTTGGTGCACGAGACTACCGAGAAGATCGTATAGATAAAGAACTGTATGGCTGCAGCTCGTGATTAACAGAAAAGTTATGCAGACAAGCGACAGAAACCTTTGGAGTTTTAGGTCGGCGATAAAGTTTTACTGAAAGTCTCACCGTGGAAAGGTGTGATTCGATTCGGTAAAAGAGGCAAGCTTAACCCGAGATACGTTGGACCATTTGATATTCTTGAAAGAATAGGTCCAGTGGCGTAGCGATTAGACCTACCTGATTCGTTGAGTGGAATTCACAATGTATTTCATGTCTCAAATTTGA
This sequence comes from Flaveria sonorensis, assembly GCA_025506505.1. NCBI lineage: Eukaryota > Viridiplantae > Streptophyta > Magnoliopsida > Asterales > Asteraceae > Flaveria > Flaveria sonorensis. Next base: position 39,383,018 of record CM046432.1, read on the forward strand.
AAAAGTGTTTATCAGATGAGACGATGGTTGTACCACTGGGGGAAGTGCAAGTAGATGAACAACTACGGTTCATTGAGAAACCAGTTGAGGTGATGGACAGTGAGGTCAAAACTCTTAAGCAAAGCAAGATACCCATAGTCAAAGTTCGTTGGAACTTGAAACATGGACCGAAATTCACCTGGGAACGTGAGGATCAGATGAAGCTTAAGTATCCTCATTTGTTCGAAACAACGATGTCAGCCGGTTGAGGTAACCGATGGAGGTACTGACTAAATTTCGGGATGAAATTTCTTTCAACATGGGGATAATATGACAACCCACCCGAAACTCATTAGATTTCTTTATGCCAATGCAGTAGACCAGTGATGTAACACAACAATGTAACGCAATTTTTGGGACGAAAATTCTTTCAACATGGGGATAATGTGACATCCAGAAATTTTTCATTACGAAACTCCGTTAGTTCCGTTAAGTCTTGCATACACGTGTCGTGAGCACACACTAGTTGTCGTTGAACGTTGGTGACTTAATAATAATTAATAATGGTTATTAGATAATAACTTGATTAATAATGTTGATTTCTAATTTGTAGTTACGTGATTTATGAATTTTAAATATTATTTGTGAATTTTACATTGTAACGTGACAACGTGTTATAACTATTTCATGTGTTTTGTAATTAGTGGAAAATATACATGATTATTATTGTTGATTAGTAATGCTTGTAAGTTGTACTTAAAATTGTTAAAAAAAAGTGCTAAAAAGACTAATTTTTCCAAAAGATGATTAAAAGGGGGTTTAAAAGGCAATTTTTAATTAAGTTAAGTGACCAAAAACCCAACCCTAGCCACTTCGACCGTAACCTCACACACACATCCCACATTGTGCGATTTTGAGCAAAGAACAACAAGGTTTCATCGAATTCTAGTGGCAATCAAGCATTACAAGTGATTAACAAGTGTTAATCATCATTTTTGCACACTTAAAGGTTAGATTTTTATTGGATTTTCATGATTTTTTATTATGGTTGCACCCTAGTTCGATTTTTATAGAAGAAGTCAAAATTGATGATGATTTGATGATGCTATGATGTTAGTTATATTGTATGAATGTTAATCTATGTAGGTTATGCAAGAAATCCTTGATTTTGTTATCTAGTTCATACATTGCCAAAAGTGGAAACTTTTATTCATGAGAATTCATGTTTTGATGAATTGTTGATTTTAAATGGATGATTATTAAAGCTATGAACTAGATTAGGTGTAATATTGATGAATCTATGATTGAAATTAAGTGGTTGTTCATACCTTACTATTAATAGTAACTTTTATGCATGAGATTGAAGAATTATGATGAATTGATGATGTTTATCATGTTTAGATGATTGCTATGAACTTGATTAGGTATAAAGTTGATGAATTTTGAATGAATTGGATGCTAGATTTGGTTTTGGGTGTTACTTGCAAGAAAGGGAAACTTTATTTATGTAGATCATTGGATATTTTTAATTGAGTATGTTTATGATGTTAGGATCATGTTAGAATGTTTGTTGATGATGTCTAAGGTGGTAGATTGTGTTATTTGGGTTGTATGAATGCTTGATGCACAACTTTGGAAATTTAGGCTCTTTTGGAATATACATGATAATGGATGATGTATGATGAGCTTTATAGCACTTAAGGGTTTGTAATGTGGCATACGTTAATAACTTGTGTGATAACCATGTATGATGAATTGTTGTACTTGATCAAACAAGAATTTAACTTAACATGTCACCAACGGGTCAAACGGGTCAAGTTGGTCAAATGAGTCTTGTTTTCCAAAACCTTGGTCAATGTGTTTGTTGAGCACTTAGGGTTGTTAAGCTTCTATGTACATGTACGTATGTACTTGTGTGTTCTAGGTAACCTTTGAAGGGTTGTCTTTCCACTCATCATTAGCTTTTACAATCATTCATTTGCGCACCAGGTGATTTCAATGCCCCACTTTTACTACTTCTCTTTTTGGGGGAGAAAGCATACTTGTTTTTAAAATGCTTTACTGATATAACATGTGTTTGGTAAGACATAGTGGGTTATACCATAGAAAGTCCTCACACTTTCGGATCGTTAATTAAGGAATCTAGCGGGAAGTTTTGGGTAGTACTACTGGGTTTGATAAGCCATACCCGGTGACTGGAAGTCAACGGGTGCAATATTGTCCTAAACTACTAACAGCGTCACTACCTGGTATGTCTTAGCGGGAGGCAAACAGACAAACATAGTCAGCTTCGATCGAGAAATCACTATTGTTCTTTACTAATGAAATTAGACTAGCTATCTATTTCAATGCACTTGTTTATATTTTTACAAATGCAACTGCTTATGATTGATTACAAACTCTTGAACTCACCAACCATTGTGTTGACACTTTAAGTATGCTTTTCTCAGGTTGTTTCTAGGAGCTGCCCTTAGGAGCATGCACGTGTCAAGCATGCTTTGTTCAAACATTGTTTACTTTTAATTTAGCTTTTGCTTACGTATTTTGGTTTGGGCGCCTGTTTTGCGCAGTTTACCTTTAGTACCTTGTGTTTGGGTTATTTACAAAACGCTTCCGCAAATATTTTAAAGTTTTAAACTCTGATTTGTTTAAATGTTTCATATAGAGTTGTTCTGAGTAACTAACGATTGAGATCCTGGTTTGTTCACACGCCTCGCGGTAAAACCCCGCACGTGGAATTTGAGGGTGTGACATAACATTTGACATTTTCTTCTTTGATTTTAAGAGCCAACTTGCGATTATGTTCCCTGTATCTATGTACTTCTTGAATCCATTTATCACTATAGAGATTGGATTTTATCTTAGTTGGCATTGGAATTGGACCATCATTAATATGAGCCATGAGAGCATGATTCTAAAATTGAGGCTTGACTTCCTTTGCATATAGACTCCAGTCACAAACTCCATCTTGTCTGATGACAAGTGCATTAGAGGTTGGTTGATTACTTCCCTAAGCTTGATGAGTCAGTTGGGGCTGACTTTGATGAGTTTGTTGGTGCTGATTTTGATGCTGATACTGATGTTGATTGCTTGATTGAAAGCTTGAATTGGATTAAGATGATGGCTGACCATATTGAGTTCTTTGGTAATTGTTGTAACTTATTCTGGGAGCATTGCATTCCTTGGAGAAGTGGTCATTCACACCACAGTTGAAACACTTTACCTTGGATTTGTCGTATCCAAGTTTTGTGTTCTCATTCAAACTCAACTTCTTCCCTTTTTGGAAGAATTTCTTGGCTCTCATCGCAATCATGGCCATCTGTCATTGCAAGTCCATTTCATTCACATCATCTGGATCCATTTCTTCTAGATCTTCTTGAATCAGATGTGCTGAAGTAAGCCTTCCTCCTAGATAAGACTCAAAGCTAGCAACAAAGGTATTGTAAGTTGCCTTTTGCTCTTTAGCTTTTTGATCACTAGGCATGCATGTGGGTGTTGCAGTATAAGGAGTTGAAGATGATGGCTTGTGTTGTTATGAAGCAGCAATGAATCCAGCTATTCTAGCTTGATCTTTGGAAGACAAAAAATCATCTTCTTCTATCACAAAGACATTTTCAACAGAATGAGTTTCTAATGGAAACTTATATGCCTCAATGACTTGAGGTCCACTAAGATTTCTGCTACGCTCATCTAACTCCAGGGCTTCAATCTTAGCAATCATGATGTCTAAGCTGGTGTTCTCCAAGTCTAGAGTGTTCTCTAGCATTGCAACATTCTGCTTCCAGTTTTCTGACAGACTGTGCAGCATCTTCTTGTTCATTTCCTTTTCTTTATATGTAACCCCCATGATTTCTAGATCATTCACCAACTGCATAAGACGATGTAGCTGCTTGGAGATTGATTCACCCTTGATAGGATGAAATGTTTCATATTGGTTCACCAATTTATCTTTGTTTATTTCTGTCACCTCACTGCTTCCTTCACACATAATTTATAGCGCATCCCAGACACCTTTGGTTGTTCCATATTTCTCTAGTCTTTTAAGGACATCCATTTCAAAGCCTGAGTTAGAATGGAGTAGGCTTTGAGATCTATCTTGATTTTCTTGTATTCCTCATCATCAAGATTTAGATTAGGATCCTCGAAGGGGATTCTGATAGTTCTGTACTGACCTGCTTGATCAGCATTGAGTGAAACAGGAATCTAGGGTCCTTTGCATATGGATATCTAGTAGTCGGGATCCATACTTGTAATGTAATTTCTAAACCTTATTTTCCACTGCTTAAACTCAGACTTGTGTTTAAGCATTGGAGGTTTAGATGCATGACCAAGTTCAAAAAAGTTAAAAGAATCCAATATAATAAACTTGATTTTAGATGGTTTGAGTATTGATTAAGTTGATTTTTATGACCAGAATGTTCAAACAGTCCAATCTCAAGTTTTTCTTGTCTTGATGAAGCTTTACTTATTTTCAGTATGAATGCTTATTAGAAGTACGAAACTTGCTCATAAACAACTCAATCACTAGTTCAATCGATTTTCGTTCAAGATCTAAGCTAATTTTGTGATGAATTCAAGAGCCAAGGCTCTGATACCAATTTACCAGGTCCGAATCCGAATCTGAGTTGATGTGAATCAACTAGGATCGAATGATGATTGAGACAATGATTGTGTAGCAGAAATATAGAATCAATGGTCATAAATACTGAAAATACTAATAAATGCTATGTATATTGATACTGATGAATAAAATACAAAGTGCGCTAGGGTTTGTAGCAAAAAGCTTGTACACCAAAAACTTACAAATATAGTATATACTATTCTATTTATAGACAGATACAATGTCTGTACAAAATGACTAAACTAACCTGACAACTATACATCAGAATACTAGTATAAGTACAAAATAATGAACCACATTTGTATTGTACATCCGCATTAGTTAATGTGGATATATTGGTCTTCATCCGCATTTCTTCTGTTAAGCATCGGCATTAAGTATGTCATCCGCATTGACTAATGCAGATGAACAAATACTTACCCGCATTTGATTTTGCTTATCCGCATTAGTAAATGCGGATGAACAAATAGTTAGCCGTATTTGTTCTTGCTCATCCGCATTGACTAATGCGGACAACCGATACTTAGCCTTTTTCTTCTGTTTTTTTCACCCGTATTAATTCTTTGACTTGTGTAGTTTCTTCTAACCAGAACAACCTTCAACTACCTCTTGAATTGACATGTATGATCCTTTCAGGGTCCAACAATTTTAAATATACTCTTACGACTTGCTTATTTTTTATATATGTTTTCATATAAATTTTCAACCGAAAAGCGCGAGTAGACAACCACTACTCTATAATTGAATAAGTTTTATGGTATGATGGAAAGTGACAGCCTATGGTCCTACGTTGTCCTTATCTTATTTACTCTTTCAAATAAAGAAAGTTATATTAATTTTTTTATTCTTTTAAATTCTCTTATTCATGAAGTATATACTCTCTATTATTTACAACTTACTTGTATTAGATATGTAATATAGTAAATCGATGTTATTTCATAAGGTTATCTTTATTGATTATATTATCATATATTATTTTATTTATTTATCACTTTATTAGATTGACGGTTTATAAGCTTTTCGTATGGCCAATATATATGCATACCAGATAGGTTATACGAAGATTCTTAGAATATATATATATATATATTCTCTTATTCATGAAGTATATACTCTTTATTATTTACAACTTACTTGTATTAGATATGTAATATAGTAAATCGATGTTATTTCATAAGGTTATCTTTATTGATTATATTATCACATCTTATTTTATTTATTTATCACTTTATTAGATTGACGGTTTATAAGCTTTTCGTATGGCCAATATATGCATACCAGATAGGTTATACGAAGATTCTTAGAATATATATATATATATATATATATATAGAGGGTGTGATTCCAATGTTAACCCACCCTATATATGTTAGCCCATTAATCTCATTCTATTATTTTAAAGCCCACATAAATGCTCATCTAATGATGTGAGATTTTTTTATTTTTTTATTTATGTAAAGAAGTTTTATATCAAGAAAAATGGTATAAGGGTAGTTTTATATCTTGTTGACTTTCTAGCACCATCATGTCACCATTCATCTAAACAATCATCAACCTTTAATGTTAAAACCATGTTGAATGTTCACATGTTTAAATTCTAAAAATTATTATAATATAAATGTTTCTTTATTTCAAATAATTTCGTACATGTATTGTTTATTTAATATTCATTTAATCTTAGGTTTTATTCATACACCATCAGATTAGTAATACTTTTTTTAGCTTTTTCAGTTTAATTTCAAGTTTTATAATAATTTTATAACTTACTAAAACTAGCTATGATAATTTATATTATTTAAAGCATTTGAATATGTAATCTTACATAATAATTTTACAATATTTTTAATTTACATTACGGACACTAATATAAGTAAAAATTACTCTATTTTTAGTAGTGTTACACTAACATTACAATTGAAGTTAGTAATTTCAAAACGTTAGTAAAAAATATGTAAAATTACACTAATGTAATCAATGCATTACAAAATGTCATAAAGAATACAATAACATTGCATTGGTGTACTATGATTTACGTTGATGTACTATAAACTTATGTTGGTGTAATAATGTCATCACTTAGTGTAATCTAACATGTGTAAGAAACCAAAATAGAATATTATTGTAATTGGGTAATATACTTTCACATTAGTTTAATATAGTCTTAGTGCGTAAAAATGTTCTTTTAATGATACACTAGTGTAAATAATATAAATGTTATATTACACTGGTGTAGACAGAAGCAGTGTTTACAAAAACATTACAAGAAAGATGAAAAATTACAACTACTTTGAGGAACTAAAAAGAAATATTATATTTAAATTTATATGCAATGCAATGTTATATTAGATTCGTGTAACAACAAGTAATTTTTACAAAACGCAACAAAGCACATTACCAAGGCTCATATGTATAATCTGGAGCTTCTATATGCTTATATCCACCTAGACAGAATCTAAATTCATAAATATTCGTATAGGACTCATACATCTTCACAGCTTAGTCCAACTTATTTAAAAGCATTCCATCGATAGGGTTTCTATCCTTCTCGAAAAGAATTAGCATAAAACTGATTACCTAAACATAAATGAAACAAACAAAAAAGGATGTCAACACTATAACATTAAAAAAATAGCATAAAAATGTATTACCATGATATAACATAACAACAAAATATAAAATACCAAATATGAAATTTTACACTAATGTAAGTGCGTTTAAAAGATTTGTTACAAGTCAAATCCATAACAGATGCGTGTTATAGTTACATTATAATGGTGCAAAGATACACCTTTACTGATGCATAAATTAATATAAATTAACATCAAAATAAATAAAAGGTAACAACTACTTTATGAAATTAAATAGTTTAATAAAAGAACTATGATATATAAGACTAGCTTTAGTAAACCCGTGTATTACACGGGTTGAATAAATGAAATAGTAAATAAAATAAAAATTATTAATTATAAACGATATACTAAGACATGATATCATTGGAATTACGTATGAGTAATAAATATAAGTAATAAAACAATAATATGAACTTTTAAAAGTTTTTTATTTGTTTCAAAGATATATTAAACATTTTGTTTCAAAATAACGTTTAAAATTTTTTATTTTTAAAAATTTTCTTACTATAACTCTTTATTTTAATTGTTTTTGTTTTATAAAAAAATTACTTTAGAAAACCCAATTTTAAAATATTACATAAAAATAGTTTGATATTTTAGAAATAGTTTTATAAAAAACTATTTCTAACAAAATAACATTAATAAAAAGATCTATTTTTTAATATATTAAAAAACTATTTCTATAGAAATAACATTAATACAAAGATCTATTTCTTAATTTATTAAAAAGCTAATTATAATATAAATTAAAAAAATAATATTATAGTAATTAATGTAGTTATTTAATAGTAGAGAGAAGCGAGGAGCTTGATAAAAATGAATATGATGCTAACACGTGGCACCCCCATTTACTCGTTTATTAGAGTAGTGAGATGAGATGAGATGAGATGAGATGAAAATTGTAAAACTAGTTTTAGAAAATAATTAGTTTAACTTAACTTGTTTACATAATCTAACTTCTTATGTTTACATAATCTAACTTCTTGTTAATATGAGTGGTGTACACCTTGGATTGATCAACAACATTAGTGTTGTTTTTTATATTCATTGTTTGAATGAGAATTGTAAAAAAATTTACGCATAATAAAAAATATGTAGTTGAACTTCTTTCTTTTTACATTCACTATTTGAAGGATAAAGAGTTTTTTGACACGCGTGATGCATTGAATTTTTACTCTCTAACTAAGATTTAAAGCGAAACATAACCCGCATGTGACGGTTCGAACGCACGTAGTGGCACATTTGCAAATATTGTTACATTGCGGCAGTGACTTTACGTATCGAAGCTTGAAACGTAAATGTAAAACAATATTGTGTCGCGTACGTTGTGGCTTAGTGATTAAAAAGAAGAGTTTTAAATAAAAAATGTAAAAGAAGTAAAAAATTACTTAAAGAAAAACGTAACCCGCATGCTATGGCATGATCGCGCGTGCCAGCGTGGTTGCGAACCTCGCACAGTTGTTTTGACAATGTCAATAATGTATTGGAGAATGAGACGTTTATAGAAAACAATATTATTCCTCTCATGTAGTGGCTTAGTAATTTTTAAAAAGTAATTTAAGCCGAAAAATAAAAAAAAAACCTTTAAAAACCATAAATGTTAACCGCGGTGTTCGAACCCAAGGTGCCTAACAAATTATGCATACGTTTAACCATATGTAAGGGCACCAACATTCCTAAATGAATATATATATATATAAATGTAAAAGAAATTACGCATAATAATAATTATTTATTAGGACGGATATTAATGTAGAACTATAAAAAAAACTTTCTACGTAAACAACAATACGGTGCATGATAACTATTATTTAGTAATAAGATTATTTACTAGTTATATTAAAAAGAATATTAAAAAAACTTGTCTTTTGTTAAAAGAAAATGATAAAATTGTTGATGATTTAATTAAAAAAAAGTACCAAAAGACAAACAAAATATTGCTGATAAGGGTAATGGTGGTGTCAAAAGCTACTGGAGTTAAAAAGACAGTAATGCTCCTCAGTAATTATATGTGGATTGATGAGTTGCCACAATCTGATTGGCTAAAAAGGATTATTGAGTTAATATGTTTAAAGTGGGTTAACATATCATTTTCTTATTAAATATATATACACACATATATATTCTTATATATATATATATATATATATATATATATATATATATCTTAGGATTCATTAGTTATATTATTTTTAAGTTTATTTTTTGCTTTTGTACAATATATATATATATATATATATATATATATATATATATATATATATATATATATATATATATATATATATATATAGTTTATATATTAGAGATCTATTTAGTAGTCGCAGACGGCGTCTGAAATCTCACGGACGACATATAATATATAAGTGCATACACACACCTATATACACACATATACTTTTCTCACATGATAGGATGAAATACAAAAACCAGCACATCTCGATCTTTCCTTTCGATGAAGGGCATTAAAAGATATGGAATCTTACGAATAGTAACATCATGTTTAATGCGTAAAACAACACCTAAAACCACGTGGAAGCCTATTAAAACTACCTTGAGGATTGTTAACGAGTATTTTATGGTCCTCCCTTGTTTAGTTAATGTCATGAACCATCTTCACATCATCACCAACAACAACAATGGCGACCATAAGGTTTAATGGTTTGTGATAGAGTACGTATGTCATAAAACATTATTAAAGATAACCAAAGCATGTTAGTTGTGCTTAAAGTGTCTCACGGTTCTTCGATTACCATAAAAGATAACTTATTTTAGCAAGAACTCAGTTACAGTATAATAACTAAGTTACTATTCATAATTGGTCTGCTACTATTGACACATCTACTAATGATCATACAATTTGCCACTCATACACTTATTGTGATAGCCAAAGTTGCTAGTGACAACACAAATTATTACTTACAAGTTAATAGTTACTCCTATGAGTTCTCATTCAAATTTTCATTAATCATAATAAAAAGACATTTGAACATACAATTTTTCCTCCCTTTGATTTAGTCTCTTTGGCCTTGTCGATGACACTACTTGAGAACCCTGCCAAGAGGGTGTGACCCCCTTTAATCGTTGGTCCATTTGTATTAAAATAAGTATAGTTTTGAAGGGGTATGTACTCAATACTCTTAATTCATATTAACGCTTAATCTCATATTATTTGAGTATTAAACAATCTCATTATCTAAAAATAACTTGATAACACTAAAACAATAATAGAAGTCTAGTCATGAGTCGAAAATTTGTCAATTACAAGGACTTGATCGTGAGAGGGGAGGGTTCTGGCACGTGTGAAATAGAATATAGGAAATGATATAAAATTAGTGTTTTTGTTGAGGTATAGAGCCATGAAGAAAGAGAGACGTTAGGAAGAGACAATTCTTGTGTAAAGGGTAGAACAATAAAAATGTAAAGATCAATTGAAATCCCACAACATACCTCAATTGAATAACATGAGTTAGAGTTAATCGAAACTTTTAAATCGAAGCGTCCGGTCTCACTAGTCGCTTCATATGTTTTTTAGTTTTGATTGAATATTAATTGATTAATTTGTAATTGGATACTTAGGGTATTGAAAAAGACTAAAATACACTCATATTTAGCGAAGATTTTAACGAAGCTAGTGAAATGGATGAAAATGACAACATTTGGTAAACTACAGTGACTGAAATGACAAAAAAAAAAAATGGATTGAAATGATAAATTGAACAAAACGCCAGGGACGAAAATGATATTTTACTCTTTTATTTATTATCCTAGTATTGCTTTGATAGTATGTAGTTTTGGAAACAAGATAGGGTAATATTCATAGTTGAACTTTGGAAAATATTACAAAACAAAAAAAATGCAATACAATTCTAGCTAACTATTTGAGTTATTATTCAATGCATGAGAAATACGTTATAATTAGATAACAAACCATCGGTATTATTCAATATATTTTTCCAATCCCATCTTGATTCCCTGTCCTTTGTGATTATGGCCATCTTTCCAGAGGAGCAGCTTTACGATGGCGACTAACTACAGTTTAAAGATTGGGTTGGATAAGAAGTTAAATAATGCAATAAGAAAAGATTTAGACTTTAAACCACGACATGACTCAAGCGGCCATTCTTATGTAAACTTCATGTGGGTTTGCCCCACTTCATGAAAAGTTTGTTAGTCTAATCAATTAAATCAAGTCCAACCCAAGTGTGTCGGCATTACCGAATGCAGTCTTTAAAATAATTACAATTATATATATGTAGCTTAATATTTGTTTCGTTGTGATCAAAGGGATTTAAATTAAAGTAGCATTATACAAAGTAAAATCTATCACCTCATAGTTAAAAAATTTGACTATTATTCTGAATTGATATACAAATTCAGTTTAACAACAAAAATAATAAATTCATATTGATTGTTAAAAACTTATGAAAATTAAATACTATATTTTTTTAATGTACAGTTTATAAATAGATTTTTAAGAAAATGTGTTATACAGTCATGCTACTATACAACTTATACCTTGCTATTAACGTGTTTTATAAAAAAGTAAAGGATGTCATTATACAATTTACAGTCAATTCATACAAATTACATTGTGCAATTATAACTTCATATAGATTTATATAATAATACTGTCACTTCCAATAAACCGTGATGATAGCAAAGTGTAAATTGTACAAAAATATAATCACCTTTTAATACAATCTAATTTTTTTTTTCGAAAAAAGTTAATTCTTGACATATTTATAGTAATATTATGTTCGTATTTAAACATGAAAATACTTCGTTTTATGGTATAACTTCTTTTAAATATATTGTAATAAATAAAGTTATTTTGGTTTAAAAATATTGATAGATTTAGTTTTTGATGCAAAAGGTCAATACAAGAAATAATATGTATGATAATAATACCTTTGTTGCTAAATCATCACATTATATACATAGCAAAAAAATATGAGGCAATTGCATATACCTCTTTCTAAACTTTTAAAATTATATATATCCTCAAATCATGCTTAAAGAGCATTGTATTTATGCATTGAAAACTTGTATCTTGGGAAAATATGTAATTTCAAGGATGAAGAGGGGGATATATGTGATAATCCCAAAAAATAGGGTTGGTTCTCGCGGTTTTTATGATGGTCCTGATACAAACCATTTTGTTATTTAAAAATTTTGAGAACTAATATGGTGCGTTGATTAACTAGATGAAGGGCTTTGATTGTTGTCAACTCATTAGTCATTATTTTTAAAGAGTAAAAACATATATCAATAATTATTTTACTTAGAGAAAATTCAAAACGCATACATAAATAAAGAAAGGTTATTATAATTTATTTTCTTTCCATTAAATACTAATTCTACCCACATCTAAAAACAAAACACGACAAATGTAATTCACTTACACCTGACAAATATTTAGAGATATAAATATAATTTACATTAGTGTAAACTTTTTTATGCTTACGAATTACATATATACATAAAAGAACATATTTTTGAATATGTGTAATAACTTTATTCCAACAAAAAATAATTATTTTGATTGATTTTCAAAAGTTAACATGGTTATCATAATAATAGAGAGCTAACATTTGATGTTGAAGCCTCTAGAAGATTAACATTTTGTCTTTATGTGTTTTTTTTGTTATAGTATAGGGACTTATTTGTAAATATATGTTCCTTTGTTTTGTTGATAGTATAAATAGGATACTTTATGTAGTTTAGAAGAGAGATAACAAAATAGAGATTAGAAACAATAGATAAGAAACAGTTAGAATCAGTGAACGAACTGAACCCTACACATTGTATCTGTGCATTTGCTATCAATGAAATCTATAAATTTTTTAATGTAATTGCAAGTGTTTGATTACTTTGTGTTTGAATTGATCATTGCATAACGAAATCATCACAGATTCGATCCTTTTGAACCGATCAATTGGTATCAGAGCCTTCGGTTCAGTGATCAGAGCTTATTGACAATTTTGAGCTCTTTGAATCACATGAAATCTATGATGATTGCAATTTGATCAATTAATTGTTGATTTAGTTGTGTTTCATCAATAGAAACATGATTTAATCACAATTTTGTTTTCAACTCATTCAAATCTGCGAAATTGATCGAATTAGTGTTCGAACTTTGTTCTTCATATTCGGACTGAAATTCAATCAGAATACTGATTTGTTGTTGTTGTTGCATCAAATTGAGGATTAAGGATTGTTAATCGACCTAATTACTACCAAATTGGAAGTTTTTAGATCAATTAATCAAGTTTTGAAGATTTTCATAAGATCTGAGTTCGTTGAAGCTGATGAATTAGGCGCATTATGGTTGAAAACTGCTAAAATTTGCCTAAGTATCTAGGCGCATTTCCACTATTTGGGCGTTTTGATACTGTTTAGATGTTTCAGATCAGGTGTTTGACCACTGTTGAGATGTTTTGAGACTGTTTGGACACTTGGTGACTTTGCAGAAACAAAGTAATTCTAGGCGCATAAGAACTGTTTAGGCGCTTTAGAACTGTTTGGGCGTTTTATACCCCAGGCGCTTCACAACTGTTTGGGCGTTTTACAACTGTTCAGGCGTATTACAAGTTGGGCGTTTTGAGAATTCTACTAAGGCATTCCTTTAGGCGTTTCTAAGTCAAAGTCCGGTGCTTCAGAACTGTGTAGGCACTTGTCAACTATTCAGGCGCTTCAGCTTTCAGACTTATCAGTTTACACTTAGAAATTTTTTCAGAAACTAAAATCCAAAAATATTTTGATTTCATAGTTTTTAATTCAAAACTCAAAAACAACAAAAACAAGTCTTTTTCTTAAATTCAAAAATACAAAATGGTTAAGTCTGAAGATTCTGAGAACAGGGTTCCAAAATTGAAGAACAGAGCTGATTTCAAGAACTGGTCTTTAAAACTGAAGCATCATCTAAATTCTATTAACACTGACTTGTGGAAGTCAATAGAGAAAGGACCTCATATCCCGATTACATCTGATGGTCCTGATAGAGGATTTGTTTACACAAAAGACTCTCAAGAACCTTATCCTGAGGATGGTCTGCAAGGTGATGACTAAAGAAAAGTGAAGAATGATATCAAAGCTTATTCATTGATGTGTAAAGGATTACCATTGGAAGTGTTGACTAGACTTGATGATTATCAAACGGGGTATACTATGTACAAAGCTTTGAAAATCATATGTGAAGGAGGTAAAGAGATACAAGATCTCAAAAAGCAGAAACTTAAGAGGCAGTTAAAGTTATTTGAGCATATTTCTGGCAAAACAATAAAACAAATGATGAATAGATTTGTGCAACTAACTACTGAGATGTCAACGGTTGGTATTAAAAATGATTTAAAAGATCTAAATTTCAGATTTCTCAATGCTCTTCCATCTTTATGGAAACAAACAGTTACATTGTAGAAGCATACTGAAAAGTTCCCTATGGATCTTGATCTTTTGATTGCCAAGATTGAATCAGTTGAGATTGATGAAAGCTCAAGAAACAATGATAGAGCAGCATCAATGTCTCAGTATAAGTATGTTGCATCTCCAGCTAATACAGTGGAGAATGCTTTTCTGGCCAAAGATGATAAATCTCCAGAAGAAGAGGGTGATCTGTTCGTTGGAGCTGGTTTTCTTACAGACTCTTCTTACACAAGTGCTCTGTTTATGCAACTCAACCTCAACCTCAGTCTCCTCCTAAAACTCAAACTCCTAAAACTCAAACTGAGACTCCATCTTCTAACTCTGCTAAAACTAGCAAAGTTAAAGATGTTATTAACATCCTTTTACAGGACGATGAGTCTAAATATGCTTTTACTACTTTTATGGCAAGTTTTCAAGCTTATCAAGGTAGTCATCTAACACAATTAGATCTTGTTTTGCAGGATTTATTCCAGATGGATCCTGATGATGTAGAAGAGATGGACTTGAACTGGTAGATGGTGATGATTGCTTATAGAGCCCAGAAACACTCTTATGTTAACAGGAACTACAAGCCAAGTGCTAACAAAACTGTTGGCTTTGACAAATCAAAGTCAAGGTGTTTTAACTGTAACAGCTATGGTCATTTCTCGAGGGAATGTAAAGCTCTCAGAAACCAAGGAGGAAATGGTCAAGCAGGTTCTAGCAGTCAAAGATATCATCAATAGTCTCAGAAGACATTTTAAAAGCCTTATCAGAGTCTTCCTATGCCAGAACTTAAGGATGAATCAAAAGCATCTGAAGATCCAAAGAAAGCTCTAGTTGTTAGAATTAAAGATGGATATGACTGGAGTGCTTATGCTGAACAATTTACAGTTGATCTAACCTCTAGTTTATCTCTTGTTGCAGAAATTCAAACTGAAGATTGGTCAGAAGACAGTGATCCTAAGGCTGAAGGTAACTTTGAAAATGAGGAAGAAGAGTATGACTAGAGTGATAAAATCTGATCCTAAAGAGGATTAAGAAGAAGTTGGACTAATGGCACAGTCAGATCAACCAAAGGTTGAAAATTTATCTTCTGAATCTGAGACTTCTTTCTCAAAATATCCTGAAATTTCAGTTGAAGTAAGAGAAAAAATGTGCACTAAAGCTTGCTTTGAACAAGTAGAGTACTACAGAACTTATTCATATAAAATATGTGACAAGCTCAAACAAGAGGAAGTAATGCATAACAAACTTAAAAACGATCACAAAATATCTGATGAAAAGATCCTCTCTCTACAAACATCATGGAATAAAACTTTGAAAGAACTGGAAATTGTTACAAAACAACTTGAAGAAATGACAAAGAATTTAGAAGAATAGAAAATAGCACATGCTACAACACAGGTTCATCTTGCAAAAGTTAAAAGCTCAAAAACAATTGTAGAACAACTGGTAAGTGAGAGAAAAGACAAACAAAAAGCAGGTCTAGGTTTTACACATGAACCAATGCCTGAATCCATCAAAAACACGTTACCAGAAAACTTCAACACGCATGATCACTCACCTGAAAACAAAGATAAGCTAAGAGCATTCCAAAATAAGAAAATGAATTCTGAGAGTGATGAAGAGAAAACGAATGTTAAGATATTTGAGGAACATGATTCTGAAAAGATTAAAAATGATCATCCGGTGAAAGTTAAATCATATGAACCACGACCAAAAACTAAGAAAATGTTTGTTCCAAAAGAGTCAATTGTCGAACAAGTAAGTGAAAAGAATGACAATCAAAACTCTAAAAATAAAGGGAAAACAAAACAAAATGAAGAAACATCTGAAGATTCAATTTTTTATGGATTAAATAATCCAGAGTTTATTAAATAGCAAAAAGAACAGAAAGAAAAAGAAACTGAAAAAGAATCTTCACCTGAAGATGTTCAATCTGAAAGCAAACAAAGATCATCGAGATCAAGAAACCAAAGACGAAGAAAGAAAAATACTAAAGCTAAATCAACACAGAATGCAATTCAAAACAGTCAAATCAAAAGAACAAATCAATCAAATCAGCTTAAGCCTGTGAAATTTGTATCTGCAGGTATTTTTGACATGAACAAAATTCCTGAAATCAAATCTAATCCAAAGAACAAATCCAACTCTGATCAGAAAACAAGTTTAGATTCTAAGTCTTCCGCAGTCAATAAACGATTTGTATCTAAGGAGTCGAGGAATGATGTCAATGTTAAAAAATCTAAACTCAAATTTCAAAAGAACAAATTCACAAATCAAAAACAACAGATTAACTTTTCAACTCCCAAATCCAAAGAAGGATCAAATATGGCATCCACATCTAAAGTTAATCAACAATTGTTTAAATTTCAAAGGTACTATGAAATCTATGATATGTACAATCATAAGACTGAAGAATGTTTCTTTAACAGGTACTGTCATATATGTGATATGAGAAACCATTCAACAGCTGATTGTTATTTTAAAAAATATTCTTCCTATTGTGATGAAAGAACTCACAAAATTGAGAATTGCTACTTCAGAAAGAACTCGCCAAAGAATGGATATGTAAATTCTCAATTAAGAAATAGATATGTCAATCCATAATTTCCAAGAAATCAAAGTGTTGCTTTTCAAAGATTGACAAAACAACCTTCCTTAGGCTTGAGATCTTTTCAAAGAAATGATTCTGTTTATGATGATTCTTATGCTGCAAAACCAAGGCAGTATAATCAAGGAAAATTCGTTTCACGATCTGTGAGAATGAATGGTGGGAAGCTTGGTAAACAAAATTTTTTGTCTGATGGTTTGAAATATCTTGATGATGATCTTGAAAAACGTTACAATGTTTTAAGGATAAAACAAATCAAAGAATAAAAAATTTGTAAGAAACAGAATTGGTAAGTTTGTCAATAATAAGCCTAATTTGAAAAGGCTTCACTTTAAACAGTTTACCACTGTTGATAAATTTGGCAAGCCCAAGACCATCTCAGCTTGGGTTGATAACTAAACTTAATTCTTTCTGAAATGCAGGTGCGCCCGAGAAGATGTATTAACACGTGGTATGTTGATAGTGGGTGTAGCCGGCATATGACAGGCAACCATGTCTTGCTTCAAGAATTTAAGTTAAAAGATGGTACACATGTTGCTTTGGAGGTGATGTAGGAGGAAAAATAACAGGCGAAGGAATTGTATTCAATAGGATTATCAGCTTTGATAAAGTCAACTATTGCTCACAATTGAACTTTAATCTTTTAAGAGTTTCCCAAATTTGTGACAAATCTTATTTTGTTTTATTTGATGATTCATTTTGTTATATTTTGAAGCCAGGTTTTCAGATTAGAAAAGAATGGGTAGTTGTTAAAGCTGTTCGAGATCGAGATGTATACAAGTTAGATATGTCTCAAGTTGATCCATCTACAGAAACAACATGCCTAATTGCTCAAGCATCAAATGATGAAAGTCAGCTTTGGCATAGACGTCTCGGGCATTCCAATTTCAAGAAGATGAACAAGCTTGTATCAGGAAATCATGTTGTAGGTCTTCCAACAAAGAAGTTTGCCACAATTGATCTCTACTCAGCATGTTTAAAAGGAAAGCAACATAGAGCGTCTTATAAGCCCAAAAGATAAACTCAAATTCCAAACCTCTCCAGATGTTGCATATGGAACTATTCGGACCAACAAATGTTCGGAGTGTTGGAAACAAATCTTATTGTTTAGTTATCATTGATGACTTTACAAGATTTTCTTGGGTTTTTTTTGTTTGCATGCTAAATCTGAAACGGCTGAATTATTAAATGAATTTATCATTAAAGTAGAAAATCAATTAGAACAAAAGGTCAAAATAATTAGAAGTGATAATAGAACGAAATTTAAAAATGCTAATATTGACATGTTTTGTGTAGAAAAAGGTATTGCTCGTCAGTTTAGTGCTCCTAGAACTCCACAACAAAATAGAGTTGCTGAACGGAAAAATAGAACTTTGATTGAAGCAGCACGGTCTATGTTAGCAGATGCCAAAATTCCAATCACTTTCTGGGATAAAACTATATCCACAGCGTGTTTTGTGCAGAATTGTTCATTGATTGTGAAAGATAAACAGAAAACTCCTTATGAGTTGATGTTTGGCAGGAAACCTAATATAGATTTTCTTAAATCTTTTGGTTGTCCAGTTTTGATTTTAAATTCAAGTGATCAGCTAGGAAAATTTGATTCAAAATCTGATGAAGAAGTTTTCGTTGGATATTCGTCGGTTTCAAAAGCCTGTAGAGTTTATAACTCTAGGACAAATGTTATCCTTGAAACATTCAACGTTAAATTTCTTAAAAATTCTTTTCCATCAGTTCCAAATGGTCCAGCTTGGTTATTTGATTTAGATTCATTGTCAAACTCTTTTCATTCTAACTCGTTTGAATTTACAGGTGAGAAGAAAAATCAAGCAGGAGATCTCGGTTCTTTCAGTGAAGATTCTGATTCTAATGATATGGATGACTCAAGCCCAGATTATCCATTTTTCTCATTGGTTAGAGATCCTATATTTCTATCTCACCCCAACCTCCCCAACCTTAACGGCGGAAACATCGTGATGTGAGGGTTAAGATTGTTCACAGCCACATAACACTACCATAAATTGTAAATATAACTCTTCATAAGTTGAAATAAACATTACAACCAAATGTCTCAACGAAATAAAGTAAACAAAGTTCAACTTCCAAGTTTCAAGATATTTTATTTATTTTTCCTAGGTCCAAATCCTAAGTGTAAGCATACTTCAAAAGATAATCATCAACCTTGTGCATTTCCTGAAACATGTTAAAAATAAAGGTCAACTTTGAAAGTTGGTGAGTTTCCATGGGTTAAGCATACATATATATAAAAGTTTACAATTAGCAATTCATGTCAATGGTTACAAGTAAAACAAGTTTATAGATAACATATAGCTACATTCAACCTTGACCAAGAATATCATTTACAAGTTATAACAATTAGCTAAGTGTACTTGATTCCCATGATGAACAAGCATACGTCATCAGGAGCCGGCAATAACCTCGGCTTTAGCACCAAATAGGCTTGTCAGGCCCATAGATCTATGACGTCGCCAGGCTAGCAATAGTTAATGATTGTCAACATATAATGTCCATCATATAAGACTCACATTATTACAAATAACCATGACAAAAGGTAAAGATGAATTGCATGTGTATTTACAAGTACCAAGATGTTTACAAGTGCAAGTTTATAAAGTTAACATGTCTCACCCCAAAAGGTGTGAAATAAAGTAAAAGAGGGGCATAAAAACTCACATGATATATATATAAGATGATGATAAGAAATAAACGATGCTCCAACGATTTCCTTTTACAAGTTACCTAACATATATATGTCAAGGTTAAGCTTTGAGGTAATATTAACGATCAAACGCGAACTAGGGTTTCGATAGGAATTTGGAGTTTTTGTAAATAAATAAATAAAATTTAATTATGTAATCACTTATATTTTGATTTAATGACAAATGGAACATCTCGTTTAAATAATTAACTTAGCGAACGACAATATAATGAAAGATATAAAGTATGAAAGAAAATATATATAAATTTTTGATAACACGATTTAAACAATTAATCGAATAATCGTTAGATAACTTCTTTATCCAATAATAATTTATCGATTTAAACCATTATTTAACTTAAAGTCTTTTATAAGAAATAACCAAAAATTAACCTTTATTATAATGTTTCTCTAAAAAATATACATAAGTAATAATTTGAAAATTTTCAGAAAATATTTTACTGACTTCAAAATAATTTTAGTTTGACAAGAATGATTTTTAAAATAATTAGAAATTTTTCTGTAATTTAATATATTAAAAATAAGGCTTTTAAAAATGAAAAGAGGGTGCCCGGGGTCGAACCCGGGACCTCAAGGTTGTGAGTGTGCGTTGTTAACCAGTAGGCAAGGGCGCCTATGCCTTGCTAAGAGATGGTTTTTAATCTTTAAAAACACAAACCAAGTAAAACCCCCAAAATCACATAAACCCTAGAAACATCTTTGATCAAATTGAAGATTTATTCGATAACGATTACTGAAATAAACATGGGGCTTTGATTCCCCATGTAATTTCAAGTATATAGATGGGTTTAATTACCCTGTTGAAGTCGAACTGATGAGGAGACAGAAGACGAACAGGCCGCGACCGAAGCTTGATTCTGTTAGACGTGCAATTGGTGATGATAACCAAATTAACTTCGGGTGAAGCTTCAGATGATGTTCTTGATTCTAAGCCCTCAATCAATTGTGGTTCAGAATGCCCGGATGCTGATGATCTCTTGGTTGCAGGTCACGATGGAAGTGGGGATCGAATGCGGGGTTTGTGTGTTTCTCAGATGAAATTGCAAGTGGTGATAGATTAGGGATAGTTAAACGATTGTTCAAGTTTAATTAATTGGATTATTATTGAGTCTTGAATGCCGAACGACTCGATTGATAATGGCGACGGTTACTCGGGTCATTCGAGTTCATAACCGTTGTTTAAACGCGATTAATGTTCTAAAACGGTTTCGAATCATGCACACGAACCGATTGGGATAGTTTGGTGTCGAAATACGAAGGATTTCAGGGGTTTTGGCCTCGCCGGAGAGTCGGCCGAGGGGTGGCCGGAGTTGGCCGCCGAATTTACGAGGAAAGAGGGAAGGGGGTTTGGGTTTTAGTATTTTACACAATTGGTCCCTCAACTTTGAATTCTTGTTATTTTATGCTAAAACTTTCATTTTAAGTTTTCAAATTGACATTAAAGCCCCCTAAACTTATTTAAAGTTATATATATATATATATATATATATATATATATATATATATATATATATAACTTACTTAACTTTTATAAATTATTTTTATTATTATTATTATTATTATTATTATTTTTTAATTATTATCATTTAGGGTAGAACTTATAATAATAAACAAAAGTTATAATTACAAGAATTATTATTATTATTATTATTATTATTATTATTATTATTATTATTATTGTTATTATCATTATTATTATTATTTAGTAATTTAATTTAATAACTTTTAAATTAACAAAGAAACAAACATAAATAAGCCCTCAAAGTTTTATTAATGACAAAAAAAAGTTCTTAAAAGAACATAACGACGTTAATATTTAGATAACGAAAATACGAAAGGTTACAATTTCGGCCTCAACAAGCTCAAGAGCATCCCGTCTCAGAAAATTCAAATGTTTTACAACCTTTTCCTAATGATGGTACTGAAATTGTACAACCTGAGTCCGGAACGTCATCGATTTCTGGTGATGTAGTTGGTACTGATAATCTTAATTATTTTATCAACTCACCGACTCAAGTTCCTAATTTAAATCCATATTCTTTGAACTTATTGCATCAGCTTTCTGATTTCAACCAATCTAATCTGGATGTTCATGTTCAAATAAATGAGATTCCAACATCTCGTGTTCACTAGAACCATCCAACATCTCAGATTATCGATCCATTGAATGAGAGAACGAAGAGAAGTCAATCAGAACAAGCAAACCTTTGCTTATACTCGTGTTTTCTATCTCAAATTGTTCCTAAAAACGTCACCGAACCGTTAAAGGACAATGGTTGGATTGAGGCAATGCAAGAAGAATTATTACAATTCCACAACCAGGAAGTGTGAAGGCTTGTGGATTTACCTGAAGGAGAAAATACCGTAGGCACAAAATGGTTGTCTAGAAACAAAACAGACGATCGGGGAATTGTTGTTCGCAACAAAGCGAGACTCGTTGCACAAGGTTTCACCCAAGAAAAAGGAATAGATTATGATGAAGTATTTGCTCCAGTTGCAAGACTTTAATCAATTCGTGTCTTCCTGGCTTATGCATCATTCATGAAATTCAAGGTGTATCAAATGGAAGTGAAAGGTGTTTTCTTCTATGGACCAATCACCGATGATGCGTATGTCAAGCAACCTCTAGGTTTTGAAGATTCAGAATATCCTCATCGTGTGTACAAGCTTAGCAAAGCATTGTATGGTCTACATCAAGCTCTTAGAATCTGGTATGAAACGTTATCATAACATTTGATCCAACATGGATACACGCGAGGGAAAATTGATCCTACTTTGTTTATTAAGAAGGATACTAATGATCTCTTATGTGTTCAAGTTTATGTTGATGATATCATATTTGGTTCTACAAGTCCAAAATTGTGCAATGAATTTGAAGAAATAATGAAGTCTCGTTTTCAAATGAGTTCTATGGGAGAATTTTTTTTTTCCTTAGTCTTCAAGTGAAGCAATCTGCAGATGGAATTTTTATCAATCAAGAGAAATTCATTGAAAAACTCTTGAAGAAATTTAAACTGCAAGATTGTCAATCTATCAGAACTTCAGCTGACGTAAATTCCAAGATTGAACCTGATCCGAAAGGAAAATTTATCGACCAAACTTTATACAGATCCATGATTGGTTCTTTGATGTACTTTATTGCATCTAGACCTGACATAATGTATGCTGTTTGTTTCTGTGCCAGGTATCAATCTGTCCTGAAGGAATCTCATCTAATCGCTGTTAAACGAATATTCAGGTATCTCAAAGGAAAACCGGCTTTAGGGCTATGGTATCCTTATGAAGGAAACTTCGAGCTATATAGATATACAGATAGTGATTATGGGGGATGTTGTAAAGATTGTAAATCTACTACGGGTGGTTTTCAGTTTTTAGGTCCCAGATTAGTCTCGTGGCAATGTAAGAAACAAACAAATGTCTCCCTTTCAATCGTAGAAGCTGAGTACATTGCTGCATCAGCAGATGTTCTGAAATCCTCTGATTACAAAACCAACTGATGGATTACGGGTTCAATTTTCTTAAAACCCCTATTTACATTGATAACACTACTGCTATGTTTATTACAACTAATCCTGTCCAACACTCAAAAACAAAACATATCGAAATTCGATATCATTTTCTTAGAGATAACTCTGAAAATGGTTTAATCATTTTGATTTAAATCGCAACTGAAAAACAATTGGCTAACCTATTTACAAAAGCCTTTTTACCAGGTCAATTTGAATATTTGGTCGAGTCAATTGGACTTATTAACCATGTTTAAAAATTAGTTTTGAGTTTTCAGTTATTAAGTCATAAAATGGTAAGAACCCTCCTTTATTTGTTTGAGAAAACCAAAAGAGAAACTGTCAAATTTAACTGCCTGATTGTATATATTGTGTGTGTATGTTCAATAGAAAATGAAAAAGCAAATACAAAAATAGAAAATTGTAAAATCAAAATAGAATAAAATATAAAACAAAATACAAAAATAGAGTTTTTCTTGTCAGTTAATTGTTTAGGACTGAATCTGTTTTTCCAATTTGTAAGAAATGATAGATACATTAGTTTTGATCAGTTGCATACTTCACTCGTTACTAAAGTCTGACGTGATCAGATTTGATTTGCAGGTAAGCTCATGTAATTATACTGAAAAAGTAAATTCTTGTGATTAAACTAAATCAATCATGCATTCATGTCTGTCCATTTTAGTACCAATGAGTAGTGTTGACTTCTCAAATTGATTGCTTGTTAAGTCATAATCTCACACCTGGTGGCGATATGAATAACCATTGAGCTCTAATTATTTAAAGCATCTATTCACTTCTCTGTTATGAGTCATCATAGACCTGAGGTGACGAGATATCCTTTGTTGTAAGTAATTACAGACTTGGATATTCTCACTTGATGCAAAAAGATGTCAATGTGCACAACATCAACACGAGATCTGGTTATAAGTATATGTAAGGTTAACAAGTTGAGAAAGATGATTTCTTGCAGATCTTTATGAGAGTTGAACTCTCTAAGTCTATGTGTGACTTACATAATATCATATCTAATCGTACCTTAATCAATCCAATAATTGAAAAAGTAAGTGTGTTGAGTATCTAGCCAAGAGCACTCATTTTCTGTCCTTAGATCTCGTGTCTCCTTTGCTGCAGAAATGCTGACCTGGAACACACATGATTAGGATTTAATCACTGTCTACGACTATCCATCATTTTTTTTCTTTTAATGTGCTGATCTAAACTGATATGATCTTATTGCATGCATGTGATTCAATTGTATATAATAGATTTTTTTATTCTGCTTTAGTTTTGATTTTTGCATGATTTTATGTGTGCAGGCATGTTAATAATGATTAGTTGCTCTTCTGGCAATGAAAAAAGAAACTTCTAAGTTTATAAAACTTAAAAGTTTAGGGGGAGTAAACATGAAAAAAAGAAAATAATTGATTTTCAAAAATGTGAAAAATAAAAAAATAGAGTGTTTGGGATAAAAAGGATAAAGCTGAAATTACAAGTATGTGTGTGTT
Organism: Flaveria sonorensis; assembly: GCA_025506505.1. NCBI lineage: Eukaryota > Viridiplantae > Streptophyta > Magnoliopsida > Asterales > Asteraceae > Flaveria > Flaveria sonorensis. Next base: position 39,408,023 of record CM046432.1, read on the forward strand.
TGACATGATGTAAGTATGTGTATGTTTGACATGATATAAAATGAACCAAAAAAGAATTCGAAAGTGGAAAAGCTTCTTGCAACAAAATAAAGACTATTTGAAAATTTAGAGACTAAAATGACAGGAAATTGTTTTAAAAATTTAAATTAAAAATAAAATGGTCAAAAATAAAAAAATTGAAATGTCGAAAAATGATAAAATTGAGGGTCATTAATGAAAATTTGAGTGATAGTCAAACAATTTTGACTAAGTGTTGAAAATTGAGTGTGAATAGTGCTAATGTGTTTGTATAGTGTTCAGATGAATGATGAGAAAAGTTCAAGTGTCAAGACTCATGGAAGGATCCCATGCGCGTAAACAGTACTCATAAGTCCAGATTAGGAGTATGGTGATTTATCATGAATTTGTACAAGTGTTGGGCGTTTCAGACAAGCTCATATGCCTAAACAGTTGTCATGTGTCTGAAATTTTGGTTAAGTGTTGGGCGTATCATCTTATGCTCATGCGCCTAAAAAGTACCAGGCTTCCAAGGGTTAGATATTTGAAGTGAAAAATTACCAAGTTTCATCTTGTCTCATGCTCCTGAACAGTGCCCAAGCGCCTAAATAGTGCTTATGCGCTTGTACAGTGCCCATGCGTCTAAACCTCATGCACACAAACAATGCTCATGCGCCTAAATACTTAGTGTAACATTCATTCTCATGCGCACAAACAGTGTCCATGCGCCTTAAAAACATTTGTGATTCTTTCATTCATTCACTCATTCACAAACTCAAACACTCTGATTCACTCTCTCGAACACCTGATACACTCATTAATTAAACATTTGATTGTTACCTGTTAATCTTTTTGATATATAGGTACAAGAGAATTTGATTGCCAAGGAGTCTTCACTCGAATTTATCAAAGTTGTTGCTGATTCTCCTATTCATGTGCTAGATGTAGGTGGAAGATCAACAAAAATGCTAAAGTCCTTTTTGAGATCTTGAATGCTGAGCAGATCATAGAATCTTTGAAAGAAGTTCAAATCTGCATTCAAGAAGGCTTTGAGAGATTTGGAACTCTACAAATAGAAGCCCGTGTTCAAGATCAAAGATGAGACAAAAGAGTTCAATGTGGACTGAAGACTGTAAATCTTAGGGGGAGTATTGTTGAAGCCTCTAGAAGATTAACATTTTGTCTTTATGTGTTTTTTTGTCATAGTGTAGGGACTTATTTGTAAATATATATTCCTTTGTTTTGTTGATAGTATAAATAGGATACTTTATGTAGTATAGAAGAGAGATAACATAGAGATTAGAAACAACAGATAAGAAACAGTTAGAATCAGTTGAACGAACTGAACACTACACATTGTATCCGTGCATTTGCTATCAATGAAATTTATGAATTTTTTGATGTAATTGCATGTGTTTGATTACTTTGTGTTTGAATTGATCATTGCATCACAAAATCATCACAGATTCGATCCTTTTGAACCGATCATTTGATCATTGCCATATATATATATATATATATATATATATATATATACACACACACACACACACACACTGTGACAACCCGTATTGCCAGGTTAACCTCGTCACCGTATCCAACTCATGCCTGGTAATTTAATTAAGTCAATCCCAATATTATTAGATAATTATGATTTTGGTTTATAACTATTAATAAATATTAATCCTGTGTTAACTAAACTTAAGTATTTGCATTGCAAGTTCTTTTAATTTGAGGGACCAGAAGAGTAAATTGCACCACTTCTTATACTAAATCACTCCTCCATCGGCTTTCCTCAACAGCAATCCCGTTCCCACTCTTCCGAAACCCTAACCAACCCCTGCCGTCGCTCGTTCGAATTGAAGATCATCCTTTCCCTTCGACCGCCACTTCCTGTCTCGGTAGCCGCTCTTCCCCGCAGCAGTGCACCCCGGCAACACCTCCGTTCTTGATTGAGTGAATCGGCAATCAGGAGCGGTGAGCAAATCTGTCCCGTATCTCGTTCGGTATGATTCGACTCTTATTATTCTAATTTTATACGTTACGGTTTTGATGTTTCGATCTACGGTTTCATGTGATTTCATTGGAGGCACGCCCGGTTATGTATGTGTGTTCATCGTGCATGAATTCTACCGTGTGTATGTATCTATGTTGATTTTTATATATTTGCTTCGTATGCATGTTCTGGTGTATATATGTGGGTGGAAATCGCAGTGGGTTCATGCGTGTGTATATATGCATATACATGCACCTAGATGTGATGGTATGAATCTGTTTTGTACACTGCTTGCATGCGAATTATGCGTGGATGGCGTGGTTGTATGTATGTAGGCATGTGTGTTGGTATGCATGTGGTCATTGATGCGCATGAATGCATGGTTGAGTGCTAGGAGTATATATAGGTACGTATGAATGCATATGGCAGTGTGTGGTTATATATGTTTGTGTGTGTTTGGGTTTGAATTATGTGTGCATGGTGTGGGGAATTGATAGCAAGGTTATGGCTTGCGTGGGTTTCTACAGGTTGTGTGTAGTTGTGTGTGTATATATATATATATATATATATATATATATATATATATATGTATGAGTGTATAGTATATGTTATGTGGTGTGTATATATATATATATTCGGTATAGGTAATATATATTGTATGTGCGTGTTATCGGTTGGGTTATATTATCTCAAACGATTATCTATACACATAAATTAGTATACATGAGAATAATTGGGTTTTATACAGTTTTGACTGTGCTTGCGTTTGATTGGGCAATTGATAACCGTAACCGAATCGTGAATGCGAAACCGTACGAACAGATTGCTGGTATTTAATATTAATTATATATATATTAAATGGCGTTCAGGTTAACCGGAAACTCTGATCTTTGTGCTTTCGTTTGCTTTTTGCTGTGCATTTAAGGTGAGTTTTCACGGTCCCGTTTTACATTCTTTCCTTTTTGGGGGAGAAAACATGCAAACACTATTTCTTGTTATGGTTGTTAGTATTATTGATATCGCCTGTTGCGAAGTGTAGACACATTTGAAAGTCCTTGCAGTATGAAACCGTTAGTAATGGGATTAGCGAGGTGATTCTAAGTAGTACTACGGGGTTTGACAAACCCCGCCTGGGCTAGTCGCGCTAGCTTGATTGGAGGTCAAACGGGTGCGTAATTGACCTAACAATTGCCACGGTCTGTGATAGATGTGGTGGAAAGGCATAAAACACACACAGTCAGCTTCGGTTTGAAGCACTAAGCAACTTGTTTATAGGCTAGCTACCTATCGATATGCTTTATATACTAAACCATATGAAACGCTTTCTGACACATTACTTGTTGTTTAAACCTGTGGACTCACAAACTTTATGTTGACATATTTTAGAATGTTTTCTTAGGTCACAGGAATGCACAAAGTTAGGGACTCAGCTAGGGATGCATTCATGGCATACATTACAACTCGATCAGTTCATTTTATCAAACATTATTGACTTTTATTGTTTAAACGCATGTGGCACAATTTATTGTTGATTTACTGTTCTCAAATCGCTTCCGCAAATATTAAACGTTTATCGTTGCCTTAAAAGTCTGATTTTAAATGTGACGTTTTGCAAATTACTGAGTTGGTGTAACTGGTGCTATCTGAGATCCTGGTGTGTCACACGCCCGACGGTAAAACCCCGTTAGTGGATTTTGAGGGTGTGACATATTGGTATCAGAGCCCCAGTTATAGCGAACTAAAATGAGCATTCATATGCATTGCATTTTAGACTATAACTAGATCGCATTAGTTACACACACATAGATTACTGAGCTTTACTTGCTTGATGTATTACCTGCTCGGACTCATTTCTGTGACGTGGACTGCAGACATGACACTCTCTTCTTCGCATTCTGCGACCTTGGGTAAGAGGCGTGCGCGTTCCGATACTTCTTCTCCTCCTCCTCTTAATAGGGATCAGGAGTGCCCGATTTCCCTATCCATCTGATGAGATGGATCTGGACCAGCCATTCGTACTTCCTGAGCGAGATCCTCCTAGGGATTGGTCCCACTATCCTACTTACGTAGACCGTATGATTTACAGGGAGCGTGTACCTGCTCCAGCACCTAGTGGACCGAGGACTAGGTCGGCGTCGGCATCTGCTACGCCTACCCTCCCTTCTTTATCTTGTTCACACGAGTGAGCACTAGCAGCCACAGTTGCCACACTCGATACCGAACGAAAATGCATTCGATCTCTCACTGATGCGAACTCAGCCTTGCAACATGAGATGCACCAGCTTTACCTAAAGGTAGTGATGTTAGAGGACCGGCTGTCTATGGCCATTAACCGTCATTACACTCTAGCTCGTGAGGTCGTTGAGCTCACAGGACGCGTTGATACTGTAGAGCTTCAGGGCACCGAGACTAGACTCAGGATGACTGACTTGGAGGCCCAGATGACTACATTGGAGGGACAGTTAGCGGCACTACAAATTGCTGATGAACCAACACCAGAGGAAGATCCTAAAGAGGAATACTGTCCCAAGAATGAAATCCAGAAGTTGGAAACAGAATTTTGGAATCTAAACATATATATAGAGGGTAGATCGAATAAAAAAATCATCTTTCCTAAAAAGCCGAAGAAGGGTTTTATAACACATGGCATTATTTAAAATTAACATAGGAGGACAATTTTGACAATTTACAAAGTCTGTGTCAAAGTTTGTTTGTGCTTGATGCTAAAGGGAATTTTCAAAGCAGAAGTACTTTCTTGATTCTTGATCCAATTAACCTAATTGGATTTAGATATAACTGAATCTAATTTCAATAAGGATTGGATCCGGTTATCTGATATCTTAACACATCTTATTATTGAATCAAAAGTTTCTAATATTTCTCATTTCTTCAATTGATTTCTAGCAAATCATGAAGAACACACTAGATTTTAATTAAATTACATTACGACTTGTTCCACATGAGATATGTACATATCACCTTTCTTAATCAAAGTGGTGTTAGTTCTATTCATATTCTCAATCAGTTACTCGATTGTTTCTCATAATAACAGAGCATCTGAAAGAAGGTGCTAAAGAATGGATAAGTATTTATTGTTGGAATATCCTCAAGCATCATCATACAAGAAAGAAGATGTTGCTTTTTGATATTAGCTTTATGATTTCATAAGGTGGGGTTTTAATCATTATGTTGTTTTCATAAGCATGTTGTTTTTACATTGTGTTGTTTGAATCATTGTGTTGTTTTCATAAGCATGTTGTTTTTACTATGAGTTTGTTTGTTGTTTTATTATATGTTGTTTGTGCTACTTTTGATTTTTTTTCCTATGTGCTATATGTCAAAATATCGAATAAAAACATCATGTTTTGTGTTGTTTTAACCGAAATGTGCTGGTTTTCTAAATAAGCTAAAAACATCTTGTTCTATTTGTGCTCCTTTTATTATGTGCTAATTTCTGTTTTTATGTTGCTTTTGTTGTTTTAGTATGAGTGTGTTTATTGTTTTATTATGTGCTACTTTTGTTTTTTTTACTATGCGCTATATGTCAAAATATCACATAAAAACAACATGTTTTGTGTTGTTATTTGAAATGTACTGGTTTACCTTAATTTAATTAGATACATCTTGTTTTACGTTAAATAACCACATCACATATTGTTTTATGTAAAAGCTGCAGATAATGTGTTGTTTTACGTAAAAGTAGCACGAAATGTATTTTTAGCATGAAAACAACTAATAATGTCCTGTTTTACATGAAAACAACATAGAATGAGTTGTTTTACTGGAAAACATCTCAAAACGTGTTAGTTTACATGCTATCAACACATGAAAACATAATAGAATTTGTGGTTTTACATTGAAATTATATAGAGCGTGTTATTTTATTATAAAACAATACAAAATGTAATGTTGTACCTTGTTATTTTACTGTAAACAATGCATAAATGTATATTGCTTTATATGATCTTTTACCATGAACAAAACAAAACATGATCTCTTACCATAAAACAATATATATCCTAAAATGTAAGGTTATATTAGAAGGCTGATGCAACCAAAGAAGTCAAAACAACCAAAGAGCTTCCTATATACATGCATTGATGTACAAGGTAGAAGTTACTTTAGAAGTTTTACACTCATCACATAAATTATTCTAAGTGTAAAATCTTCCGAAGCCAAAGACCAAATCTTCCGAAGCCAAATATGAAGTCTTCCGAAGTTTCAAAGCCAAAGTCTTAAGAAGCAAATGAAGTGAAGACTGATTTCTTCCAAAGACAGAGAGAACATGCTTTCTCTAATCTACTTTTCCATAAAGCTGACTTACTTTCCGCTGCAACTGTGAAGACTCACCAACTTATTCAATTTGGTGAAAAGGTCCATGCTTTAGTAAACTGTAGATTATGGTCTTGAGTTTGTAACTTCCTACTTTGTACCTTTTATCCTTTTTATAATATATTAGGATGTGAGCTATGGCATGTCATAGTCACTAGTCAAAAAGCAATCTGTCTTTTGACTTTACATTGATCTTGTTGTCTAGATTAATGTTTCCAGCTGGCCTTCAAAGTATGGCCGGCTGAAGGATGTAGTATAAAGTATCTCAGGTCCTTGTATTTCTTTTTATGCTTTATAACACTTGTAAAAGAACTTGAGAGCAATATACAACATTCTTGAAAACCATATTAGTCTGTTCTTTTTCTTACTTTTGTCTCATTTACTTGTGTTCTTAGTATCATTTACATAAACCCGGTTCCCCATTTGATCGGTTAAGTGTTCTAACACTCTACTCATTATGAGACTGATTGTATTGACCATCCCTTAACAGGTCCTGCCATTGGTATTAGAGCTTTTCCAGGCTCTTGATTGTGAGATCTCACCATCTTAAATCCCTTTAGTTTCACAAAACACTTAACAACTCAAATGGTAGCTATGACAAAGGCTGATATGGAAACGGTACTATGACAAAGTATCTACTGATCATTCATGATGACTTTGATACTTGGTGCCAAAGAATAGAAGGCTTCATCAAGTCTCAAGAGTCAAGGATATAGGGATCTGTTGTCTCTGGACCTCATGTACCGTCCACCTCTTCAGCTGCTGCTGGTGGTGGTATGATACCAAAGGAAGTGGATGATTATTTTGAAGAAGACTGGAAGAAGAATGACATAGATCAGAAGGCCATGACCTCCCTCTAAACTACTCTTTCAAAATCTATCTACAGAGGCTTCAAGAAGTTCAAGACTGCCAAGCAACTATGGGATGAATTAAAGCTAATGTATGAGGGGTCAAATGAAGCAAAAGAGAACAAGTAGGACCTCTTGAAGCAGCAGTTTGAGAACTTCACCTTCAAGATAGGTGAAACCATAACTCAACAATACTTCAGGTATGTTGAGAATGTGGATACTCTAATGGATGTTGGAGTAACTCTTGAGAATAGGGACATTGTAAGGAAGTTCATGTCCTCTCTTCCCAGACAATGGACATACTATTGTGTGGTCATTAAGAGGACTGAGAACTCAAGACCCTTACTCTTACTCAGTTGTATGGTATCCTCAGTGGCTACCAGATGGAGATGAACATGCAAATCCATCTGGTAAGTCCAAAAATCAGTAAAGTTCAGCCCTTCATGTGGTTGAAAGGGATTATAGAGGACCAAAGCATCATCTCATCTGCTACCCTAACAACTCATAAAAGGGTCATTTCATCACCTTCCCGGAGACACCAAGAGAGAGCTACATCCAAGGAAGCCCATTCCAAGAGACAAGCTCTTCACAAGCCTTTGTGTCTACTGATGAAAGCATAGGAAACTTTCTTTTTACCCTTGAAGACCTGGGCTGTATCCATCCAGATGATCTGGAGTATATGGAAATAGTCCAACAGATGGCTCTTCTCACTCATAGAGCCAAGAAGTTTTACAAGAGGACAGGGAGGAAGTTTCCTAGCAATGCAACCAGTGGAAAGTTTGGGCTGGACAAATGCAAGGTGAAGTGTTACAACTATAACCAAATGGGACACTTTGATAGAAAGTGCAAGGCACCAAGAACATGTCATGACCAAGCACAAACCAGACCAAACTACACTGATGGAGCTCCCTAAAATGAGAAGCCCAAGCAGCAAGCTACAGTTGCTGTTGAAGAAGGAGGCTTTGACTGGAGCTTTCAGGTTGGGGATGCATCTCCAAACCAAGCACTGATGGCAGATCATAAAGAAGCCAAGGTATTGAAACATCTTTGTACACCTGAATGTATTGTTAAAGTTAACAGATATAGGTCCTATAACTTAAAGATAAGAGATCTTGAGTCCTTAAACATTTTAAAAGCTGATTTCAAAAGAGCTGAAAATGATTACAAACTTTAAATAGAAGACTTCAAGTTGTCTTCGAAAGAAAATTATGTCTTCAAGTCAAATAACTACTTATAAGAAATATGATTCTAAGTACTTGCATGTATTTGAAGGACAATTTTCTTCTGAAAGCAATTAAGTCTCAAAAGATTTAGAGAAAACCATTTCAACTCTTAAGCATGAACATACCAACTATAGGACTTAGATAAAACATCTCATCACTAAGTTAACTGAATGCCAGGCTGAGCTTGTGATTAGCAAAGCCAGGGCAGAAAAATGTGTTCTTGAAGAAGAGACCTTCAAGAACATGATATCCTCATCCTTGCATGCAAAAGTTTGTTATCAGAATAAGCAGGGATTAGGATCTACTAAGATAGCTCCTCCACATACTATATTGTCTGCAAGATCTCCAAGGTGTGGAACTTATGAAGATAAGCTTCCCCTCATAGACCCCATTGATGAAGAGCATGAAAAGAAGATAATGAAGGATGATTCTGAGATGCGTGAAGAAGATCATCCTAAGAAGGGTCACTATTCTTCTAAGGAGAGAAAAGAATCTGGGATGACCAAGTCTAAGAGGAAGAACTTGATCAGAAAAGCCAAGAGAAAATCAAAGAAGGCTCAAGAGATCAAGGCCACTTTCAACTCTAAGTAGAAACAAGTGTTTATATCTACAGGATTTGAAGTGGTGAAGACTGAAGACTCAACTATGAACTCTAATACCAAGAGTTCTAGTTCATGTCCAACTCATTCTAGCAAAAAGAAGAAGGTTGATCATTTTTGTACCACTGCTACACAACCTGAACCATCCAGTTCCAAGACCAAGCCTCACCCTAAGAAGCTTGCTGCATCATCTGTGAAGATGAAGATGGAGGTGGAAAATAATCAAGTTTAGTCTTTCTCTCAAAAGAAGACTCTCAGAAGGAAGCAAATGGATTGCATCATGTGTGTCAGTACTTCTCATCTTGCTAAGGATTGCATTTAAAATCCTAAAAGTACTATTCACATGATCAAAGAGAAAACTTCTGAGAAGAAAGAAAAACTAGCTTCGGAAGGAAAATATTTTCCCTTCGAAAGCTCCAAGGTGAAAAAGAAGACAAGTGAAAACTTGGCTTTGAAAGAAATATTAGTCTCGAAAGAAAGGAATGCTTCCGAAGTACCGAAGCCTGCTGCAATGAAAGTAAGATCTTTTAAAGGTCCAGTCTCCAAAACTTATGAAGTTGGTTAAACTTTCGAGGTGTTGAAGGTCAAGTCTAATCTTTCAAAGATGGTGTGGAAGATGAAGGAAGACCAAGTGACTGAAAGTTCTTCATCAACAATAGCTAATAATCCTCAAAGCTTGAACATAGGATCACTTACTGTACATTGTCTTCAAATCACTCGATAAGCCCGAGACCAATGAGGCTTGGGTTCCCAAATGGGACAGATGAAGCCCGACATCTTCAAGACTATGAGGAAGCCAACTGTTGGCTGCTCAGGGGTAGAAACAGCCCTTGTCCCAAAAATGTTAGAGCTCATTACTCAAAGTGACAACCTAGCAGTACCAGCTAGTGCTGAACCCACACCTTCTACTTCTCAACCACCAATACAACCAAAAATAACCATCACCTACCAAGGAAAATCCAAACGAACCCCTGCACATGCTACTCAGTTTCTGCAGGCCCCTATATCATCACCACTATAGGAGGAAGTGGACACTGGAGCTCCCACTTCTCCTAAGGAGCAAACCACTCCCATCTCACCAATGATCAGTACTAAGGTTCCTCATGCTCAGCCTGATAAGCTCACAACTCTCACAACCTTAAGCCTTCACTCAAGGTCTCAAAACTCTAGTGAATAACCTTCAGGGGACAGTTCCCTGCCTCTTGATCTAAACCAACCAATCCCAAACCTTGAATTCAAGGATGATGAAGACATGGGTTTCAGTGAGTATCATGAGTCTTTCTTCTCCACCACTTCTCAAGGAGAGATGAGTACTCCTGTTTCTCCCATGTCTAGCCCATATCATCTACCTACTACGGAGGTGGATCTCCCTAAACCTGTTTAGGAAGTCCATATGGAAAAGGCACTCACTTCAGCAAGTGACTACATCATTAAGACCTCAACCATGGCAACCCGGCCATTGACACTTCACTTGAAGCTATCATGGTGCAGGGGAAATCCAGTAGCCAAGAACAAAGTGCTAGTGATGAGGAAGAAGACCTTGGTCCTATTCTCTCATCCCCCCGTGATTCTTCTGATGGAGATGAGGGGAGTCTGAAACTAAAGGTGCAAAAACTGACAAAAACATGCACCTATTTAGTTTCAAACATAAGTCACCTGGAATCTCAGGTGATTGTCGTCAATGACCAGCAACTTGAGATCACCGATCTCAAGGGCAAGTTAGCTGAGAGACTACTCAGGAGAACTCAACCAGGTCCACAAGAACTTATGGATGTGACAGACCCAACCCCAAGCTCACTTATGCAAGAAGGTGATGCTACCAAAAAGGGGGAGAAAGTCCAAACAATCACAAAACCTGGGAGTTCTTCATAGAGTATGGATTTCGAGGATTCACCACCCTCACTTGCAATGGTCCATACTCAGCAACCTCCTCAAGTCTACATGGATGTGGACTCACGCATACAAAGTTTGTTTGAGAAGGGTATTTCCAGAGCTATGCCTACCCTATCTCCTCACTCTGTGAATCCAATCATGTGATGGAGGTATGACATGATAGAAGAGCTCTAGTCATCTCTAGATCTCAGGGTCAACAGGAAATTTTCAACTTTTTTCAACCTGAGCTTCTATAAGTGCATCCATCTGATTGATCTTCCACTTGTCAACCCAAGTGAAAACAGACAAGCTACAAGATTAGCAGATAGGATTCAAGAAAAGGTGTTTGAAGAATACAAGCTGAGGTCAAGACTATTTTGACAAAGGCTAGCAGGTAAGACTTTTGGTCAACTGGATGTTGAGGTGAACCTTAAGATTAGCTTCCAAGGGGAAGCTTTGACTAAAGGCCCAAAAGTTGAACCTGTGAACCTTAAGACAGGAACTTCTTCGGCACCCATTACCCTTAGTGAGGCACCAGCTGGTGATGGTGTTTCACAACCTCTCTGGCTAGAGTTTGACTGCTGAATCAAGCAATGAAGGCCAAAGTTCTCTCCACCCTGAGTCACTAAGGCCTGTGAGTGACAAAGAGAAAAGGAAACTGACTTCTGAGGAGATTGAGGAGGAGGAAAGAGAGAGGAAGAGGAAGCTAAGGGGAGAAAGTTCAAGAGGGTCTTTAGGCTTCATGGAAGCTGCCATCAGGGCTGCCCCCAAGCCAAATACTCAGGATGATGAGTTAAGGGCAGCCAGGATAAACTACTTGGGGACCAAAAACTATAATGTTGATGAACTACTCTCTGTCCCTTTAGATGAACTGAATGAACTGACTAACAAAGAATTGTCCAAGGAGAGGAAGGAGGCAGAGGATACATCATTGCTCCTCAAGAACAAGGAAGAAAGGAGACAGAAAAGGCTCTACAAGCATGCTCCTACCCTCTCACCAGTTCAGGAAAGTCCAGAGAAAGAGGTTGTGGAAACTAAACAACCTCAGGTAGATAAGGAAGCTGATAGACAAAGCATGATTAGCTACCTGAGTGCCACAGGTCTCTATCAGGCATCTGCACTTCTTCCCTTATCATATGAATATGTTGAATTCGAGTATCTTAAGTAGCTGGAGCAACAAGTTACCAAAGAACGAAAGGTTGCTAAGAGAAAATGAGGGAAGAAGCTGCAAAGTCAAGAGCCATCATCTAAAAGAGCCAAAAGAAGTCTGCTGACAGATCAAGGATGATGAGCTTCTTGAATCTGTATGGATTCTCCAGAAGGAGGCTTGGTCCAATGTCTCTATCCACTATGGATGAGTACATCAGGGTGATGAAGCAGAAGATTAAGAAGGGAGAGCTTGTTGACTTGCATTCTCCACCAAGTCCAGCTCAACCTGAAGTAGAGGTCAAGGTTGAACCCCTTGAGACAACACAACCTGGACCTAGAGCTGTATCTTAGCCAACTTCATCTTCTGATCCACAGCAGGATTCTCTTCACTCTCCTTCTGAACCTATGAGAGAAGAGAACCCAACTCAGAGAGACACACTAGAACAACCTAATGCTGAAGACCAGTCCTCTCAGTTAAAGACATAAAAGAGGAGGAAAAGGATGGCCATGAAGAGTGTTTCCAAGAAGAAGACCAAGGCATCCACCTCTACACCTCAGGATGAGTCAGACCATCCTGAGGTAGTGCAAGAAGAAGCTGCTCAACCAACCCCAACTCAAGTAGAGCCTCTTGCAAACTGGAAGACCCATCTTGTCCCAGACTTTTGCTGCTAATCCAGACAGGTGGTATGTCATCAGAGATCAAGGAGGTCAAGATGTCTATTTCTGGCAAGACATGCTTGATCTTCCTCCACATGATCTCCATGACATGAGAAGATATTATGAGAGTCTGAGGAATCCTGACCAGATGATGAAGAAAGGTTTGGTCTTAATCCTAATGAGGACTGTCAACATCTGAATAACTTCTCTGTTTTGGTAACATCAGCCTAGGGGGAGTTTGTAATGTTATATTAGAAGGCTGATGCAACCAAAGAAGACAAAACAACCAAGGAGCTTCCTGCATGCATGCATTGATGTACAAGGTAGAAGTTACTTCAAAAGTTTTACACTCATCACAGAAATTATTCTAAGTATAAAATCTTCCAAAGCCAAAGACCAAATCTTACAAAGCCAAAGATGAAGTCTTCCAAAGCTTCAAAGTATGGTCTAGTCATTAGTCAAAAGGAAATCTGCCTTTTGACTTTACATTGATCTTGTTGTCTAGATTAATGTTTCCAGCTGGCCTTCAAAGTATGGTCGGCTGTAGGTTGTAGTATAAAGTATCTCAGGTCCTTGTATTTCTTTTTATGCTTTGTAACACTTGTAAAAGAACTTGAGAGCAATATACAGCATTCTTGAAAACCATATTAGTCTGTTCTTGTTCTTAGTTCAGTCTCATTTACTTGTGTTCTTAATACCATTTACATAAACTCGGTTCCCCATTTGATCTGTTAAGTGTTCTAACACTCTCCTCATAATGAGACTCATTGTATTGACCATCCGTTAACCGGTTCTGCATAAAACAATATATAGGGTATTTTCTTATCATGGAACAACACAAAATGCACCCACTTATCGTAAAACAACACAATTTATGAATACTTCTATGTGATGGTTTAACATAAGACAATACAAAACGTGCTATTTAACCGTAAAACAGCTGATAACGTGTTGTTTTATCCTAAAACATCATATAACGTGTTGTCTTACAACAAAACAATACATAATGTGTTGTTTTTATTATAAAACAACATATTTTTGTAATTGTGATTTTCTTAATTAAAAATAAGTGTTACAATACTATACTCAAATTAAAGAGGAGAAACACTAGATTTTATGGAACGGTTTATGTCACACCCTCAAAATCCATGAGCGGAGTTTTACCGCGAGGAGTGTGAACAAACCAGGATCACAGTCAATAGTTACTCAGAACGACACTATATGCCACTTTTAAAATAAAACCAACCAAAGTTCAAACTTTAAAACCATGCGGAAGCGTTAAATAAACTAGTAAACCCAAAACAATGAAACATGATTTGAAAATGCGCAAACATACGCGCCCAAGTATTAAGCAAAACCAAAAAACGATGTTTAAACATTCTTAACCCAAAACAATGTTTCATAACATGCTGCCAAACACCATGATGCTGACCCGTGTAATGTGCTCCTAGGCCATAGCAACCTTAACCTGAGAATAGCATACTAAAATGTCAACACAATGGTTGGTGAGTTCAAGAGTTTGCGTTTAAACATAAACCAATGATAGTTGCAAAATATAAGATGTGTATTGTAATAGATAGCTAGTCTATAAACAAACAGTAATAATCATAGTGATTTCGCGATTGAAGCTGACTGTGTTACGTTTGTTGCCTCCTGCCACAACTTACCAGGTCGTGACAAATGTTCGTTAGGACAATAGTGCACCCGTTTGACCTCGAGTCGCACAGGTGGGGCTCGTCAGACCCAGTAGTACTACCCAAGATTTCCCGCTAACCATCATTATTAACAATTCGAAAGTGTGAGGACTTTCATGGTAATCAACACTATATTATACCATACACAACTTATCATGATAAAGCGTTTGTAAAAACCAGTATGCTATCTCCCCCAAAAGAGAGTATGTAAAAGAGTGGGGCATGAACTCACCTGATACGCGCAAGAATTAACTTAGAGCTTAACTTGAAAGAAAGAGGGGAAAGACAACCTTCAAAGGTCACCTAGAACACATGAGTACATAAGTACGTGTACACAGAATCAATATGAAACCCTAAGTGCTCTACAAACCAAAGAACTCAAGGTTTTAGAAAGACAAGACACATTTGACCCAATTGACCCGTTTGACCCGTTGGTGACATTATAGGTGAAATTTCATTCAAACAAGCGTAACAGTACATCACACATGATTAACATCCAAACTAATCACACATGGAAATTCATTACCCATAAGTACTACCTAGATCATCATATCATCAAGCATCATACAAGTCATGCGAGTCTCAAACTATTATCATGCTCATAACATCTATAACACAAATAACACACCATACAAGGATCAAATCACGCACCACATGCCATGTGAAGCCACTCACGACTTCACACCCTAAACCCTGCCAATCCTACTAAGTAGGGGCCTCAGATTCGCACACGTGTATGATGACCATCACACATCAATTACCACAATCCAAATCATTCCCAAAACATTCATTCATGATTAACCATCAATCAATCAAAATCCTAACATGCTCCTATGATTTATAAGCATGAACTTCCACAAACAGGCCAAAACAGATAATTACCCAAACCAACATCCATTGAATCCACCCAATACATTCTATCACCTTAGAACTCATCTATGAACTTACTAGCATGATCCAAATGCTCCTAACATGCCCAAATCATCATATTTAAGAGATTTCACAATTAAAGTTTCCCTTTTGGGAAAGTTCATCCCAAATCCATCAAACACCCACGACATTCATGAATTCATCATTTACATACCAATTCAAGTCCATGACAATATCTAGACATGATCAACAACATCTAATCATCATGATTCATCAACATTCAACACCAAAAGTTACTATTTTTAGCAATGTATGCACATCTTCTTCTTGATCAATTTCAATTACATCATCAACCTAGCATCTAATCATCATCACAAATACATCCATAACATTCATACATCATCAAACCATCATTCATGCAAATAAAGTTACTATTCTTAGTAACCTATGAACAATGAATCAAAATCCCATCTTCTTACAAAATCGACGTTAACTAATATGCATACAACCTAACTAGCATCATTACAACATCAAACAACCAACATTCAACATCTAATTTGATCAAAATTGCATAAAACTTTCGGCTAAAGATAATCATATGAACAAACAACCAAAATCCAAACTTTATTGCATACTTGACGTGAATTAGCATGCATTCTATCTAACAAACACATCAACATCAACAGACGAGCATCAATTGACCACCAATTCATCAAATCGCACACAAACTCTCGGCTAGAACCAAACACATGAAGAAACATGAAATTACCTTCTAAATCGCGAGAAGGAACGAGATTGGATGCTTCTAGTGCGATGTATGCCTTGCAATCGGTCCAAAATCGCAGATTTGTGCTTGATCTCAATCGGTTTACGCAAGGGAGAGGGGGAAGAGAGTTGGTCGCGGCCGATGGGGGGTTTTAGGGTTGGGAATTACATTTTGTAACTTGATTTCTTTCACAATTACACTTTACACCTTGTAATTTGTATTTTTAATCAAATTAATCTTTTAAATACTTTTTAAGAGAGTTTTTAACTTAATAATGTAAATATTATTAGTCAACCATACTAATTTTATAAATTATCTCACAAATCACAAGATTCACGAAATGATACACACGTTTCCACTTTACGCGATAAAGTTACAGTTAACATTTAAATCACATAAGCATAACTTAATAATGACATTATTAACTTAATTATCATCAATTTAACATTACTGATTATTATTAAGTCACCAACGTTCAATGACAACTAGTGTGTGTGCACGACACGTGTATGCAAGACTTAACGGAACTAACGGAGTTTGGTAACGGAAAATTACCGGATGTCACATTATCCCCTTGTTGAAAGAATTTTCGTCCCGAAAATTGCGTTACATGGTGAGTGTTCCATCACTGGTCTACTGCATTGGCACAAGAAAATCGAAATCGAGTGAGTTTTGGATGAGTTGTCACATAATCCCCATGTTGAAAGAAATTTCGTCCCGAAATTTAATCAGTACCTTCGTCGGCTAGGCAAAAACTACCGCACCCAGTTCCAAGTCATGGGTGGTATAGTTCGTCTCATGAATCTTCAATTGTCTAGAGGCATAAGCTATCACCTTATCCCGCTGCATGAAGATGCATCCAAGTCCTTGAATAGACGCATCGCAGTAGACTACGAAGTCATCACTACCATCCGGTAACGCTAATATTGGTGCACTACACAGTTTCTGTTTCAGCAACTGGAAAGCAGATTCCTGAATCTCACCCCATTTGTACATCGTTACCTTATGAGTCAGGGCTGTGAGAGGTTGTGCAATCTTAGAGAATCCTTCGATGAATCGTCGATAATATCCCGCTAATCCAAGGAATTGTCGTATCTCGCTTGGTATCTTAGGAACAGACCAATTCTTTATCGCTTCAATCTTAGCAGGATCAACATGTATTCCCTTCTCGTTGACAATATGACCCAAGAATTGTACCTCACGTATCCAGAAATCACACTTAGAAAACTTTGCATACAACTGTTCCTTTCTAAGTAATTCCAAGATTAAACGTAAGTGCTTCTCATGTACTTCCTCGGTCCTTGAGTATATCTGTATGTCATCAATAAAGACGATAACAAACTGATCGAGATAGGGTTTGCACACGCGATTCATGAGGTCCATGAATACTGCTGGTGCATTCGTCAACCCAAATGGCATGACTAAAAATTCATAGTGACCATATCGTGTACGGAAAGCAGTCTTTGAGATGTCCTCTTCTCGAACTCTCAGCTGATGATACCCAGACCTCAGACCAATCTTAGAGTAATAGCTTGATCCTTGCAGTTGATCAAACAAATCATCGATACGAGGTAAGGGATATCTATTCTTGATAGCAACCTTGTTCAGTTCCCTATATTCAATGCACATTCGAAATGTACCATCCTTCTTCTTCACAAATAGAACTGGCGCTCCCCAGGGCGACGAACTCGATCGGATGAACCCTTTATCCAACAACTCTTGTAGTTGGGCGGATAATTCCTGCAGTTCGTTCGGAGCTAACCGGTACGGTGCTCTCGCAATTGGAGCGGCTCCTGGGGTCAACTCAATTTGGAATTCAACTTGACGATAAGGCGGTAATCCAGGCAGGTCTTCCGAAAACACCTCGGGAAACTCACGAACTACGGGGATATCCTCTATCTTCTTTTCCTCGATCTGTTTATCTGTAACGAGTGCCAATATGGCTAGTCGACCCTTTCGTAACAACTTCTGTGCCTTCATAAACGAGATGATGCCTATCACCGCACCATTCCTATCACCTCTGACCGTAAGGACTTCTTCACCAATGGGAATCCGTATGATCTTCTCGTGGCATATGACTTCCGCTTGTTTATCGGAAAGCCAATCCATGCCTACTACCACATCGAAACTTCCTAGTGTAACAGGCATGAGATCTATGGTGAATGTATGACCAGCAAGCTCTATCTTGCAGTCTCTAAGAATATGCGTTACGTGAATCTGTATGCCGTTAGCTAACTCCACGGTGTATTTAGATTCTAAGGCTGAGGGAGTATCACTTAAAAGACTACAGAACCTAGTGGACACGAAACTTCTATCGGCTCCGGTATCGAATAATACGGTAGCAAAACAACCATTAACCGAAAATTTACCATTTACAGTTGTAGGGTCGTTTAGAGCCTCACCTGAGCCAATGATGAAGGCTCTTCCTTTGGCTCCATTGTTGTTATTGCCTCCATTGTTGTTGCCATTACCATTGTTGTTGTTATTGTTGTTGCCATTGTTATTGTTGCTGTTGTTTCCATTGTTGTTGTTACCATTACCATTCCTCTTAAGTTGGGGACAGTTGCGTCTGTAATGGCTTTCTTTTCCGCACTCAAAACAACCTTTCGGAGTTTCTTGTGATTGTTGAGGCTTCTTCAACAGTTCACCCCGGCAGTCTTTGGTTGCGTGACCAATCTTCCCATAACTTTGGCACTTGAAGTTATCACATCGACTCACATGGTGGTAGTTACACCGGTAGCACTTCGGCTGTCTTCCGCCATACCCACCGGGTCCTTGATTTGAGGGAGTCGCCTGGTTGAAGCTTCGATTGTTATCGAACTTCCGTTGCTGTTGCTGACTTTGCTGCTGTTGTTGAGGTTGAGATTGGCTGCTGGATGACGATCCCTTATTGCTTGAACCATCCTACTTGCGTTTATGGTCAGGCACACTTGCCACCACGCCCCGCTTAGGTAATCGACCTTGCTCGACTGCTTGATCAGTCAGCCCGTGGGCTGTTCGGATAGCTTGTTGTATGGTAGTAGGGTTAGAGGCAGTTACCATACTTTGAATTTCGGGCACCAATCCCCGTATATAATGCTCAACTCTCTTGTGCATTTCATTCACCATCCCTAGGCATAAAGTAGCTAACTCATGAGTATGGGTCGTGTAGGCTTCAATTTCTGATCCTTGCATTTTGAGTTGCCAGAACTCAATCTCCAGTTTTTGCACTTCATTTCGGGGGTAGTACTCTTCGGTCGTATTCCCCTTAAACTCATCCCAAGGTAGTTCATTGGCCATGGCTTGACCCAGCATTTGCACCTGGGCATTCCACCAGGAAAGTGCTGCGCCTTCCAATGTCCCGGTGGCATACTTCACCTGATCAGCAGGCGGGAAGTTGCATTTTGCGAAGACAGACTCAGTCTTCTTAAACCACCTTACAAGCCCTACAGCTCCTTCCGTCCCGCTGTAGGTATGGGGTTTACAGTCCATGAAGGACTTGTAGGTACATGGTGGTGGTCCTGTTTTGACAACCCAAACACTAGTCAGATATCCTAGACAATTAACTAGAATAATTAGTTTAACCTCTTGTTATCATTTACCTGCTGGTTGTCCCGGTTGGGCAGCAACCACTACCGCCTGATCATGTTCGTTAATTAATACCGTCAATTCCACAGGCATCATGTTTATGGCTCCGGCACCACGGCCTCCGGCGCCACGTCCACGACCACGCCCACGTCCTCTTCCTCGTGTGTCCATATTTCACTTTACAATTCACAATTACAATAATGAATAACATCCAACACGTTTATCTCATCAAGGTACAGTAAACAATAAGAAATAATGCATTCACCACAACCACAACATTTATAATAGAAATAATAACCAAAGATAAATAAATTGCAATTGAGTCACAAAATATTCAATCAATGTCAAAATTTAAGTTTGTCAGTTGGGTGGGAAACAACCCTTCCCACGTAGGTTTCAAAGAAGAGAAACACTACATAGTCTAAGTCATTTAAAAGTAGAATTCAGTCCAGTACGTCAGATCCGTCACTGTCCTCATCCATCCCTGCTGGTCTTCTTCGGGAGCTTCCTCGGGTTCCTCTTCCGGGTCTTCCTCATCAGGGTCCACCAAAGGTGCAGGGGCTTCAATAACCTGAAGTGCTGCCAGCTGTGCCTCTAAATCAGCAAACCTATCATCGATCACTATGTTATGGTGATCTTGTGCATCCATGCGCCCACTAAGTGCTACAACGTTGCCTGCCAGAGTATGACGTCCACCAATGGCCATCGAGAGTCGCTCCTGAAGCGTCTCTACCTGGAAACGCAACTGACGCATCTCAGATCGTAATGCAGAGTTCTCCTCAGTGAGTCCTCTAATCCGCTGTCGCTCCGTGTCTAGAGTGGCTACCAAAGCTGCAAACGCCTGCTCGAGAGGGATGCTCAAGGTAGGAAGAGTAGGCAATGCAGAGGCGGTTGATGACCTAGTCCTAAGTCATGTAGGAGCTACTGGTGGTACGCGCTCTCTATAAGCCATACGGTTTATGTAGGTGGGGTAGAAATCCCAGTTTCGTGGAGGATCGAGCTCAGGAGGTATGAAAGGCTGATCCCAGTCCATCTCGCCAGGAGGATAAGGATGTCGGGGCCAGTTAAATCCCCTATCAGGTACGGGAGACGTAGGAGGTGACTCAGATCGTGCAGGTCTCTTGCCTAAATTTCTGGATGACGATGCCATGCTGCGAAGTACGTGTTGCGTATGCCAATGAGTATACAGTAAGGAGAGTAAGCGATAAGTAACTAACAACTGTGCGGTTATAGTCTAGTGTGTGTATGCAACCTAGTACCCTATTACCAATGGCTCTGATACCAATCTGTCACAGCCTCAAAATCCATGAGCGGAGTTTTACCGCGAGGCGTGTGAACAAACCAGGATCACAGTCAATAGTTACTTAGAACGACACTATATGCCACTTTTAAAATAAAACCAACCAAAGTTCAAACTTTAAAACCATGCGGAAGCGTTAAATAAACTAGTAAACCCAAAACGATGAAACATGATTTGAAAATGCGCAAACATACGCGCCCAAGTATTAAGCAAAACCAAAACACGATGTTTAAACATTCTTAACCCAAAACAATGTTTCATAACATGCTGCCAAACACCATGATGCTGACCCGTGTAATGTGCTCCTAGGCAATAGCAACCTTAACCTGAGAATAGCATACTAAAATGTCAACACAATGGTTGGTGAGTTCAAGAGTTTGCGTTTAAACATAAACGAATGATAGTTGCAAAATATAAGATGTGTATTGTAATAGATAGCTAGTCTATAAACAAATAGTAATAATCATAGTGATTTCGCGATTGAAGCTGACTGTGTTACGTTTGTTGCCTCCTGCCACGACTTACCAGGTCGTGACAAATGTTCGTTAGGACAATAGTGCACCCGTTTGACCTCGAGTCGCACAGGTGGGGCTCGTCAGACCCAGTAGTACTACCCAAGATTTCACGCTAACCATCATTATTAACAATCCGAAAGTGTGAGGACTTTCATGGTAATCAACACTATATTATACCATACACAACTTATCATGATAAAGTGTTTGTAAAAACCAGTATGCTATCTCCCCCAAAAGAGAGTATGTAAAAGAGTGGGGCATGAACTCACCTGATACGCGCAAGAATTAACTTAGAGCTTAGCTTGAAAGAAAGAGGGGAAAGACAACCTTCAATGGTCACCTAGAACACATGAGTACATAAGTACGTGTACATAGAATCAATATGAAACCCTAAGTGCTCTACAAACCAAAGAACTCAAGGTTTTAGAAAGACATGACACATTTGACCCAGTTGACCCGTTTGACCCGTTGGTGACATTATAGGTGAAATTTCATTCAAACAAGCGTAACAGTACATCACACATGATTAACATCCAAACTAATCACACATGGAAATTCATTACCCATAAGTACTACCTAGATCATCATATCATCAAGCATCATACAAGTCATGCGAGTCTCAAACTATTATCATGCTCATAACATCTATAACACAAATAACACACCATACAAGGATCAAATCACGCACCACATGCCATGTGAAGCCACTCACGACTTCACACCCTAAACCCTGCCAATCCTACTAAGTAGGGGCCTCAGATTCGCACACGTGTATGATGACCATCACACATCAATTACCACAATCCAAATCATTCCCGAAACATTCATTCATTATTAACCATCAATCAATCAAAATCCTAACATGCTCCTATGATTTATAAGCATG
Organism: Flaveria sonorensis; assembly: GCA_025506505.1. Classification (NCBI taxonomy): domain Eukaryota; kingdom Viridiplantae; phylum Streptophyta; class Magnoliopsida; order Asterales; family Asteraceae; genus Flaveria; species Flaveria sonorensis. The sequence continues at coordinate 39,430,294 of CM046432.1, forward strand.
AACTTCCACAAACAGGCCAAAACAGATAATTACCCAAACCAACATCCATTGAATCCACCCAATACATTCTATCACCTTAGAACTCATCTATGAACTTACTAGCATGATCCAAATGCTCCTAACATGCCCAAATCATCATATTTAAGAGATTTCACAATTAAAGTTTCCCTTTTGGGAAAGTTCATCCCAAATCCATCAAACACCCATGACATTCATGAATTCATCATTTACATACCAATTCAAGTCCATGACAATATCTAGACATGATCAACAACATCTAATCATTGTGATTCATCAACATTCAACACCAAAAGTTACTATTTTTAGCAATGTATGAACTATAACACATCTTCTTGATTTTCAATTGTTCATATCATCAACCTAGCATCTAATCATCATCACAAACACATCCATAACATTCATACAGCATCAAACCATCAATTCATGCAAAATAAAGTTACTATTCTTAGTAACCTATGAACAATGAATCAAAATCCCATCTTTCTTACAAAATCGACGTTAAATAATATGCATACAACCTAACTAGCATCATTACAACATCAAACAACCAACATTCAACATCTAATTTGATCAAAATTGCATCAAACTTTCGGCTAAAGATAATCATATGAACAAACAACTAAAATCCAAACTTTATTGCATACTTGACGTGAATTAGCATGCATTCTATCTAACAAACACATCAACATCAACAAACGAGCATCAATTGACCACCAATTCATCCAAATCGCACACAAACTCTCGGCTAGAACCAAACACATGAAGAAACATGAAATTACCTTCTAAATCGCGAGAAGGAACGAGATTGGATGCTTCTAGTGCGATGTATGCCTTGCAATCGGTCCAAAATCGCAGATTTGTGCTTGATCTCAATCGGTTTACGCAAGGGAGAGGGGGAAGAGAGTTGGTCGCGGCCAATGGGGGGTTTTAGGGTTGGGAATTACATTTTGTAACTTGATTTCTTTCACAATTACACTTTACACCTTGTAATTTGTATTTTTAATCAAATTAATCTTTTAAATACTTTTTAAGAGAGTTTTTAACTTAATAATGTAAATATTATTAGTCAACCATACTAATTTTATAAATTATCTCACAAATCACAAGATTCACGAAATGATACACACGTTTCCACTTTACGCGATAAAGTTACAGTTAACATTTAAATACATAAGCATAACTTAATAATCATATTATTAACTTAATTATCATCAATTTAACATTACTGATTATTATTAAGTCACCAACGTTCAACGACAACTAGTGTGTGTGCACGACACGTGTGTGCAAGACTTAACGGAACTAACGGAGTTTGGTAACGGAAAATTACCGGATGTCACATTATCCCCATGTTGAAAGAATTTTCGTTCCGAAAATTGCGTTACATGGTGAGTGTTCCATCACTGGTCTACTGCATTGGCACAAGAAAATCGAAATCCAGTGAGTTTTGGATGAGTTGTCACAGTTTATTTTAAAAAATAATATCATATTAAAAGGTTATGAACATTTAAATAAAGTGGGGGTATTTTTTGAAAAAAAGTCAACAAAAGTGGTTTTTTCTGTATTACCCTTGAGACTACTTTCATGCCTAAAAGTTAATATCAACCATTGATTCATGAAATAGAGTGTTAAGATCTCTTTTAGGCTTTTTAGGCAAATGAATTTTTTTATTTTATGTATATATGTATATATATATTTATACGTATATATATACATATATATATGTATATAAAATATATATATATACACATATATATGTACATATACATATATATATATATATATATATGTATATATACATATATACATATGTACATATACATATATATTCCATATATGTATATATACATATATATACATATATGTATACATATATAGAGATATATACATATACATATATATACATATATATACATATACATATATGTATATTCACATATATATACATATATGTATATATACATACATATATATACATATATATATATGTATGTACATATACATATATATATATATATTCATATATATACATATATATACATATACATATATGTATATATACATATATACATATATATATATATATGTATATGTACATACATATGTATATATGTATATATATATGTATATATACATATATGTATATGTATATATACATATATATGTACATATACATATATAGGTATATATATATATATACATACATGTATATATACATATATATATATATATATACATACACATATGTATATATACATACACATATGTATATATACATACACATATGTATATATATATATGTATTTATACATACATATATGTATATATATATGTATTTATACATACATATATGTATATATACATACATATATGTATATACATACATATATATATATATATATATATATATGTATATGTATATATATATATATATATATATATATATGTATATATACATATATATATATATGTATATATACATATATATATATGTATATATACATATATATATATGTATATATACATATATATATATGTATATATATATATATATATATATATATATATATATATATATATATATATATATATATATATATATATATTTATATATATATATATATATATATATATATATATATATGGGCTGGTTCAAATAAAAATTTAATTTGGTTAAAAAGCCTAAGAAGCAATATGGAAAGAACACATGGAAATATTTAGAATTTAGTATGAAGGGTTATATTCATTTTACAATCATCAAGACATCAAACATCAACAAATTGGTTTCTTCTGTTTTCTTCAACATGCTTCTTGATTTTGAGATCTAAATCTATTTTATCCATCTATTATTTAAGTTTTTGATTTCACTCAATCAAAATTTAATTTAATTTCAACATAGAGTCAATTTCTTCTTCTGGGTCTGTTTATTCTGATAGTGTGTCCCCAAGCTCTTCTTCAGCAACTTCGTCTTCTTCATCTTCTACTATCATTAGGTTTAAAAAAATATAGTTTGATATTGCATTCGTTTTGATTTTGATTTTTACGAAAGATAGACGTATCTTGTTTTTCATTCAAATTTCATTTAGTTTTGTTCATATTTACTGGTTGAAACATCATCCTCTATATATCAGATGATGTTTTTACTCAAGAATCACTTTGATCTGCTCAATTTCCTACTTCACGAGTTATACCATGTCTTCAAACATGATCAATGATGTTTTAATTAACGATATAATTCAATCAATTGATTGTGTTTTCTCATTACTGAGATTTGATATAGGATTTTTTATACTATTTTTTATATTAGTACAAATCAATTGTATTGTTTCTTGAGATTTGATATACTATTTTTGATATTAGCACAATCGATTGTACTATTTACCATATTCTGTTGTTTTCATGACAGTGCTACTTAATGTTCTATGTATATCAGCTTTGTCATTTGATCATTTGTTTCTTTATGTTTTTTTGTTAATTTCAGGCATCATAGCTCCCCTAGTAAGAAGTATTACACTCTCAGATTGCTAATTCATGTACTATTTACCATATTATGTTGTTTTCATGACAGTGCTACTTAATGTTCTATGTATCTCAGCTATGTCATTTGATCATTTGTTTCTTTATATTTTTTTTGTTAATTTCAGGCTTCATAGCTTCCCTAGTAAGAAGTATTACACTCTCAGATTGCTAATTCATGTAAACCTAAAGTTGGTATGGTGTTCTCTTCCTTTGATGAACTGTGTCATCTCTATGGTGCTTATCCTAAGTTATGTTTGTTGAATGTGCTAGATTTTAGCAAGGAGAGGGGGGGGGAATGTGCTAGATTTCATAACATGTAATAAAATAAACAGAGCTTGTTATTTCCCTCTAAAACAACACAAAATGTCATCTCTGTTGCTCTGTAAACTGAAAAGACACACGTGAAGTGAGATCTCTTAAGTTCTGCTCAAGGATCTGAACATAGCTGAATATAAAGTTTTGCTGATGTTCAAGACCCTTAATCCTCTCATCCATCTCTATCAATCGCCTCTATAAATCATCAATAAACTCATCTTCTCTAACATCTCCCTCTCTAAGGTGTTAACTCTTTGCTCCAATGTAACAGATGTAGGTGAACTAGTAGAAGTACTAGCACCATGTGTATGCACGGGAGGGGTGTTAAGAAAATCTTCCATACCAACTTTCTCTTCAAACCCTTGCTCTCTTGGTGGAGTACTCAACACATCCTTAGTAGTGGGCATAGGAGATGATGTACAAGTGTAGTAGCCTCGCTAATTGTGGCAGGTGTCTCAGGTACAAGAGCTTCTTCTTTTGTCGACACAGTGGTCACTGGGGTCCGACGTTTCCTCAACACACCACGTCCTCTACCCCTACCATGTGGACTATCTCCAGCTCTCCTCGCCATCCTCTTCATTCTCCCCCTGCTAACAATAGTCTCTTCAGGAACAAAATCTACATCACGTTCCTTAGCAGTGCGTTTTGCAAGTGTTTCGTGCACTCTGGGACGTTCCTGAAGAACATAAGGGGCATTCACAATCTGATCACTGTCAGTTTCACTTCCCGAACTGAACCATCAGTCTATCTCTGCATCTATAGATGTACCCGCTGGCTGAGAACTCCTAGGGGTATCTTAATGGCATATTAGTGGTAGAAGGGCTAGCTTTTTTATCTTGAGTAGCCACTTCCTCAGTCTCTCGAGCCTCTCCCTGATAACTCTCTACAAACCTCCCAAGCTTAGCAAAATGAGAACCGTCCTAAGCATTTCCTCTAGCTCCCATCAAATAAGTGAATATGTCTTTCTTTATTACCATAACAGTAAAGGTAGATTGACACTGCTAACTCAAGATGAGCAGCATTCATTATCATCTGTAAAAATCTGGGGTACATGATCAACTTCTTCCCCATGGTAGAAATTACATTCTTTTGTATCTCTACAAATATGGCCTTGGATATGCTGTAAGGTAGATCATCAACAAGAGATACCAGCAGGGAACCGAATACGGCACTCAAACTATCTATCCCAGCTTTCAAGTTGCTCAGGCAATGAATCACAATGTGAAATAGATACTTCTAGAATGGAGGTAAATATTTCTTCTCCATCAAGGGATATCAGTGACTGTATCCCATTGTAAAACCCCCATTCCCGGAGACCTCACAGTTGGACTATCACAACATTTTTCATATAAAATAAATACATTTTATAAAAACATCATAGCGGATTAAGTTATCAAAAACCATTCATGCATTAATATTTGATGTTGCTAAATTATATATCATTGTATTTTAACAGTTACAAAAAGAATCATCCAGTTGTATTACAAAACAACAATATCATCATTCACGAATGGATGCCAGTCTTTGCCTGCCAAGTAGCTTGACCGCGTGCCATCCTCAGCAACAAGTTACCTGCCAACTGAAAATGCATAAAAGTCAACGTTGCTGAGTGAGTTCTAGTTTTAAAATTAAAGTCCCTTGTTTATATATATAAAAATATCATTTTCTTAAAATAATTCCTTTTCATAAAATCCATTACTTCCGTGTTCACGCATCATACGTACAACAAGATAATATTCATTCTTATCTTTCATCATTCTTTTCATACTTTTATCATTATCTTTCACTTTCTTCCAAACCAATGTGCAATACCCCGAACATTGTGCACGAAGCTGGTACTGGGCCTAGGGCCTATATATAGACCCCGTACATTATGCACGAAGCTGACTCCAATACCTGGGGCAAGCAACAAGGGTCCCGTCAATCTCTAGGATTGACCCTGTGTGCATCCTTCGGGTTAGCTAAACCACACACAGTTGAACTGACAACCTAATGGCTGTGAACCTCCTTTCATTTGCTTGCAAGAGATTTATTCATTCATTATGTTCCACTTTTCATTATCATTAATCTCACGCTTCTTTTATGATAATACTTTACATATACGAGCATAAACACACCACGTAAAGTCACGTAATAATACGTAATATGGAGCATAAAAACAAGCCACAAACATACATAACACCAACAAAAATAACAACCAAAACATCCATGGGCTTAGTCTTAAAATTTCTATTTCCTAAAATTTCAGAAAATTTTCTAACGCATTAGGTGCATAAGCACTATGTTGGGAGCATAAGTACTATGCAGGCGCACTGCACTTGGGCGCATGGGAAAGACTTAGGCCCATGAGGAAACTTAGGCGCATGAACATTGCTTAGGCGCATGAACCTCACTTAGGCACATGAGCACTTAGGCGTATGAGTAGTGGGCGCATGAGCACTGCTTGGGCTCATGAACCTCACTTAGGCGCATGAGCACTTAGGCGTATAAGTAGTGGGGGCATTAACCCCACTTAGGCACATGAGCACTTAGGCGTATGAGCAGTGGGCGCATGAGGTACTGTTTGGGCGCATGGGCAACACTTAGGCTTATGGGCAAAATTTCTAGGCTCATGAACAACTTTCTAGGCGCATGGGCACTATATTAGGTACATGGTCAGTTATAAATCTGAACTTACACTACTTTTCAGACCCAATCATTGTTTTACATGTTCTTAACCCAAATCTAACATACCAAGCACCTAAAACAAGTATATAAACACGAAACACAACAAAACATACACAAACATACATTCACCCGTAAAAACAGGGTATAAACATATGGTTAAACATGCTGAAAAGAATAAAAAGTTATTCACATGCATTTTTAGCCCTTAAACAATTTTAAAACATAAAAACCAGGGATCTAGAACTCACCTATTGCAGCCTTCAAGCAAAACTCCACTAAACTCGAGAGCACAAGGAGTTTAAACACCTAAACACACCAAAACACAAAACCGAACACAAAAGAACACATAAGCATCGGTCCTGAAGCTGGAAACTCAGCTGAAACCAAACAAAAATGCAAGTAAACACTCACCTTCACCAATTCTTTAGTTTCTCTCTCTAGAAACTGATGAACACAAAGTTCTTCTTTCTTCTTTCTTGTTTTAGGCGAAAGCAGTAAAGAGGAGGGGGTGTAAGGGCGGCCATACCCTTTTAAACATAAAATAATAATGTTTTGTCCTTTGTACACTTTAGCCCCTCCACTTATGCAACTTCTTCTTTTTGTCTTTATTCTTTTCCTTAATAAATTTTTCGGGTGTTACAAGTCCACCCCCCTTATAGAGGTTTCGTCACCAAAACCTGTCACTCTTCAAATAGTTATGGGTAATGTTGTCTCATCTCCTCCTGAGTCTCCCACGTAGACTCAGATCCCATCCTGTGCCTCCACTATACTCGCACCAGTGGAACCACTTTGTTTCGTAATCTCTTCTCCTTTCGGTCAATGATTGCCACTTGTTGCTCTACATAATTGAGCCGTTCGTCCACATCAATGTCCTCCAGTGGTACAATCATACCTTCATCAGCTAGGTATTTTCTCAGATGAGATACATGGAATGTAGGATGAATTCCACTTAACTCATCGGGTAGCTCCAACCTATAGGCCACCTCTCTTACTCGAGCAATGATTCGGAAAGGTCCTATATATCTCGAGCTCAGCTTATCCCTCTTTCTAAACCGAATGATCCCCTTCCAAGGTGAAACCTTTAGCATAACTTTATCGCCCACCTTGAATTCAATCGGTCTACGCCTATTGTCAGCATACGACATTTGCCTATCTTTCGCCGCCTTCATAAAAGCCTTGATCTTTTCGAGCTTTTCAGTCATAGCCTCAATCACTTCTATGCTCCCCAACACCTTTTGTTCGATGTCTCCCCAACATACAGGAGTTCTACAATTCCTACCGCATAGCATCTCATATGGTGGCATGCCAATGCTGGCATGATAACTGTTGTTGTATAAGAATTCAGCTAACGGTAAGTGTTAGTCCCAGCTTCCTCCAAAATCAATGACGTAGGCTCGGAGCATATTCTCAAGCATCTGAATAGTTCTCTCCGACTGACCATCTGTCTGAGGATGGTAAGCCGTACAGATATGCAACCTCGTACCCGTTGCATCATGGAATCTCTTTCAAAAATTAGAAGTAAACCGCGTGTCACGGTTAGACATAATAGACACTGGTACACCATGACGGGTCACAATCTTCTTGATGAACAGATCCGCCAACTTTTCAGATGAATATGTCTCACGGATTGGTAGAAAGTGAGCACTTTTCATCAAACGGTCTACTACCACCCATATGGCATCGTACCCCCTCGCCGTACGTGGTAACTTTGTGATGAAGTCCATAGTGATGTGCTTCCATTTCCACTCGGGTATATCCAAAGGTTGGATCTTCCCGTATGGCTTCTGATGCTCCGCCTTCACTTGCTATCAAGTAAGGCACTTAGTCACATACTCCGCTACATCATGCATCATACCTGGCCACCAGTAATCTTTCTTCATGTCATGATACATCTTTGTAGCACCGGGATGAATGGAGTATCGAGTCTTATGAACTTCATCCATAATTCGCCCCCGTAGGTCTCCATAACAAGGGATCCATATCCGCCCAAAGAGGGTTCCAACTCCGAGAGTATTCTCACCCAACTCCGTGACTAGACCTCTCATCCTTTCAGAGTTAAGGCGATCTTCTTTCAACGTATCATCTTGGAACCCCTTGACCTGTGTCATCACATCGGAGGTCATCACTAACCGGTAAGCTTTCACCCGGATTGGCTTGGGTCTCTCCTTTCGGCTAAGGGCATATGCCACTACGTTGGCCTTGCCCGGATGATAATAGATCTCACAATCATAGTCCTTGATCAATTCCAGCCACCTCCTTTGCCTCATATTGAGGTCTTTCTATACAAAGAAGTATTTCAAGCTCTTATTTTCCCTAAAGATAGTGCACTTCGTCCCGTACAAGTAGTGCCTCCAAATCTTCAACGCAAAGACCACGACGCTAGCTCCAAGTCACGAGTAGGGTAACTAGCCTCGTGGATTTTCAACTGTCAGGATGTATAGGCTATTACTCTTCCCTTCTGCATTAGCACACAACCCAATCCCTAATAAGATGCATCTGAATAGACCACTAAGTCTTCGCTCCCTTCGGGTGACGTCAAGACAGGAGTTTAAGTCAATCTCGTCTTTAATTCCTCAAAAGCATTCTCCTATTCTGAACCCCATACAAACTTCACGTCCTTATGGGTCCACTTGGTCAATGGTGAGGCTATCTTGGAAAAGTCTTGGATGAACCTCCTGTAGTATCCCGCCAAACCCAAGAAACTATGGATCTCGGATGGCGTCTTTGGAGACTTCCATTGCATTACCGCCTCAACCTTTACCAGGTCTACCATGATTCCTTTGGAATTTACCACGTGACCTAAAAACTAAACTTCACGCAACCAGAAAGCACACTTGGAGAACTTAGCATACAACTTCTCTCTTCTGAGTGTCTCCAATACTTCACGAATGTGACCGACATGTTCTTCTTCGCTCTTCGAATAAATCAGAATATCATCTGTAAACACAATCACTGATTTATCCAACATCAGCCGACACACCCGATTCATCAAATCCATGAAAGCAGCTGGCGTGTTAGTTAGACCAAAGGAGATAACGAGAAACTCGTAGTGTCCATGACGCTTGCGAAAAGCCATTTTGGGGATATCTTGCTCCTTCACCTTCAACTGATGGTAACCAGATTGAAGATCTATCCTTGAGAACCAACTGGCACCTTGGAGCTGATCGAACAAGTCATCTATTATGGGTAGTGGATATCGGTTATTCACCGTCAACTTGTTCAACTCACTATAGTCAATGCACATTCTCATACTACCTTCCTTCTTCTTTACAAACAAGACCAGAGCACTCCAAGGAGAGATACTCAGTAGGATGAAACCCTTGTCCATCAACTCTTGCCATTGAACCATCAGTTCCTTCATTTCTGATGGAGCCAGTTAATACGGTGCTTTGGTAACAGGTTGAGTACCAAGTATCAAATCGATCTGGAACTCGATCTCGCGGTCTGGTAGCACACCTGGTAAATCTTCTGGGAACATGTCTGGAAAGTTACATATAACTGATACGTCGGACAATTGTGGTACTGACGCCTTCACATCCTTTACGTAAGCCAGGTAGGCACTACATCCATGTTTCATGCACTTCTCTGCCACCACCATCGAAATAACCTTTGGAATCGAAGTAACTCGATCACCGTAGATCGTCACCGAACACCCATCAGGCGCTGTCAGTCGGATCATCTTCTTGCGACACACAATATTTGCCTCATAGGCTGCTAACAAATCCATCCCTAGAATTACATCAAATCCACCTAGGGGCATCACAAATAGTTTAGCAGAGAACCTATGGCATTCCAGTTCTATGTCGCAATCCTCTATCAAGTCGGAAATCCTGGTAGAGTTTTCAATGGTAGTTTCTACATCGAAGGGCTCATCAATGCTTCTACTACTAACGGGCAACTTAGCACAGAAAGTAGCAGAATTAAAGCTCTTACTAGCACCAGAATCAAATAACACGGAGGCACAAGTTTGGTTTACTAGGAACGTACTTGATATGAGATCGGGATCCTCCCCAGCCTCCTCCCGGGTCATCGTGAACGCTCTGGCTTTTGCTTTTTGCCCATCATTCTCGGTCCCCCTCTTTGCCCCAGAACTTTCAGCCCTTGGCTTCTTGCAATCCCTGCTCATATGACCTTCTTCACCGCAGTTGTAGCACGTCATCGCCTTACAATACCTTACCACATGACCAGACTTCTCACATTTGAAGCAAATTTTCAGTCCCCACTTGCATTCTCTCATATGCTCCTTCCCGCACTTACCACACCACTTCATCCCCGTACCTGCCGACACTACCCTCCGATCATCCACCCTTGCATTCTTGTTGTTCGTGGTGAAACCACCATGACCAAATCGTTTCCTGTCCCAGTTTCCTGTCACCACCACTCTTCTTACTCACCTCCACCACTGTCACTTCTTCTCTCTCATCATATAACCTCCCTACCAGATCAACCACCGACCTAAACGTACTTGGCCGGGTGGCGATCATGTGCCTGCGGATATCTGCCGGCAAACCCTGTATGTACCTCTTAATCTTTCTCGACACCAGCGTCACCTGGTCTAGCACTAGCCTCGCCATCTTGTTAAACTTAGTCGTGTATTGATAGTGTGTCATAGTTCCCGCCTCCAGCTGTTGGAACTCTCTCTCAATCTTGTCGAGCTCCCTGTGAGGAAAAAACTCCTCGATCACCATCTTTTTCAGTTCACTCCACCTCATTCTTCCAAAGCCCGAGTCCACAAATGATTGGGTAGCAAATTTCACCTTTTGGTCCTCTCGGCACTCACTGATATCGAGCACCGCCTCCATCTACCTCACCCATCAGTGAGCAGCAGCAGCATTACCATTTCTATCAAAAGTTGGGGGCTTGCATCTCTGGAATGCCCCGTAATTACACCCCTTGGCGGTCTCCTGCACCGCTTCCTCCTCATCATCATCACTAGAGACAACCATCTCAGTCTCTGGTTGCTCCCTTTCACCTGAACCTCTCCCAATGGTCCTCCTCCTCTCCTTTTTCTCTTTCTTTTCATCCTCCCTCATCGCACGAATAACCTCGGTCACCACAGATGGCAGGATCGTCTGCATGACCTGATGAACTTCCTCCACAACTACCTCCTTCATCGAGGCTCTCAAGTTAGCACTCTCATCACCGCCTTCCTGGTGATGAAGCTCGGGCTCTGCAGGAGCCGTCTCAACAGCCTTAGCCTGGTTCCTGGTGACACGTGGCCTTGCACAACAACCACCCTGCACACCTCCTTGAGAAGCCTTCGAAGATCTACCACCCACCATCCTCTAAACGCTATAAGATTCAAACACCAACACAGTCATTCAAGGTAATAGCTCAGATTATGTCAAGTATAGTAAGTCCCTAATTACAGTGGCCAGCTATGATTAGCCACTTACTTTACTCTTCATCCCCCAAGCATTGCCTATCCTGACTACATTAGTATCCAAATCTACTAAGAGCACATAAATCAGATAACACACGCACAAAATACCGGGTAACATTTAAGAAAATGAATTACCTGATGGCACGTAGCTACTTGGGCTGGCATCCCTTCATTCGGTCCCATTCTCAGTTTAAGTTTAAGTTTTTAAAATAATTTACTCATTTCTCTTAAACTTTGGCTTTGATACCAACCTGTAAGACTCTCGTTCTCGGAGACCTCACAGTTGGACTATCACAGCATTTTTCATATAAAATAAATACATTTCATAAAAACATCGCAGCGGATTAAGTTATCAAAACCCATTCAAGCATTAATATTTGATGTTGCTAAATAATACATCATTGTATTTTAACAGTTACAAAAAGAATCATCCAGTTGTATTACAAAACAATAATATCATCATGCACGAATGGATGCCAGTCTTAGCCCGCTAAGTAGCTTCCCCGCCTGCCATCCTCAGCAACAAGTTACCTGCCAACTGAAAATGCATAAAAGTTAGTGTTGCTGAGTGAGTTCTAATTTTAAAATTAAAGTCCCTTGTTTATATATATAAAAATATCATTTTCTTAAAATACTTCCTTTTCATAAAATCCATTACTTCCGTACGTGTTCACGCATCATACATGAAACAAGATAATATTCATTATTATCTTTCATCATTCTTTTCATACTTTCATCATTATCTTTCACTTTCTTCCAAACCAATGTGCAATACCCCGGAACATTGTGCACGAAGCTGGTACTGGGCCTAGGGCCTATATATAGACCCCGTACATTATGCACGAAGCTGACTCCAATACCTGGGGCAAGCAACAAGGGTCCCGTCAATCTAGGATTGACCCTGTGTGCATCCTTCGGGTTAGCTAAACCGCACACAGTTGAGCTGACAACCTAATGGCTGTGAACCTCCTTTCATTTGCTTGCAAGAGATTTATTCATTCATTATGTTCCACTTTTCATTATCATTAATCTTACGCTTCTTTTATGATAATACTTTACATATACGAGCATAAACACACCACGTAAAGTCACGTAATAATACGTAATATGGAACATAAAAACAAGCCACAAACATACATAACACCAACAAAAATAACCACCAAAACATCCATGGGCTTAGTCTTAAAATTTCTATTTCCTAAAATTTCAGAAAATTTTCTAACGCATTAGGTGCATGAGCACTATATTGGGAGCATAAGTACTATGCAGGCGCACTGCACTTGGGCGCATGGGAAAGACTTAGGCCCATGAGGAAACTTAGACGCATGAACATTGCTTAGGTGCATGAACCTCACTTAGGCGCATGAGCACTTAGGCGTATGAGTAGTGGGCGCATGAGCACTGCTTGGGCTCATGAACCTCACTTTGGCGCATGAGCACTTAGGCGTATAAGTAGTGGGCGCATGAGGTACTGCTTGGGCGCATGAACCTCACTTAGGCGCATGAGCACATAGGCATATGAGCAGTGGGCGTATGAGGTACTGTTTGGGCGCATGGGCAACACTTAGGCTTATGGGCAAAAATTTCTAGGCGCATGAACAACTTTCTAGGCGCATGGGCACTATATTAGGCACATGGGCAGTTATAAATTCGAACTTACACTACTTTTCAGACCCATTCATCCTTTTAACATGTTCTTAACCCAAATCTAACATACCAAGCACCTAAAACAAGTATATAAACACGAAATACAACAAAACATACACAAACATACATTCACCCGTAAAAACAGGGTATAAACATACGGTTAAACATGCTGAAAAGAATAAAAAGTTAGTTACATGCATTTTCAGTCCCAAAACAAGTTTAAAACATAAAAACCGAGGATCTTGAACTCACCTATTGCAGCCTTCAAGCAAAACTCCACCAAACTCGAGAGCACAAGGAGTTAAAACACCTAAACACACCAAAACACAAAACCGAACACAAAAGAACACATAAGCATCGATCCCGAAGCTAAAAACTCAGCTGAAACCAAACTAAAATGTAAGTAAACACTCACCTTCACCAATTCTTCAGTTTCTCTCTCTAGAAACCGATGAACACAAAGTTCTTCTTTTTTCTTTCTTGTTTCAGTCGAAAGCAGTAAAGAGGAGGGGGTGTGAGGGCGGCCATACCCTTTTTAACATAAAATAATAATGTTTTGTCCTTTGTACAGTTTAGCCCCTCCACTTATGCAACTTCTCCTTTTTGTATTTATTCTTTTCCTTAATAAATGTTTTGGGTGTTACACCCATCCTGACTAAACAGTCTTTAGCAACATCATAATCTATCTTTACTGGAGCATTAGGCTGATCCTCTAACAGTAAAACATTGTTGATCACTTCAGCTGTAATCACAATCCTCTTGCTCTTAACAGTGGCAGATATACATGGTCCTCCATCCTGATCTATCTGGTTAGCAGGAGTCTCCCAAAACTGATCTATAATATCCGTGTAAATAGTGGGATTGGCTGAGATAGCATGATGTATTTGAGATGTCTTTAGACCCTCTACCAGAGTTCTGAATAATGCCTTGTCCTCTTAAACATCACTGAGATAAGCTACAACATTATGGTTTTTGTTGAAAACCATTGGACGTGCCATCTGAAACATCAAACAAAATAGATAAGTATAAAGCATTTCAGACTTGAAACAAAAATTTACACTTAGAAAATTTTGAAAATTTAGACTTTTCGCGCTACAACATCAACTACTCACGTGAAGACATTAAGTTTCAGATTTAACTTTTCACGTGACAAGATGAGTTTTCGCATGAAACTGACTTTGTCTGAAAGTCAACTTTTCGCACGACAACTTTACTTTTCACGCGATTAGTTCTGTACGAATTTGAAAGTTCTCTCGTCTTTCAAATTCAACTGACTTTTCTCATGCGAAAAGTCTGTACAATTTCAGATTTTCAATTGATCAATTCTAGAGTGTTTTAACCACTAATACATGTTCATTAGGTGATTTGTCCAATTTGACATGTTTAAGTCCATTTAACTTTTGGTCATGAATCAAATACATTCAAATCTAAACATTAATATCAATATACCTTAAGATTAACTTGGGAATCAAAATGCGATCTCAGTGAACACAAGAATCAGATTTAAAATGATTTCTACACTTAGAATTTTGAAGTGAAATTTCTGAAAGTTGTCGTGCGAATAGTGACTTTTCGCTCAACTGTTGAATTTATAGTCTTCTGACTTCTCGCGCGAGAAGTCAGAGTTCTTGCATTCTGGAACATTTCGCTCCTTGCGAAAAGTTCAATTTTCTTTATTTTTGAAAAATTTTAAACTTTTCAACTTTTCAAATTTAATTATCCTTTAAGCCATTTGATTTGTTATGAAAATGGTTACGTTTAACTAAGTGTTTACAATTATTCAATCACCCTTAATTTTTGATTTTTTTTTAAAATTGAAACAAGTAAACAAAATACATATTTAACAAAAAGAACAATTTCATACACTATTTACTTAATTATTATTTGATAAATGTTCAAGTACAAGATCATATTTCTTAGAAATTGATCATTATCATCATCAAGCATTATTATAAATGAGACTGGTTATGTTTTGTCAATATATTGTGTCAATTTTAAACTTAGACCTCAAGTTTTACTAAGACATATATGCTGTGATATTTATCATGTTTTGATTAAATAATATGAAATCTATGTGTCCCACAATCAAAAATCCTGTAGAACCTTATTCAACTACAAGACACTTTCGAGATTTCAAGTCACCCCAATTTGACTTAAACCTTTTACTTCTGACCAGCATTTTTAGAATTATTTTTCTCAAATATTATATCTATTAAGAGCATAACTAGCTTGAGAAACTTTTTTGAACATACAATATTAACAAGTTTTAGGACTTATTAACAGCCAGTCGGACTTATGTTTTGCCCTCCCAAGACGTTTAGGACTTACATGCCAAGTCAGACTTACATGTCCCATCTTTTGATTTTGCCTCCTGTGTCAGAACATATTCTCAAAAAGAAAAATATTTATCATATAGTATGTATGTCTATGACATATCTTTTATTATTGTGCTCATTGGCATCTTTTATACCTATATGGCCTTTTGGCTTTTTTTTGCTCCTTTTGTATGTTTTTCTCTTTTGTATCTTTCTTTTCATTTGTATATCTATTTTTATATTTTGATTTTTACATATATATACAGTATCTGAAAAAAACTAGATCAAAAAGTAACTGGCTTGAGTATAACCAGACTATAACTCTCAGTCTGTTTTAGCATGGAATTAGAGTTACCACAAAATCTAGATGAGTTACCCACTTCAGTCATAGAAAGCTACTTTCAATGCATCACAGAACATAGTGCTTTTCATTCATGAACGTCAAGCCTATCAACATATCAAACATAATCCAAGTCAGCTTCATGTAAGCCTTAGGATGCAACAAATCAAAATAAAAAAATGTACTATCATTTCCTGTCTAATCTTGAAAATTTACTTTTCTCAATCTTTGTAGAACAAAATCTTTTTCAAAACATTTTCATTTCTCCCCCTAAAATTGTGATTATCTAGACAAAAAATAATAATTTTAACTAAAAAACAAAGAAATTTTTTTTGTAAAGGGTGTAAGAATAAGTGTTAACCAAAGTTAATCATTCCCAAAGATTGGACTAATAAATCAAATCTAGAATGATCAAATGCCTTAGTAAATAAATCAACAATGTTGTCATCTGAGGAAACTAACTCCAAATGGATAAGTTTGCGTTCAAAGCAGTCATGGATAAAATGCATGCGGATGTCATTGTGTTTTGTCTTTGAATGTTGAATTGAATTCTTCAATATGTTTAAACTACAGTGTTATCACATAAAATTTTAGTGTCATAAAAATTAAGGCCAAAATCAAGAAGTTGTTTTTGAATCCAAACTATCTATGAACAACAACTTGATGCAGCCACATATTCAGCCTCTGCAGTTGATGTGGATACTGTCTTCTGCTTCTTACACTGCCATGAAATCAACCTATTACCATGAAATTGACAACCTCCAGTAGTAGATTTCCTCTCCAAGTTACATCCTACTTAATCACTGTCAGTATAAGCATATAAATTGAAATCGGAATTTTTAGGATACCAAAGGCAGAGTGTTGTTTGACCCTTGAGATATTTAAAAATCCACTTGAAAGCTTTCATGTGAGATTCCTTCAGATTACTTTGATAACATGCACACTGACAAACAAGAAACATGATGTCTGGTCTGCTTGCAATGAGATACATCAGAGAGTCAATCATTGATCGATACATATGCTTATCAACATCTTCTCTCGTGAAATCAAGAGTCAAAGTGGGACGAGAAGACATAGGAGTAGAGGCTATCTTGGAGTCTTGAAATTTGTATTTGTCTAGGATACTGTGAACATATTTTTCTTGATGTATCAGTATTCCTTTATCATCTTGTTTAACTTGTATTCCCAAGAAAAATGACATTTCTCCAAGAGAACTCATCTTAAATTTCTTCTTCATGACCGCTTCAAATTCTTTGCACAAATCATCATTGGTAGAACCAAAGATAATATCGTCAACATAAACTTGAACGAAAATAAGATCTTCACCGGTCTTCCGTATGAATAAAGTTTGATCAATTACACCCCGTGTATAACCATTTGCAAGCAAATGTTCAGTGAGGGTGGCATACCAAGCTCGAGGTGCTTGATGTAAGCCATAAAGTGATTTGCCTAACTTGTAAACATATTCAGGATGATCCGGATCTTCAAATCCTAGTGGTTGACAGACATAGGTTTCTTCTTTCATTTCACCATACAGGAAAGCAATTTTAACATCCATTTGATATACTGTGAAGTTCTTGTATGAAGCATATGCTAGAAAGATCCGTATAGCTTGTAGTCTTGTAACCAGAGCGTATACTTCTTTATAATCAAGCCCTTCAATTTGATAAAATCCTTGAACAACAAGTCTTGCCTTGTTGCAGACAATCAAATCTTTTTCATCTGTTTTGTTATTAAAAATCCATTTCGTACTGATTGGCAACATACCCTTTGGTAATTCACATAAATGCCATAGATTTAGCTTCTTGAATTGCATCAGTTCATCTTGCAAAGCCTCTACCCAACTGTTTTCTTTCAATGGCATCTCAACATTCTTTGGTACAATTTGAGAAATAAAACATGAATACAAACATGTATTCATTATGCACGATCGGCTTCGAGTTCGGAATTCCTGTGATAATGGACCAATGATTGCTTCTGTTGGATGGTTTCTATGAATTCTTAGCTGTGGAATAGCATCTTCAGAAATTACTTCATCTAAGTTAGACATGTGTCCAACTGGTTCTTCTACAGTATTTCCTCATTCAGTTTGATAAACAATATCTTCTGTAACACCCGAAAATTTCAAAAAAAAAGAAAAAGAAAAGAAAAGTAAGGGAGCAAAAGGGATTTTATTTCAAAAAGCAAGGGTTAAAAGTGTACAAGGGCCAAACCGGCCCATAATGGGGTTTAAAAAGAAAATGACCGCCCATACCCTCTCTCCCATGCACTCAACCTTCGGCTAGAGAGAGAGAAACAACTCTCACCAGTTCTAGAGTGAGAAAGTAGAAGAAATCTTCAAAAGGTAAGATTTTAAGGTGTTTTCTTCTCGGTTTCAGTTGAGTTCAAGCTTCTGGACCGATTTCTATGTGTTTCTATGTGTTTAGTTGCTTGTTTTCGTGTGTTTAGGTGTTAGAAGTCCAGGTTTGCTCTTGGGTTTGTTGTGTTTGGCTCGAAGGTTATTTAAGGTGAGTTCAAGATTCCCTCTTTTACATGTTTTCTACTTGTTTGGGGCTGATATGTGTATTACAAAGATGTTTCTTTAACAAAAATTATATTTTTCATGAAAATGATAACTTTATACGAATTTTGCATGTGTTTCCATGATCCTGTGATGATAAATGAGTGTACTAAGTGTGAATCTAAAAGATCTATGCTAAGCACATGTTTAGAAGTATTGTATGGAACTAGAATTTGCATAAGCAGAGCATAAGTATTTTGATGACTGTCCGCTGTGGGCTTTGAATGTCCGCTGTGGACACTTAGGATGATTATTCATGCCGTTCGCTGTGGACTTTGTTTGTCCGCTCTGGACACTTAAGGTATTCATGCACGTCCGTTATGGACACTTAAGTGCTTAACTCATCTGCTGTGAAACTTAGTCATCCGTTGTAATGCCTAAGTATTCCTTAGTTACCCACTGTGGACTTTGACTATCCGCTGTTGACACTTAAGTATTTAATTCATCTGCTGTGGACTTTGGTCGTCCGCTATGGACTTTGGCTGTCTGTTATGGACACTTTTAACTCATCTGCTATGGACTTTGGCCGTCCTCTATGAACTTTGGCTATCCGTTGTGGACACTTAAGTGTTTAACTCATCCACTGTGGACTTTGGTCGTCCGCTGTGCACTTTGGCAGTCCGTTGTGGACACTTAGCATTTAAGTCATCCGCTATATACCTATTTCATACGCTGTGAACACTTAGTTTATTCTAAAATTTTAGGAATTGAAATTAAGTGACTGGTACTTGTGTAATGGGAGATTATGTTTGTTTAATGTTTCTAATGCTTTATTTGCTTATGGGCTACTATTATGATTATGAATATTTCATGTTATGTGATTTTAATTGCGAATATTTTAAAAGGATTATTCATAAACAAGTGGTCACAAAGGAATAAAAGAAAAATAGTGGAACTTAATGAATGTTACCCCTGGGCCTGTATGATGATTGGAAAGCCTTGCAAGCAAAATGAATGGAGGTTCACGACCCTCGGTGTCGTTTGCTCAATAGATGTGCGGTTGTTTCAACCTAAAGGATGCACATCTGGGGTCTAATCCTTGTGATTGACCAATGAATGAATGGGACCTGTATTCATGAGCAGGCTTCGTGCCTAGCATTGTGGGCCACCTATTAGGGGTTAGCTACCATGATAAACGTGTACTGGCAGGGGTTCGGCATCAGTTGCCAACCAACAATGTAGGCTCTTGCTTTGTGCAATCCTAGTTAATAAAAGAGAAAGATAATGAAAGAAAGAAAGATAATGAATCTCTTAACGGATGATTATGTATAATGATGGATGAACACCAAGTGAAGCTTACAAAATGTATATTTTCTATATTATCAAAACTAGAACTCACTTAGCAACGTTGACTTTTTATATGCATATCAGTTGGCAGGTAATGATGTTGCTGGGGATGACAAGAGGTTGAAGCTACTTGGCAAATAAAGACTGGCATCCATGTTATGCAGAAATGAGATTTTTGTCTTGTAATACAACTAAATGTTGTTAGAGCTCTTAAAAGATTAACATTTTGTCTTTTGCGTTTTGTCATAGTATAGGGACTTATTTTGAAAATATATGTTCCTTGTTTTTCATTGATAGTATAAATAATGTAGTTTATGTATTGTGTAGTAGACCTAGAGAACGAAACAGTTAGAACAAATTGAACAACTGTAACTCATTCTTACACTTTGTATCCTAAGCTTTTGCTATCAATGAAATCTATGAATTTTTGAAGTAATTGTTTGTGTTTGATTACTTAGTGTTTGAATTGATCATTGCATTATGATATCATCATATATCTATCCATTTTGAACCTATCAAATGGTATCAAAGCTTTTGGTTTAGTGATTAGAGCTTATCAGCTTTATTGAGCTCTTTGAATCACTTGAAATCTATGTTGATTGCAATTTGATCGATTAGTTGTTGATTTCTATTGTGTTTCATCCATAGAAACATGATTTGAATCACAATTTGGTGTTTAATCTATTCAGATCTGAGTAATGATCCGATTTGTGTTCGAACTGTATTCTTCATTTTCGGATTGTAATTCAATCAGAAAACAGATTTGTTGTTGTTGTTTGATCAAAATGTTGATTGAAGATTGTTAATCGATCTATTTACTACCTAATTGGAAGCTTTTAGATAAATTGAAAAGTTTTGAAGAATTTCATAAGATATGAGTTTGTTGAAGATGATTAATTTGGCGCTTGAGTTGTGAAAAACTGCTAAAATTTGCTAAGTGATCAGATGCTTTGCAACTATTAAGGCGTTTCATCACTGTTAAGGCGTTTTCAGAACAGGATTATTGCAACTATTGGGATGCATTGAGACTGTTTGGTCGCTTTGATACTTTGTTAAAACTTAGCAATTCTAGACGCTTGAGAACTGTTTGGGCGTCTTTACCTCAGGCGTTTCTACACTGTCCAGACGTTTCATCAGTTAGGCGTTTCAGAATTCATCTAAGGCATTCCCTTAGACGTTTCTTGTTTAAAGTAAGGCATTTCAGAAGTTTCAGACGCATCAGTATTTAGACTTATCGGTAAACACTTAGAAATTTTTTCAAAAACTAAAATCCAAAAATATTTTCATTTCATAGTTTCTTTTTAAAAATTCAAAAACAACAAAAAAAGTCATTTTCATTAATTCAAAAATACAAAATGTCTAAGTCTAAAGATTCTAAGAATTGGGTTCCCAATCTCAAAAATAGAGCTGATTTCAAAAATTGGTCTCTTATATTGGATCAATAGAGAAAGGTCCACATATCCCAATTACATCCGATGGTCCTGACAGAGGATTTGTTTATACAAAAGACTCCCCAGAACCTTATCCTGAGGATGGTCTACAAGGTGATGACTTAAGGAAGGTTAAGAATGACATCAAATCTTACTCACTGATGTGCAGGGGGTTACCATTTGATGTCTTGACTAGACTTGAAGGTTGTCAAACTGGTTACACCATGTACAAAGCTTTGAAGATCATTTGTGAAGGTGGTTAAAAGATACAAGATCTCAAAAGCAGAAACTCAAGAGACAATTGAAGTTATTTAAGCATCTTTCTGGTGAAACAATCAATCAAATGATGAGCAGATTTGTGCAATTAACTACTGAAATGTCAACTACTGGTATTAGAAATGATTTCAAAGATCTAAATTACAAACTTCTAAATGCTCTTCCATCTTCATGGAAACAGACAGTCACTCTATTGAAGCATACAGAAAAGTTTCCAATGGATCTGGATCTTTTGATTGCCAAAATTGAATCAGTTGAAATTGATGAGAGCTCCAGAAACAATGATAGAGCTGCATCAATGTCTCAGTATAAGTACGTTGCTTCTCCAACTAACATAGTGGAGAATGCTTTTCTTGCAAAAGATGATAATTCTCCAGAAAACGAGGGTGATTTGTTCGTTGGAGCTAGTTTTTTTACAGATTTTTCTTACACAAGTGCTTTTGATTATACAACTAAAACTCAAACTCCTCCTAAAACCCAAACTCCTAAACCTCAAACTGAGACTTCATCTTCCAAGTCTGTTAAAACAAGCAAATTTAAAGATGTTATTAATATCCTGTTATAGGATGATGAGTCAAAATCTTCTTTTACTGCTTTCATGGCAAGTTTTCATGCTTATCAAGGTAGTCATCTAACCCAGTTAGATCTTGTTTGCAGGATTTGTTTGAGATGGATCCTGATGATGTAGAAGAGATGGACTTGAATTGGCAGATGGTAATGATTGCTTACAGAACACAGAAACACTCATATGTTAATAGGAATTACAATCCCAATGCAAACAAATCTGTTGGCTTTGATAAATCAAAGTCAAGGTGTTTCAACTGCAACAGTTATGGTCATTTCTCAAGGGAATGTAAATCTCCTAGAAATCAAGGTGGTAATGGTCAAGAAGGTTCTTGCAGTCAAAGATACCAATAGCAGTCTCAAAAAACCTTTCAAAAGCCTTATCAAAGTCTTCCCATGCCAGAAAATAAAGATGAATCAAAATCATCTGAAGAGCCAAAGAAAACTCTTGTTGTTAGCATCAAAGATGGCTATTGTCACACCCTCAAAATCCACATGCGGGTTTTACCGCGTGGCGTGTGAACAAACCAGAATCTCTGTCAGTAGTTACTCAGAATGATTCTATATGAACCATTCAAACCAAATCAGAGTTTAAAACTTCAAAATATTTGCGGAAGCGTTTTAGTAAGTAAAGCAAACACAAGGGTACAAAATGTAAAGTACGCAAAACACACGCCAACCTTTATTCAACACCAAGTACAGAAACTTCTTTCAATTGCCAAAATAAAATGTTTCCAATAATGCTGACCCACAAATGCTGACCCGTGAGTGCTCTTAGGCTTTTCATTAACCATGACATGAGAATAGCATACTAAAAGAGTCAACACAATGGTTGGTGAGTTCAAGAGTTTGCGTAAAACATAATAGTAACAGTTATAAAACATAAGAGTGAGTTGAATTAGATAGCTAGTCTAAATTCACAAGTAATAATCATAGAGATCTCGTGATCGAAGCTGACAGCGTTTCGTTTGAATGCCTCTCGTCACGACTTACTAGGTCGTGACACCATGTGTTAGGACAATATTGCTCCCTGTTTGACCTCGAGTCGCACAGGTGGGGCTTGTCAAACCCAGTAGTACTACCCAAGATTTCCCGCTAGTTCCAATATTAATGATCCGAAAGTGTGAGGACTTTCATAGTATATCACACTACATTACACTATAAACAACTTATAATCAATAAAGCGTTTGACCCAGTTGACCCGTTGGTGACATATCAATTGAAATCCCTTTTAATGATATTAAGCACATGGACCCAAGGTTTTAGAAAAACAAGACGCATTTGACCCAGTTGACCCGTTGGTGACATATCAATTGAAATCCCTTTTAATCAAGCATAGCAACTTATCATACATGGTTATCATACAAGTTGTTCACGTATATCACTTCATCAACCACTTGTTCTACCGAGATCATCATACAACTTAGATTATCATACAACTCATGCGAATCTCTAGTAGTTAACATGCTCAACACAATTATAATTACATCATAACTAGTACATCATCCATAAAGTCTAATCATGCACAACATGCCATGTGAAGCCACTCATGACTTCACACCCTAAACCCTGCCAATCCTACTAAGTAGGGGCCTCAGATTCGCACGCGTGTATGACGATCATCATCCCATTATTCAACAAGATTCATGCCAACCAACATACCTAACAATGATCTATTAAAATCCCAAGCATGATTCCTTAATCTGCTAACCTAATCCATCATCATGTATAATCCATAAAAGTCCAAATTTCCCAATTGACCAATCAAGTATCCATACAACCCAATTAACACATTCAACCACATTAGACACCATCAATAAACATTCTAACATGATCCTAACATCATAAACATGTCAAATTCACCTTATCCAACGTTCCACACAAATAAAGTTTCCCTTTTGGGAAGGTAACATCCCAAAATCAATCTAACGCTCAATTCAATCATGAATTCATCAACACAATACCTATTCAAGCTCATAATTATCATTTAAACATGTTCAACATCATCAAATCATCATAATTCACCAATCTCATATCCAAAAGTTTCTACTTTTAGCAAGGTATGAACTACATGATCAATTCTTGGATTTCTAGCATAATTATCATAATTCCAACATTCATACAACATCATTAGCATCATTACATCATCAATTCATCATCAAATAATCAAGTTCATGCACAAAAGTTACTATTATTAGTAAGGTATGATCCACGTATCAAAATCATGAATTTCTTGTACAATCCACGTAAACTAACATCAATACAATCTAACTAACATCATACAATCATCAAACTACATCAATTTTAACATCTACTATGATTTGCGAACTAGGGTTCAACCATCATCAAAAATCCATGAAAAACCAATAAAATCTAACCTTTAATCGCGTAATGATCAAGAATTGATGCTTGCTACACGTTGTAATCACTTAGAACACACTAAAATCGATGCTTGATGCTTGTTCTTGGTCGAAAATTGCAAGGGGAGAGGGAGGTTCGGCCGAATGGGGAGGGGTTTGGCGGCTAGGGTTGGGTTTTTACCATATTTAAGTTTTGTAGTTTTTACAAATTAATCCCTCCTTGATCACATTTTATAAAAACTTGCTCTTTTAACACTTTTTAAAAGGTTTTAACTACTAAACACAAATATTATAAACTAAAAATGATAATCATGCATATATTTCCATAGCTACAAAACACATTCAATAAATACAACACGTCGTCACGTTACAAGATAAAATTCACAAATAATATTTAAAATCACATAAGCATATAAGCACATAAGCACATAAGCACAACTTAATAATCACCTTATTATAAAGTTATTATCTGTTTATCAAAGATAATTGTTATTAAGTCACCAACGTTTGACGACAACTAGTGTGTGCTCACGACACGTGTATGCAAGACCTAACGGAACTAACGGAGTTTGGTAACGGAAAATTACCGGATGTCACATTATCCCCATATTGAAAGAATTTTCATCCCGAAAATTTCGTTACATGGTTGAGTTACATCACTGGTCTACTGCATTGGCACAAAGAAATCGAGTGAGTTTCGGGTGGGTTGTCACATCATCCCCATGTTGAAAAAAATTTCATCCCGAAATTTAATCAATACCTTCGCCAGCTGGCATCGTTGTTTCTAACAAATGAGGATACTTGAGCTTCATCTGATCCTCATGTTCCCATGTGAATTCCGGTCCACGTTTTGAGTTCCAACGAACTTTGACTATGGGTATCTTGCTTCGCTTAAGCATCTTTACCTCACGATCCATCACCTCGACTGGTTCTTCATTGAAGCGTAATTGCTCATCTACTTGCACTTCCTCAAGAGGTACTACCGTTGTTTCATCCGTTAAGCACTTCTTCAAGTTTGAGACATGAAATACATTATGAATTCCACTCAGCGAGTCAGGTAGGGCAAACCGGTAGGCCACCAGACCTATTCTTTCCAAAATCTCAAATGGTCCAACGTATCTTGTGCACTAACTCGGGACCCGTTAGCTGGCTATCACCAATTTCAGCCCAGCAAACTGGTGATCTACATTTTCATCCATACAAGGCTTCACAAGGTGCTGCCTTTATGCTGGTGTGATAACTATTGTTGTAAGAAAATTCCACAAATGGTAGGTGAACTTCCCAATTATTCCCGAAGTCAATCACACAAGCATGTAGCATGTCCTCCAATGTCTGTATAGTACGCTCACTTTGACCATCGGTTTGCGGATGATAAGCAGTACTCATGTCTAATCGCGTACCCAAAGATTTCTGTAATGACTGCCAGAAGTATGATGTAAAACGAGCATCGCGGTCAGAAATAATTGAGACTGGTACACCATGTTTTGAAACTATTTCCTTTAGATAGATTCGGGTTAACTTGTCCAATTTGTCCATTTCTTTTATCTCCAAGAAATGAGCGAACTTCGTTAATCGATCTATGATAACCCATATCGTGTCACAACCAGTAGGAGTCTGGGGTAGTTTGGTAATGAAATCCATTGAAATCTGTTCCCACTTCCACATAGGAATTTTAGGTTGTTATAATAGCCTAGATGGTTTCTGATATTCCACTTTTACTTTCAAGCAGGTCAAGCACTTGCTCACATATATAGCTACATCCGCTTTCATGTTAGGCCACCAATAGTGCGCCTACAGGTCATGATACATCTTGTCGGATCCAGGATGTATAGAGTACTTAGACTTGTGTGCCTTACTCATAACCAAGTCTCTCAGATTTCCATGCAAAGGTACCTAAGGTCTGTCCATGAAATAACGAACTCCATCCACCTTTACTTCCAACTGTTTATCCATTCCACGTAACGATTCAGACCCAATGTTTTCTACTTTCAGAGCTTCTATTTGAGCCTCTCGGATTTGTTCAGGTAACCGTATGCTAATCGTAAGTTGCAAAGCTCGCACTCGTCGGGGCTTAGCAGTTTCCTTTCTACTCAGCGCTATAGCGACTACATTAGCCTTTACCGGATGATACTTGATAGCACAATCATAGTCGTTCAATAATTTTACCCAGCATCTTTGCTTCATGTTCAATTCCTTCTGCTCAAAGATGTGCTGAGGACTCTTGTGATCAATGTAAATAGTGCACTTGGTACCGTACAAGTAATGTCTCTAGATCTTTAAGGCAAAAACTACCGCACCCAGTTCCAAGTCATGGGTGGTATAGTTTTTCTCATGTACCTTTAGTTGTCTTGAGGTGTAAGCTATCACTTTATCTCGCTGCATCAAGACACAACCAAGTCCTTGAATAGAAGCATCATAATAGACTACGAAGTCATCACTTCCCTCCGGTAACGCCAATAACAGTGCGCTACGCAGTTTCTGTTTCAGTAATTGGAAGGAAGATTCCTGACTCTCACCCCATTTGTACATTGTTCCCTTATGAGTCAAGGCTGTGAGAGGTTGAACGATCTTAGAAAATCCTTCAATGAATCACTGGTAGTATCCTACCAGTCCAAGAAACTATCGTATCTCGCTTGGCGTTTTGGGTACCGCCCAATTCTTTATTGCTTCAATCTTTGCAGGATTGACATGTATTCCTTTCTTATTAACAAAATGACCCAAGAATTGCACTTCACGTATCCAGAAATCACACTTGGAGAACTTGGCATACAGTTGTTCCTTTCTAAGTAATTCCAAGATTAAACGTAAGTGCTCCGCGTGTTCTTCCTCAGTCCTTGAGTAGATCAATATGTCATCGATAAACACAATAACAAACTGATCGAGATAGGGTTTGCACACATGATTCATGAGGTCCATGAATACGGCTGGTGCATTCGTCAACCCGAATGGGCATGACCAAGAACTCGTAATGACCGTAATGTGTATGGAAAACGGTCTTCGAGATGTCTTCCTCTCGAACTCTCAGTTGATGGTACCCAGACCTCAAGTCGATCTTAGAATAATAGCTTGATCCTTGAAGTTGATTGAACAAATCATCTATACAAGGTAGTGGGTATCTATTCTTGATCGTAACCTTGTTCAGTTCTCTATATTCGATGCACATTCGAAATGTACCATCCTTCTTCTTGACAAATAGAACTGTGCTCCCTAAGGGTACGAGCTCGGTCGGATAAACCCTTTATCCAACAGCTCTTGTAGTTGAGCAGATAATTCTTTTAGTTTGTTTGGAGCTAACAGGTAAGGTGCTCTCGCAATCGGAGCGGCTCCTGGAGTCAAATCAATCTGGAATTCAACTTGACGATGTGGTGGTAATCCAGGCAGATCCTCTGGAAACACCGCAGGAAAGTCACGAATGACTGGGATATCCTCTATCCTCTTTTCTTCTGGTTGTTTATCAGTAACGAGGGCTAATATGGCTAAGCGACCTTTCCGTAACAACTTCTGTGCTTTCATGAATGAGATGATGCCCATCACTGCACCACTTCTATCGCCTCTGACTGTAAGAATTTCTTCACCAATAGGGATTCATATGATCTTCTCATGACATACGACTTCCGCCTGCTTGTCGGAAAGCCAATCCATGCCTACTACTACATCAAAACTCCCTAATGTAACAGGCATGAGATCTATGTCAAGGGTACGACCAGCAAGTTCTATCTTGCAATCTCTAAGGATATGCGTTACGTGAATCTGCTTACCATCAGTTAACTATACGGTGTAGTTAGATTCTAATGCTAAGGGCATATCACTGAGAAAACTACTAAACTTAGTGGAGATGAAACTTCTATCAGCTCCAGTGTTAAACAGTACAGTAGCAAAATGACCGTTAACAGAAATTTTACCAGTAATAGTAGTAGGGTCGTTTAGAGCCTCACCTGAACCCATAACAAAGGCTCTCCCTTTTGTTCCACCATTGTTACCACCGTTGCTGCTCCCTTTGCCATTGTTGTTATTGTTGGTGTTGTTGTTGTTGTTGTTGTTCCCATCGTTGTTTGCACCATTCCCGTTCTTCCTCTTCTGAGGACAGTTTCTCCTGTAATGGCCCTCTTTCCCACATTCAAAGCAGCCTTTGGGTGTTTCCAGGGATTGTTGTAGCTTTTTCATCAGCTCGCCATGACAGTCTTTTGCTGCATGTCCATCTTTCGACAGCGCTGGCATTTGAAGTTGTCACATCTACCCACATGATGATAGTTACACCGGTTGCACGTTGGGTGTCTCCCTCCGTATCTGCTTGGCCCTTGGTTTGAGGGAGTTTTCTGGTTGAAGTTCTGTTGTTGTCGAACCTCTTCTGTTGCTGATGATGCTGTTGCTACTGAGGTTGACTGTTTGCTGACGATCCCTTGTTTCCTATGCCATCCCACTTGCGTTTATTGTCGGGCACGCTTGCCACAGCGCCCCGCTTGGGTAGTTTCCCTTGCTCTACCGCTTAATCAGTAAGTTTGTAGGCTAGTCGGATCACCTATTGAATAGTAGGGAGGTTTGCAGCAGTAACCATGCTCTGTATCTCTGGAACCAAGCCGCGTAGACAAAGCTCAATCTGCTTAACCGGCGTGTCGATCATGCCTGGGCAAAGCGTTGCCAACTCGTGAGACCTTGTTGTGTAGGCCTCAATCTCCGATCCTTCCATCTTGAGCTGCCAAAATTCGGCTTCCAGCTTTTGAACTTCGCTACGAGGACAATATTCCTCCATCATCATTTCCTTGAATTCATCCTATGGTAAAGCATTGGCGATTGCCTGACCAAGCATTTATACTTGGGCATTCCACCACGAGAGTGTTGTGCCCTCAAGCGTCCCCGTGGCATACTTTACTTGATCCACCGCTGGACAGTTGCATTTGGAAAAGACTGACTCGGTCTTCTCAAAGCAACATACGAGCCCTACAGCTCCCTCAACTCCACTATAAGTGTGGGGCTTGCAGTCCATGAATGCTTTATATGTGCACGCTGGTGGTCCTGTATTCAACATTTCGGTTTGTTTAGTCTAACCAAATGGGTTAGCCAAATTAGGCAGCTTGTGCACCAACCGCTGCTTGCACATGTTGATTTATCAGGGCATCTAATTCAATAGGGGTCATGTTTATAGCACCGGTACCACGATCACCGACACCGCGTCCATGGCCACGTCCGCGTCCTCTACCTCTTTCGTCCATATTTCACTTTACATTCAGAAATACAATAATGAGTAACATCCAAAACGTTAATCTCATTGATGTACAGTAAATAATAAAAAATAATGAATTTACCACAACCACAACATTTATAACAAAAATAATAACCAAAGATAAATAAATTGTAAATAGTTCACAAAATATTCCATCAATGTCAAAATTTTAGTTTTTTACTTGGGTGGGAAACAACCCTTCCCACATAGGTTTCAAAGGAAAAAGAAACACCATATAGTCCAGGTCATAAGAAAGTGGAATCAATCTAACACGTCCGATCCATCACTATCCTTTTCCATTTCCCCTGGAACTTCTTCCTCCGGGTCTTCCTCAGGCGCTTCTTCAGGTTCCTCTTCCGGGTCTTCTTCCTCAGGGTCTGCCACAGGTGCAGGGGCTTCAGCAATCTGAAGCGCTGCTAGCTGTGCCTCTAGGTCAGCAAATCTATCATCTACCACTATGTTCTAATGATCCTACGCGTTCATGTGCTCGATAAGCGTTAGCACATTGCCTGCCAGAGTATAATGCCCACTAATGGCCATCGAAAGTCGCTCCTGGAGCGTCTCTACCTGTAACCGTAACTGTCGCATCTCGTATCGTAGAGCGGAGTTCTCATTAGTGAGTCCTCTAATACGCTGCCACTCGGTGTCTATTATAGCCACCATTGCTGCAAACGCCTGCTCGTGTGGGATGTCCAAGGTAGGAAGTGTGTGTGCTGGAGAAGCTGTTGACGATTTAGTCCTGGGTCGGGTAGGAGCTCTAGGTGGTACACGCTCCCTGTAAACCATGCAATGTATATAGGTAGGATAGAAGTTCCAGATCTGAGGAGGATCGCTCTCGGGTAATGCGAATGGCTGATCCCAATCCATCTCTTTAGAGGGGTAAGGATGTCGAGGCCAGTCTGATCTCCTATCAGGTACAGGAGAAGGAGGAGGTGACTCAGACCGTGTATGTCTCTTACCTAGAGCTCTTGATGACGATGCCATGCTGCGAGGTACGTGTTGTGTATGCCAATGAGTATACAGTAAAGAAATAAGTGACGAGTAACTAACAAACTGTGCGGTTATAGTCTAGTGTGTATGCAACCTAGTTCCCTATAACCAATGGCTCTGATACCAATCTGTCACACCCTCAAAATCCACGTGCGGGGTTTTACCGTGAGGCGTGTGAACAAACCAGGATCTCAGTCATTAGTTACTCAAAACTGTGCGGAAGCGTTTTTGTAAGTAAAGCAAACACAAGGGTACAAAATGTAAATTGCGCAAAACACGCGCCCAACCGTTATTCAAAACCAAGTACAGAAACTTGTTTCAATTGCCAAAATAAAATGTTTCCAACAATGCTAACCCACAAATGCCGACCCGTGAGTGCTCTTAGGCTTTTCATTAACCATGACCTGAGAATAGCATACTAAAAGAGTCAACACAATGGTTGGTGAGTTCAAGAGTTTGCGAAAACATAACAGTAACAGTTATAAAACATAAGAGTGCATTGAATTAGATAGCTAGTCTAAATTCACAAGTAATAATCATAGTGATTTCGCGATCGAAGCTGACAGCGTTTCGTTTGATTGCCTCCCGTCACGACTTACTAGGTCGTGACACCATGTGTTAGGACAATATTGCACCCGTTTGACCTCGAGTCGCACAGGTGGGGCTTGTCAAACCCAGTAGTACTACCCAAGATTTCCCGCTAGTTCCAATATTAACGATCTGAAAGTGTGAGGACATTCATAGTATATCGCACAACATTACACTATACACAACTTATTATCAATAAAGCGTTTCAGAACGAGAATGCTATCTCCCCAAAAGAGAGTGTAAATAAAGTGGGGCATGAACTCACCTAGTGTGCACACGTATGATATTAAAGCTAACTTGAGAGAGAGAGAGGAAAGACAACCTTCAGAGGTTACCTAGAACACGCAAGTACATGAGTACGTGTACACAGAATCATCAACAATCCCTAAGTGCTCAATAAATACATTGACCCAAGGTTTTAGAAAAACAAGACGCATTTGACCCAGTTGACCCGTTTGACCCATTGGTGATATATTAATTGAAATCCCTTTTAATCAAGCATAGCAACTCATCATACATGGTTATCATACAAGTTGTTCACGTATATCACTTCATCAACCACTTGTTCTACCACGATCATCATACAACTTAGATTATCATACAACTCATGCGAATCTCAAGTAGTCAACATGCTTAACACAATTATAATTACATCATAAGTAGTACATCATACTTAAAGTCTAATCATGCACTACATGCCATGTGAAGCCACTCATGACTTCACACCCTAAACCCTGCCAATCCTACTAAGTAGGGGTCTCAGATTCGCACGCATGTATGACGATCATCATCCCATTATTCAACAAGATTCATGCCAACCAACATACCCAACAATGATCTATTACAATCCCAAGCATGATTCCATAATCTCCTAACATAATCCATCATCATGTATAATCCATAAAAGTCCAAATTTCCCAATTGACCAGTCAAGTATCCATACAACCCAATTAACACATTCCACCATATTAGACACCATCAGTAAACATTCTAACATGATCCTAACGTCATAAACATGCCCAATTCACCTTATCCAATGTTCCACACAAATAAAGTTTCCCTTTTGGGAAGGTAACATCCCAAAATCAATCTAACGCTCAATTCAATCATGAATTCATCAACACAATACCTATTCAAGCTCATAACTATCATTTAAACATGTTCAACATCATCAAATCATCATAATTCACCAATCTCATATCCAAAAGTTTCTACTTTTAGCAAGGTATGAACTACATGATCAATTCTTGGATTTCTAGCATAATTATCATAATTCCAATATTCATACAACATCATTAGCATCATAACATCATCAATTCATCATCAAATCATGAAGTTCATGCAGAAAAGTTACTATTATTAGTAAGGTATGATCCCCGCATCAAAATCACGAATTTCTTTTACTATCCACATAAACTAACATCAATAAAATCTAACAAACATCATACAATCATTAAACAACATCAATTTCAACATCTACTATGATTTGCGAACTAGGGTTCAACCATCATCAAAAATCCATGAAAAACCAATAAAATCTAACCTTTAATAGCGTAATGATCAAGAAATGATGCTTGCTACACGTTGTAATCACTTGGAACACAATAAAATCGATGCTTGATGCTTGTTCTTGGTCGAAAATCGCAAGGGGAGAGGGAGAGGGAGGTTCAGCCGATTGGGGAGGGGTTTGGGGGCTAGGGTTGGGTTTTTACCATATTTAAGTTTTGTAGTTTTTACAAATTAATCCTTCCTTGATCACATTTTATGAAAGCTTGGTCTTTTAACACTTTTTAAAAGGTTTTAACTACTAAATACAAATATTATAAACTAACAATGATAATCATGCATAATTTTCAATAGCTACAAAACACATTCAATAAATACAACACGTCGTCAGGTTACAAGATAAAATTCACAAATAAAATTTAAAATCACATAAGCACATAAGCATAACTTAATAATTATCTTATTATAAAGTTTATTATCTGTTTATCAAAGATAATTGTAATTAAGTCCCCAATGTTCAACAACAACTAGTGTGTGCTCACGACACGTGTATGCAAGACCTAACGGAACTAACGGAGTTTGGTAACGGAAAATTACCGGATGTCACAGCTATGACTGGAGTGCATATGCTGAACAACTCACAGCTGATTTAACATCTAGTTTAGCTCTTGTTGCTGAAGTTCAAAATGAAGTCTAGTCTGAAGAAAATGATCCTAAGGCAGATGTTGATTCTGACAATGATGATGACAATTATGATTGGAGTGACAAATCTAACCCAAAAAAGGATTCAGAAGAAATTGCACTCATGGCTCAGTCTGAACAACCAAAGGTTGAGCATCCATCAACTGACTCTGAGACTTCTTCTTCAAGTTATCCTGAAATTCTTGTTGAAGTCAAAGAGAAAATATGCACAAAAGCATGTTTTGATCAAGTTGATCATTACAGAACATATTCATTTAAAATCTATGACAAACTTAAACAAGAAGTAATGCACAACAAATTGAAAAATGATCACAAAGTCTATGATGAAAAGATCTTATCTCTACAAACCTCATGGAATAAAACTCTACAAGAAGTCGAAGTTGTTAAAAAAAACTTGAGGAGATGACTAAAAATTTAGAAGAAAAAATAACTCATGCTACAAAACAGGTGGATCTAGCTAAAGTTAAAAGTTTTAAAACAATTGTAGAACAGTTGGTAAGTGAGAGGAAAGATAAAAATAAAATAGTTCTAGGTTTCACACCTGAACCCATGCCTGAATCTATCACAAACACTTTACCAGATTACTTTAACGCACATGATCACTTGCCTGAAAACAAAGCTAAACTAAAATCCTTTCAAAATAAGAAAAAGAATTTTGAAAGTGATGAAGAGAAAACTAATGTTGAAATATTTGAGGAACAAGATTCTGAAAAGATTAAAAATGGTCATCCAGTGAAAGTTAAATCTTACGAACCACGACCAAAGAATAAGAAAATGTTTGTTCCCAAAGAGTATGTTGTTGAAGAAGTCATTGTAAAGAATGATAAACAAAACCGAAAGAATAAAGAGAAAGCAAAACAAGACGAAGTAACATCTGAAGATTCATTTTTTACGGATTAAACAATCCAGACTTCATCAAATGGCAGAAAAAACAAAAAGATAAAGAAAATGCAAAAGAGTCGTCTACTGAAGATGTTCAATCACAATCCAGACTTCATCAAATGGCAGAAAAAACAAAAAGATAAAGAAAATGCAAAAGAGTCGTCTACTGAAGTTGTTCAATCACAAAGCAAGAAGAGATCATCAAAATCAAGAAACCAGAGAAGGAGAAGGAAAAATGCTAAATCTAAATTCACTCAGAATAAAAATCAAAATAATCAAACTCAAAGAACAAATCAATCTAATCAGTTTAAACCAGTGAAGTTTATGTCTGCGGGTACTTTTGATATGAACACAATTCCAGAAATCAAATCAAATTCAAAGAACAAATCTAATTTTGGTCTGAAAACAGGTTCAGTTCCAAAGTCTTCCGCTGTCAATAAAAGATTTGTATCTAAGGTGCCTAGGAATGGTGTTAATGAATAAAAGTCAAAACCCAAATTTCAAAAGAACAAACTCTCAAATCAAAAACAACAGATTAACTTTGTAACTCCTAAATCAAAAAAAGGATCAAATATGGCTTCCACGTCTAAGGTTAATCAACAGTTGTTTAAATTTCAACAAAGGTACTGTGAAATATGTGATATATACAATCATAAGACTGATGAATGTTTCTTTAACAGGTACTGTCACATTTGTGATATGAAAAACCATTCAATAGCTGATTGTTATTTCAACAAGTATTGTACCATTTATGATGAAAGAAATCACAAAACTAAGAATTGCTACTTCCGAAGGAACTCGCCAAGGAATGGATATGTAAATCCATAATTTCAAAGAAATCCAAGTGTTGGTTTTCAAAGATTGACAATACAACCTTCCTTAGGCTTGATATCTTTTTGAAGGATTGATTCTGATTGTGCTGATTCTTATGTTGTGAAAACAAAGCATTATAATCAAGGAAAATTCATTCCACGATATGTGAGAATGAACAATTCAAAGTTTGGTAATCAAAATTTTTCTAAAAATATTTCTTCTGATGGTTTGAATTACCTTGACGATGATCTTCAAAAATGTTACCATGCTTTACGGACTATGCAAATCAAAGATAATCAAAAAAATTTCAGAAACGAAATTGGTAAATTTAAACAGCAAAAGTAGCCTGATTTGAATAAGCTTAATTTTAAATAGTTTACCATTGTTGATAAATTTGGCAAGCCCAAGACCATATTGGCTTGGGTTAATAACTCAACTTAAATCTCTTTGAAATGCCGGTACGCCCAAGAAGACCTATTAACACGTGCTATGTTGATAGTGGGTGTAGCCGGCATATGACAGGCAATCATGCCTTACTTCAAGATTTTAAGTTAAAAGATGGTACCCATGTTGCATTCGGAGGTGATGCAGGTGGTAAAATAACAGGCGAAGGAACAGTGTCCAATGGGATTATTAGCTTTGATAAAGTCAACTATTATTCACAGTTGAACTTTAATCTTTTAAGTGTTTCCTAAATTTGTGACAAATATTACTCTGTTCTATTTGATGATTCTTTTTGTTATATTTTGAAGCCAGGTTTTCAGATAAGCAAAGAATGGGTAGTTTTCAAAGCTGTACGAGATCGAGATGTATACAAGTTACATATGTCTCAAGTAGATCCATCTACAGAAACAACATGCCTAATTGCTCAAGCATCAAATGTCAAAAGGCAGTTATGGCATAGACGTCTCGGGCATTCTATTTCAAGAACATGAACAAGCTTGTAGCAGGAAATCATGTAGTAGGTCTTCCAACATAGAAGTTTGCTACAACAGATCACTACTTAGCTTGTTTAAAAGGAAAGCAACACAGAGCATCTTATAAGCCCAAGCTGATAAACTCAAATTCCAAGCCTCTATAGTTGTTGCACATGGACCTATTCGGACCAACTAATGTGCAGAGTATTGGAAAGAAATCTTATTGTTTAGTTATCATTGATGACTTTACAAGATTTTCATGGGTTTTATTTTTGCATGATAAATCTGAAACTGCTGAATTGTTAAAAGATTTCATCATTAAAGTAGAAAATCAATTAGAACAAAAGGTAAAAGTTATCAAAAGTGATAATGGAACTGAATTTAAAAATTCTAATTTTGACATGTTTTGTGCAGAAAAAAGAATTGCTCGTCAGTTCAGTGCTCCTAGAACTCTACAACAAAATGGAGTTGCTGAAAGGAAATATAGAACTTTGATTGAGGCAGCACGTTCCATGTTAGCAGATGCAAAGATTCCAATTACTTCTGGGATGAAGCCATATCCACTGCATGTTTTGTACAGAATCGTACATTGCTTGTGAAAGATAAACAGAAAACTCCTTGTAAGTAGATGTTTGGCAGGAAACCTAATATAGATTTTCTTAAATCTTCTTGGTTGTCTAGTTTTGATTTTAAATTCAAGTAACCAGCTAGGAAAATTTGATGATGGATTTTTTGTTGGATATTCGTCGGTTTCAAAAGCCTTTAGAATTTATAACTCTAGGATGAATGTTATTCTTGAAACTTTTAATGTTAAATTTCTTGAAAACTCTTTTCCATCAGTTGCAAATGGTCCAGCTTGGTTGTTTGATTTAGATTCTTTGTCAAACTCTTTTAATTCTAACTTGTTTGACTCTCTAGGTGAGAAAAAGAAACAAGGAAGAGATCTTGGATCTTTCAGTGATGATTTTGATTCTGATGATATGGATGATTCTAGCCTAGATTACCCATTCTTTTCATTTGTTAAAGATCTTGTATTTTGTTCTGAATCTCATGATCAATCTCACTCTTAAAACGCACAAGAACATCCCTTTTCTAAAATTCCAATGTTTCACAACCTATTCCTAATGATGGTCCTGAAATTGTAAAACCTGAGTCCGGAACGTCAGCGGTTTCTGATGATGTAGTTGTTACTGATAATCTTGATTACTTTATCGACTACATACTTTGAAGTTATTGCATCAGCTTTCCGACTTGAACCAATCGAATCTGGATATTAATGTTCAAGGAAATGAGATTAAAACATCTCATATTCACAAGAACCATCCTACGTCTTAGATTATCGGTCCATTAAATGAGAGAACGACGAGAAGTAAATCAAAACAAGCAAACCTCTGCTTATACTCGTGTTTTCTATCTCAAATTGTTCCTAAAAACGTCACCGAAGTGTTAAACAGGATGTGTGGAAGCTTGTGGATTTACCCGAAGGAGAAAATGCCATAGCCACAAAATGTTTGTTCAGAAACAAGTTAGACGATTGGGGAATTGTTGTTCATAACAAAGCGAGACTTGTTGCACAAGGTTACACCCAAGAAGAAGGTATAGATTATGATGAAGTATTTGCTCTAGTTATAAGACTTGAATCAATTAATGTCTTCCTGTCTTATGCATCATTCCTGAAATTCAAGGTGTATCAGATGGACACTAAAGGTGCTTTCTTATATGGACCAATCACTGATGATGTGTATGTCAAGCAACCTCCAGGTTTTGAAGATTCAGAATATCCTTATCGTGTGTACAAGCTTAGTAAAGCATTGTATGGTCTCCATAAAGCTCCTAAAATTTTGTATGAAACGTTATCACAATATTTTATCCAGCATGGATACAAGCGAGGGAAAATTGATCCTACTTTGTTTATAAAGAAGGATGCTAATGATCTTTTATGTCTTCAAGTGTATGTTGATGATATCATATTCGGTTCTACAAGTCCAAAATTATGCAATGAATTTGAAGAAATCATGAAGTCTCTTTTCCAAATGAGTTCTATGGGAGAAATTAACTTCTTTCTTGGTCTTCAAGTGCAGTCTGCAGATGGAATGTTTATTAATCAGGAGAAATTCATTGACAAACTCTTGAAGAAATTTAAATTGCAAGATTGTCAATCCAACAGAACTCTAGCGGCGTAAATACCAAGATTGAACCTGATCCGAAAGGAAAATCAGTTGACCAAATTCTATATAGATCTATGATTGGTTCTTTGATGTATTTTACTGCATCTAGACCTGATATAATGTATGCTGTTTGTGTTTATGCAAGGTACCAATCTGACCCGAAGGAATCTCACCTAATGAATGTTAAACGAATATTCAGGTATCTCAAAGGAAAACCGGCTTTAGGGTTGTGGTAACCTTATGAAGGAAAGTTCGAGTTACATGGATATACAGATAGTGATTATGGAGGACATTGCCAAGATCATAAATCTACGACGGGTGGTTATCAGTTTTTAGGTCCCAGATTAGTCTCGTGGCAATGTAAGAAACAAATAAATGTCTCCGTTTCAACCACAGAAGCTGAGTACATAGCTAATTCAGAAGGATGTTCTCAAATCCTTTGGTTACAAAACCAACTATTGGATTACGGGTTCAATTTTCTTAAAACTCCTATTTACATTGATAACACTGCTGCTATATTTATTACAGCTAATTCTGCTCAGCACTCAAAAACAAAGCATATTGAAATTCGATATCATTTTCTCAGAGATAACTCTGAAAAAGGTTTAATCATTTTGATTCAAATTACAACTGAAAAATAGTTGGCTGACCTATTTACAAAAGCCTTTTTACCAGGTCGTTTTGAGTATTTGCTTGAGCCAATTGGATTTATTAACCATGTTTAAAACTGATTTTGAGTAATTGAGTTGTCTGGATCATAAAAATGAAAAGAACCCTCCTTTAGCTGAATAAGAAGATTTGTATAGAAAACTATCAAAGTTAACTGCCTGATTGTATATATTGTGTGTGCATGTTTAATAGAAAATGAAAAAGTAAATACAAAAATAGAAAATTACAAAATCAAAAGAGAAAAGTATAAAACAAAAACCCACAAAAATAGAGTTTTTTTTGTTACTTAATTATTTAGGACTGAATCTGTCTTTGCAATTTGTGAGAAATGATAGATACATTAGTTCTGATTAGTTGCATACTACGCTCGCTTCTAAAGTATGACGTGATAAGATATGATGTGCAGGTAAGCTCATATAATTATACTGAAAAAGTAAATTCTTGTGATCAAACTAAATCAATAATGCATTCATGTTTGTCCATTTTAGTACCAATGAGTAGTGTTGACTTCTCAGGTTGATTGCTTGTAAAGTGACAAACTCACACCTGGTGGCGATATGAACAACCATGAGCTCTAATTATTTAAAGCATCTATTCACTTCTCTGTTATGAGTCATCATAGACCTGAAGTGATGAGATATCCTTTGTTGTAAGTCATTATAGACCTGGATATTCTCACTTGATGCAAAAGATGCCACTATGCACAACCTAAACATGACATCTGGTTATAAGTATAGGTCAGGTTAATAAGTTGAGAAAAGTGCTTTCTTGCATATCTTGATGAGAGTTAAGCTCTCTAAGTCTAAGTGTGACTTACATAATGTCATATCTAATGGTACCTTAATCAATCCAAGAATTGAAAAAATAAGTCTGCCGATTATCTTGCCAAAAGCACTCATTTTCTGTCCTTAGATCTCGTGTCTCCTCTGCTAACGGAACGCTGACCTGGAACATACTTGATCAGGATTTAATCACTGTCAATCACTATCCATCATTTTATTTTATTTTACTGTGCCGATCTTAACTGATATGATCTCACTACAGGCATGTGATTCAATTGCATATAGTAGATTTTTCTTATGCTTTAATTTTGATTTTTGCATGATTTTCTATGTGCAGGCATGTTGATAATGATTAGTTTGCTCTACATGCAAAATAAAAGAAACTTCTATGTTTGTGAACTTAAAAGTTTAGGGGGAGTAAAAATGTAAAAGAGAAAATCAATGAAAAGTGTCAAATGTGAAAAAGAAATAAAAAAAAGTTAAGTTAAGTGCTTTGGATGGAAAGGATGAAGCTGAAATTCTAGCATGTGTGTGTTTGATATGATGAAAAAATGAACCTAAAATGAATTCAAAATAAGTGGAAAAGCTTCTTGCAAACAAAACATGACTATTTGTGTTGTAAAAATTTCAAAATAGAGACTAAAATGACGGGAAAGTGTTTGAAAAATTAAAACATTTGATTCAAAGTGTT
The DNA here is from genome assembly GCA_025506505.1 of Flaveria sonorensis. Lineage (NCBI taxonomy): Eukaryota > Viridiplantae > Streptophyta > Magnoliopsida > Asterales > Asteraceae > Flaveria > Flaveria sonorensis. The sequence continues at coordinate 39,470,907 of CM046432.1, forward strand.
TTTCAAAATGTGCTTGGTGGTGTTTGAATTGAAAATTCATGTTGATAAAATGAAAATATGAGTTTCAATTGATTTGTTGGGTTTTTAAACAAAAACAATTTGATTGTTAAATTTGAGGGTAAGTAATGTAAATTTTGGGTGATAGTCAAAATTTGACTAAGTGTCAAGACAATGTGCGTGAACAGTGCTAATGTGCATAAACAGTGTTCAGATAGATATTGTGAAAATTTCCAAGTGTCAGACTCATGGAAGGTTTCTCATGCGCCTGAATAGTGCTCAGAAGTCTAAATCAGGAGTATGACGAATTTCAGAAATTTGTACAAGTGTTAAGCGTTTTGTTTAAGTACATGCGCCTAAACAGTTGTCATGTTGTTGAAAATGATTAAGTGTTTGGCGTATCAACTTATGCTCATGCGCCTGAATAGTTTTAGACTTTCCAAGTGGTTATACGTTTAAAGGTGATGTTTACTCCAAGTGTTAGGCGTTTCATCAAGTCTCAAGCGCCTGAACAGTGCCCAAGCGACTGACAGTGCTCATGCGTCCGAAGATTTAGTGTGAAACTTAGCCTCATGTGCATTCACAGTGCTCATGCGTTTGAAAATTTAGTGTGAAATCTAGTCTCATGTGCTTTCACAGTGCTCATGCGCCTCAGAATTTTTACACTTATATATATTCAACACTTGTAGTTCTCATTCATTCATTCACAAACTCAAACACTCTGATTCACATATTCTCACACCCGATACATTCATTCACACAACATTCGATTGTTACTTGTTAATCCTTGTGATATATAGGTATATTCATTGAATCTAAACATCATGTTGATCTTAAAACATCTGATTTCATTCCCTATTTCAAACTTTGATTAGGCGTTTGAACTCTATTGAGGCATTCGAACCCTAGGTGTTCATAAATTTGAAATTTGTGATTTAAATATGTTACGATAACTGAAATTGAACATCAAATGAGTGTTATAACATGTTTTCGAACAGATTGTGAGAGTCAAATCCCAATTTCATCAGAATGTATTCTTGATGATTCATTGTTCATTAGTTGGTGTTTAAAAACAAGAAATTAACAATCAGTTCATAATTTTGCATCAAAATTGTTATGTTAATCATCATAATTCATCTATTCAACTAAAATTGAGAAGATTTTAATTGGTTTAGTGTACTTTAAATCACCTGAACTTAAATTTGAATGTGCTCTACTCTTGATAGAGTGTGTTCAACACTTAGAAAAATTAAGTGTAAAAACAAATTGGTTTAAAATTTAAAATGATCTAATTCAATTGAAATTCAAATCAATTTTCATGTTTCATGGTTCATTAATAGATTTAATCATAAATTGTGTTGCATCAACATTGTAACCAGTACATACTCTGTTCATGTAATAGGTTGTACAAAACACTTAGAAATTTTTAAGTGTTATTGGTTCAAAATTGATAACACACAATATGATTGAAATCAATGTTATTCAAATGTGATTAACATTTTGTTCTATGTATACAGATGGTAGATCTTAAATTTGAGCCAAAGCATAACATAGCAGTCTTTCTTAATGAGGATGTTCGTGAAGCTGTTGGTTATGAAGAAATGATAAGATTTCTATTGAGAACAAAGTATGTGTGTGCCATGTGTGCTCAACCAGTTATATATGCTCGTCTCATCAAAAGATTTTGGAGTACTGCTGAAATTGCAAGAGATGATGAAGGAAGGAAAGTTGTTAGAAGTTTTATCACAAACTATCGTATGATTGAAGTCTCTAAGCAGTCAATTAGAGAAGCTCCAAGACTTGGTGATAATGATCCTGAAGATTTGGCTGAACTCACTTTTAATGAGTGTAGAGACACATTTTTAGCCATGGGACATCCAGATCACTTTCCTAAGAAACAGTTCTTCAGAGCAAGAGTATATAACCATTGGAAACTCCTATGTTATATCTTTCAACATGGTATGTCTAAGAGAAGTGCAGGATGGAATTCATTCCCTGTAGACATTGCTTCTCCTATTGTAGCCATTGCCACAAACAGAAGATTTAATATGGCAAAATAGATCATGAATGGCTTTATTTTTAATTTGGAGAAAGGTTAGGAACAAATACTTGATGTATCCTATAATTCTTTAGCTGATTATTAATGAAGAGTATCCTGATTTCCATGCTTATAGAGTAAGTGGAGAAAATTTAATTTTGGAGCACATGACTGAAACTGTATACAAAAGACTTGTTATCGTGACTGGTGCTCAGAATGTTCAAATGTTTGATTACATGAGAGCGGTAGCAAGAGATGATGTGAACATATATGAAAATCATTTTCATTTGATTGATGATGAACCAATTGATCTAAATGATTTGATTGCAGAAGTTCCTCAAGGACTTTTTGAGTCTTAAGCTGAGGATGATGATGATGATAATGAAGGTGATGATGAATCTAAAGATGAAGGATGTTCGTCTTCAAGTGATGTTAATGATGATGATAATGTTGGAGGTAATGAAGTTGAAGAAGTTAATGATGATGTAGTTGTTAGAGAAGTTAAAGAAGTTAATGATATAGTTGTTACAGAAGTTGAAGAAGTTGATAATCTGAATGAAGATGTTCATAATGTTAATGATTCAATAGATGCGAATGAAGAAAATGATGAAGCCAATGTACAACAACAAAAGGAGTGTGATCATCAAAATGTTGATACATTTGAGCCTGTTGTACCAGATGAAGGTGAAAGATCAAATCAATATGATACAGTTCTCATTGAGGAATTGAACACTGAGCAGATAATAGAAGCTTTAAAAGAAGAGAACATCAATCAGCTTAAGATGATCGAGCAGCTGAAAGATAAAAATAATCAATTAAAAGCAGAATCTTTAAAGAAAGACTTGAAGATTGTTGAGCTTGAAGAAGTTCAAGAAATGAACGTAAAGAACTTTGATGTTTTACTCAGAGATTATGATTTGACGGAAGAAAAATACAAGAAGTTGAAAGAAGATTATGACATGTTGAAAGAAGAACTTGAAATTATGAAAGAAAGCTTAAAATCTCAATCTTCACAATCACAAGAAAAAGACCATTTAATTTCAGAGAAAGAGGTTATCCCTGAAGTTCAATCTACTGAAGTTAAAAGATTATCTGAGGCAGTGAAAGGAAAACGAAAGATAGATGAATCTGATATTCAGGTATTGGCTAAATCATCATCTAACCCTCCTTCAAAGATGCTAAAAATTGTTTCTGAAACTCGTAAACAGTTTAAAAGTCATTTTTGATTATAGGTTTGTTTTATTTTTATATGTTTGAATCTAATCTGTTTTTCTTATGCAGTGAATGTAGGTCATTCTTCTTTACAGGAAATTGCAGAAGCAGACATACAATAGCAAATTAGAGCACTGGATAACTGAGATCCAGAGTTTTTAGATGCCTGGTATGATGAAGTATTGGAGGAAGAAGATGTTGCTGAAGCTGCATATTCACCGATTGAAGCTGTCACTGAAGACATCCCTTTAGACATTGATGACAGATACAATTATCTGGTCAAGAACAAATACAATCGTGTATTTTTGGATGGTCAAACAGTTTCACAAACAAATGAAGAGTATGAGAAATGCATTATAGCAGAGTCAACAGCTCCGGTTGATCCAGATGAAATAGTTATGGAACATGGAGAGTGGAATCCGATGCAAGAAAGTATTAACATTGAAGACCTTCTTGCATCTGAATTGCATCATCCTGATCCTTAAAACATGAAAACTATTAAGCTTAGGCTGTGGTTATAATCAAGGAATTATCCAAGAAAGAGATTAAACAGATTGCAAATTGAGTCTCTAAGAAATTTGGCCAAAAGTTTTCAAGAGACAGAAAAGCAAAACAAGAAAATGATTGTGCTTGACATGGATAATCCATAATATTTGGAGATTGCGAAGAGAACTAGAATCTTAAAGCCTCAAGAAATAAAAGAAATGGAGTTAGTGAAAAGTAGTCATGAAATAAGAAAAGAATTGATTGAGATGTTCCCAGAGACAGAGAACAAGCAAACCAAGTCTCGGTTGAACAGAAACAACTATGGAATAAGGCAAGAACTGCAGGAGATTTAGTCTGGAATGTACTGCAAAAAGGCCAATCCATTTCTGAATTGCTTAATGCAATGATTGTGCCGGATAAGATAAAGAATGTCAAGATAGTTGCCTGGAAGTATGATGAGATTTTTGATGCCTTTGTAATCAAACGTATAAATGCCATTTATGATGTTTATCATTTTTACACAAGCATCATAGCTTTGCCAGTGCAAGATCTCAAGGAGTTAAATAAGTTGCCTCTGATCAACCCTACCAAGTCAATTCGAAGTGGAAATTTTGTTAAACTTCTAAATCAATGCATTACTAGAATGGACTCTTATCTTAAAACCAGATGTGATCAAGAAGACAAAGATTATTTCAAGTCATTAAAAAAGCAAAAGAAAGGTGGCTGCTTATCCAGAAGAAGAAGAATAGTTTTTGGATGCGTATAGTGATCAGTATTTTGAAAAGTTCACTAACCCGGGCTTGAAGGTGATAGATGGCACTCAACATCAAAACCAATTTTGAGATGGTTTTATCATGCTGACTAATTCCAGTTGAAGCTACTTCGAAACTTAGAAGATTGGGATCAAGATATGATTTCATTATTTAGAGTTTTTGAGCTTAAACTTCTACATCCAAGTTATATCTCTTTTTTGTCTATCCAGAAGTTTGATCGTGTTGCGTCCAAAAGTTACAGAAAATGATAGAAAATATTTTATGACAATTATTAAGGTAATGGATGCTGCAATGGAGCAAATTTCATTGAGAAAAGCTCTAGCATTTACTAACATTTTAAAGAAAGATATAAAGTCTATTGATTTTATGAGAATTTCAAGCAAAGGCGTGTTGGAAATTCATTCTCACGATCATCCTAAACCTTTTGAGTTCTAAGCGAACATAGATATTGTAGGTCTGACAAAAGAAACTTTGGATGTAATGGACAAGATGGAGATTAAAACAAACGAGTCAAAGCCTGAGCAAGCCATACTTGAAAAGAAATTCAAGTCATCTATAAAGAAAGCATTGCGTGAATTGGAGCTTTACAAAGAAAAGCCGGTGTTCAAGATTAACAAAGAAACAGAAGAATTAAATAAAGACTGAAGACAATGTGAATCTTAGGGGGAGTATTGTTAGAGCTCTTAGAAGATTAACATTTTGTCTTTTGAGTTTTGTCATAGTATAGGGACTTATTTTGTAAATATATGTTCCTTGTTTTTCTTTGATAGTATAAATAGAATAGTTTATGTGTTGTGTAGTAGACCTAGAGAACGAAACAGTTTGAACAGATTGAACCACTGTAACTCACTCTTACACTTTGTATCCTAATCTTTTGCTATCAATAAAATCTATGAATTTTTGATGTAATTGCTTGTTTTTGAATACTTAGTGTTTGAATTGATCATTGCATTATGATATCATCACAGATCGGTCCATTTTGAACCTATCAAATGTTCTCATTTGAAACTTGTAATAACGATGTATTTCTTGGCAAAAGTTATTATTAATGCATGAAATGGTTTTTGTTTAACTATTCCGCTTCCATGTTTTCTTACTTCAATGTATTTTAATGTGTAACGTGCTACGAATAACCAACTGTGGGGTTTCCTGGGATCGGGGCCTTACAAGTTGGTATCAGAGCCAAAGTTTAAGAGAATTGGGTAAATTATTTTCAAAAGCTAAACTTAAACTGAAAATGAGACCAAATGGAGGGATGCCAGCCCAAGTAGCCACGTGCCATCAGGTAATTTTCTAAAGTTAACCGGTATTATGTGCGTGTGCTATCTGATTTACGTGCTTAGTAGATTTGGATGCTGATGTAGTCAGGATAGGAAATGCTTGGGGAATGATGAGTAAAGTAAGTGGCTAATCACAACTGGTAACTGTAATTAATGACTTACTATTCTTGACATAATCTGAGCTATTACCTTGAATGACCTTGTTGGTTTTTGAATGTTATAGGAAGTAGATTTTATGGTGGGTAGAAAATCTGGGAAGGCAACCCGAGGTCGTGCTCGTAACGGGCGTACTACTGGGCCACGTGTCACCAGGAGCAAAGCTAAGGCTCTCGAGACAGTTCATGAGGATACAGATCTCCATAGCCACCAAGAGGGTGAAGGATAATCTACACTCAAATCTACGGTGAAGGAAGCTATTGCTGACGAGGTCTATAAGATCATGCAGAATGTGTTGCCTTTGGTGGTGACTAAAGTGTTGAAGGCTGTAAAGGATGGGGAAAGAGCTGAGGATACAGGGAAGAAGGAGGAGAGGAAATTAAGAAAGTCCACTGAAAGGACTAAGGAAGCTGAAGAAGAGCCATCTAGCCCAAAGGTGGTAATTCATGATGATGATGGAGAGGAGGAGAAGGAGACTGCTAAGGGGTGCAGCTATGGGGTGTTTCAGAGATGCAAACCCTGACCTTCGACTTTAATGGCAATGCTACTACTGCTCACCGTTGGGTTCGAGAGATGGAAGCAGTCCTGGACATCAGTGAATATCGGGAGGATCAGATGTGAAGTTTGCTTCCCACTCTTTTGTTGACTCGCCACTATGCTAGTGGGACAACATTGTCCAGGCCAAGGGAAAATGATCTATAGCAAAAATGATTTGGTTGGATTTAAAGGAGCTGGTGCTGGAGGAGTATTGTCCATATCGAGAGTTGGACAAAATTGAGAAGGAGTTCTTGCATTTGGAGGCCGGGAACATGACTCATAAAGAGTACACCTCCAAAGATCAATGAACTTGCAAGACTTGTGCCAGATATGGTAACTCTAGTGTCCAAGAAATTTAAGATATACATGCAAGGTTTGTTTGTGGAAATTAGGAGGAACATGATAGCCGCTAGACCGAGCACATTCAGGTCAGTGGTAGATTTAGCGGGGAGATTGTATGATGAGAGGGACCTGGTGCCAGCTCAAAGGAAGATCGAGAGGAGTTGGAATAAGAATGGTAATGGAAAGAGGTTCAGGAATGACAACTATGGAATTAGGGAGAAGAAAATGAGGGTTGACGATCGTCGCCTAGAAAAGAGGAAAGAGGAAGGGTAATGATCGAAGGGAATGTAGGAAGTGTGGGAAGAGTCGCATGGGTGAATGTAGAGTGGGGATGAATAGGTGTTTTAGGTGTGGGGGCGATGGCCATTAGGCTAAGGAGTATAGAGTATCGAGATGCTACCAATGCGGAGAGGTAGGCCACTTTGGCCGGGATTGCAAGAAGGGTGGAGCAAGAAGCTCAGGGACCCAGACGATGGGGGAGAAAGGGAAGGGTGAGAGCACCAAATAAAAGGCAAGGGCATTCAACATGACCCGAGAAGAAGCCAGAGTGGACCTTGAAGTAGTTTCAAGTATGTTTTCGGTAAACCAATTGTATGCTTCTGTGCTCTTCGATTCGGGTGCTAGTGGAGCTTTGTATCTGCTGCCTTTTGTCGTGTAATGCATGGTAAGAGTAGGAAGATAGATGTGCCTTTCCATGTAGAGACAACAATAGGAAAATCTACCAAAGTGACTGATATGATTGACTATTGCCTCATAGAATTGGACGGTCATAGGTTTCCTGCTAGATTGTGTATGATCGCCCTACGAGGTTTTGATATGGGGTTAGGAATGGATTGTTTGGCAACCTATGAAGTGAATATTGTGTGTCAAAAGAAGATGATTCGTCTGATTGCGCCCGACGGCAGTTTGGTTATGGTTCATGGGGACAAGGAATGCATGACTCCGTGAGTGATATCTATGATCACAACAGAGAAGTTTATAAGGCATGGATGTGATGCCTATCTAGCCTATGTGAAGCATATGGATGCGATATTACCACGATTGTCGAACATACAGGTCGTGTGTGATTTCCCAGACGTGTTCCCGGAGGATCTATCAGGTCTGCCACCTGACCGCTAGATTGAGTTCCAAATTGATATGATACCTGGTGCCCAACCTGTTGCTAAGGCGCCGTATCGTCTAGCTCCCTCTGAGATGAAAGAACTGATGACTCAGCTGTAAGAGTTGCTAGATAAGGGGTTCATTCGATCGGGTAACTCTCCATGGGGTTCTGTGGTCTTATTTGTAAAGAAGAAGGACGGTAGTATGAGGATAGGCATCGATTACCGTGAGCTAACCAAGTTGACTATGAAGAACCGCTATCAGTTACCGAGGATTGATGACCTGTTCGATCAGCTCTAAGGCGCCAGTTGGTTCTTGAGGATAGACCTTCGATCTGGATACCATCAGCTAAAGGTGAAGGAGCAGGATATTCCTAAGACAGTTTTTCGTACGCGTTATGGACACTATGAATTTCTCGTGATGTCTTTTGGTTTAACCAATGCGCCAGCTGCTTTTATGGATTTGATGAATCGGATGTGTCGACCCATGCTGGATAAATTAGTGATCGTGTTTATTGATGACATCCTGATTTATTCGAAGTGCGAAGAAGAACATGCTACTCACATCCGTGAGGTGTTCGAGACGATTAGAAGAGAGAAGTTGTATGCCAAGTTCTCTAAATGCACGTTCTGGTTATGAGAGGTTCAGTTTTTAGGTCATGTGGTTAATCCTGAAGGGATTATGGTAGACCCGACAAAAGTTGAAGCGGTGATGCAATGGAAGCCCCCAAAGAAGCCATCCGAGATCCATAGTTTCTTGGGTTTGGCGGGCTATTACAGAAGACTCATCCAAGACTTCTCCAAGATAGCTTCACCATTGACCAAGTTGACCCGTAAAGATGTGATGTTCGTATGGGGTCTAGAGCAGGAGAATGCTTTCGAAGAGCTAAAGACAAGATTGACTCAAGCTCCTGTCTTGACGTTGCCCGAAGACTTGGTGGTCTATTCGGATGCTACTTATTCGGGATTGGGTTGCATGTTGATGCAACGGGGGAAAGTTATAGCCTATGCATCCCAACAGTTGTAGATCCTTAAGGCTAACTACCATACTTATGATTTGGAGTTGGCGGCTGTGGTATTTGCATTGAAGATTTGGAGGCACTACTTGTACAGGACGAGTGCACCATCTACGCTGATCATAAAAGCTTGAAGTATTTCTTCAAGCAAAAGGATCTTAACATGAGGAAAAGAAGGTGGTTAGAGTTGATCAAGGATTATGATTACAAAATCCACTATCATCTGGGCAAGGCGAATATGGTGGCTGATGCCCTCAGTCGAAAGGAAAGACCTGAACCAATTCGGGTGAAGGCTTGCTAACTGGTTGTGATACCCAATGTCATGGGTCAGATCAAAAAGTTCCAAGAGGAGGTGTTGAAGGATGATAGGATCAACTCTGAATGGATGAAGAAGCAGGTAACGGATTTAGGGGAGAACACCATTGGTGTTAGAACCCTATCCGGGCTAATGTAGATTCCTCGTTATGGGGGTCTTAGGGGAAGGATTATGGATGAAGCTCACAAAACATGGTATTCCATCCATCCTGGTGCTACAAAGATGTATCATGATCTGAAGAAAGATTATTGGTGGCCAGGGATGAAGCGTGACGTAGTGGAGTACGTGAGTAAGTGTCTGAATTGCTTGCAAGTGAAGGCAGAGCATCAGAAACCATACGGGAAGATCAAACCTTTGGATATACCCGAATGGAAGTGGGAACACAACAACATGGACTTTATTATGAAATTGCCTCGTATGGCGATAGGATGTGATACCATTTGGGTGATTATAGACCGCTTGATGAAGAGTGCTCACTTCTTGCCAATCCGAGAGACTTACTTGTCAGAAAGGTTGGCAGAGCTATTCATCAAGGAGAATGTAACTCGTCATGGCATGTTGGTGTCTATTGTTTCTGATAGGGACACTCGGTTCATGTCCAAGTTCTGGAAGAAATTTCATGATGTAATGGGTACGATGATACATATTAGCACAGCTTACCACCCTCAGACAGACGGTCAATCAGAACGGACCATTCAGACCTTGGAGGACATGCTCCGGGCATGCATTATTGATTTGGGTAGAAGTTGGGATGAACACCTACTGTTGGTAGAGTTCTTCAACAACAATAGTTATCATGCCAGTATAGGCATGCCACCATTCAAAATGTTGTATGGGAGATGATGAAGAACCCCGTTATGTTGGGGTGATATCAGGAAGAAGGAGTTGGGAATTATCGAGATCATTAAGGCCACGCCGGAGAAGTTGGAAAAGATCAAGGCTTTTATGAAGGCAGCAAAGGACCGGCAGAAGTCCTACACTGATAAGAGAAGGAGGCCAATTGAGTTCCAAGTAGGATATAAGGTAATGTTGAAAGTATCTCCTTGGAAGGGGGTTATCAGGTTTCGAAAGCGAGGGAAGTTGAGCCCAAGGTATATCAGGCCATTCAAAATCATTGCCAGATTTGGTGAAGTGGCATATAGGCTGGAACTTCCCGATGAGCTGCATGGGATTCATTCTACATTCCATGTATCTCACTTACAGAAGTGTTTGGTGGAAGGTGATATTGTTATCCTTCTCATGGACATCAAGGTTGATGAAAGGTTGAATTACATGGAACAACCAGTGGCTATTTTGGACCGGAAGGAGAAACGGTTAAGGATGAAAGTGGTTAGTCAAGTAAAGGTGCAATGGAAGCATCGCAAGGGATCAGAGGCCATGTGGGAGTCAGAGGAAGAAATAAGAAGGCACTACCCAGATCTTTTTAAGGAGTGACAGGTTTCGGGGACAAAACCTATATAAGAGGGGTGGAATTGCAACACCCAGAAATTTCAAAAAAAAAAGAAAAAGAAAAGAAAAGTAAGGGAGCAAACGGGATTTTATTTCAAAAAGTAAGGGTTAAAAGTGTACAAAGGCCAAACCTGCCCATAATGGTGTTTAAAAAGAAAATGGCCTCCCATACCCTCTCTCCCATTCATTCAACCTTCGACTAGAGAGAGAGAAAAGACTCCCACCGGTTCTAGAGTGAGAAAGTAGAAGAAATCTTCAAAAGGTAAGATTTTAAGGTATTTTCTTCTTAGTTTCAGTCAGGTTCAAGCTTCTGGACCAATTTCTATGTGTTTAGTTGCTTGGTTTCGTGTGTTTAGGTGTTAGAACTCAAGGTTTGCTCTCAGGTTTGTTGTGTTTGGCTTGAAGGTTGTTTAAGGTGAGTTTTATATCCCCTCTTTTACATGTTTTCTACTTGTTTGGGGCTAATATATGTATTACAAAGATGTTTCTTAAACAAAAATTATGTTTTTCATGAAAATGATAACTTTATATGAATATTACATGTGTTTCCATGATCCTGTGATGATAAATGAGTGTACTAAATGTGAATCTGATAGATCTATGCTAAGCACAAGTTTAGAAGTGTTGTATGGAACTAGAATTTGCATAAGCAGAACATAAGTATTTGGATGACTGTCCGCTACTTTAAATGTCTGCTGTGGACACTTAGGAGGATTATTCATGCCGTCCACTATGGACATTGTTTGCCTGTTATGGACACTTAAGGTATTCATGTATGTCTGTTGTGGACACCTAAGTGCATAACTCATCCACTGTGAAACTTAGTCATCAGCTGTAATGCCTTAGTATTCCTTAGTCATCCGCTATGGACTTTAACTGTCTTTTGTGGACACTTAAGTGTTTAATTCATCCGTTGTGGACTTTGGTCGTCCGCTGTGGACTTTGGCTGTCCGCTGTGGACACTTTTAACTCATCTACTATGGACTTTGGTCGTCCATTGTGGACTTTGGTTGTCCACTGTGGACACTTAAGTGTTTAACTTATCCGGTGTGGACTTTGGTCATCCGATGTGGACTTTGGCTGTCCGCTGTGGTCACTTAGCATTTAAGTAATCCGTTGTATACCTATTTCATGCGCTGTGAACACTTAGGTTATTTTGAAATTTTGGGAATCGAAATTAAGTGTCTGGTACTTATGTTTTAATGGGATATCATGTTTATTTAATGTTTCTAATGCTTTATTTTCTTATGGGCTACTGTTATGATTATGAATATTTCATGTTATGTGATATTAATGACCGGATACCTTAAAAGTATTATTCATAAACAAGTGGTCACAAAGGAATTAAAGAAAGACAGTGGAACTTAATGAATGTTACCCCCGGGCCCGTATGATGATTCGAAAGCCTTGCAAGCAAAATGAATGGAGGTTCACGACCCTGGGTGTCATTTGCTCAACTGATGTGTAGCTATTTCAGCCCAAAGGATGCACATCTGGGGTCTAATCCTTGTGATTGACCAATGAACGAATGGGACCCGTATTCATGAGAAGGCTTCGTGCCTAGCAGTGTGGGTCAACTGTCAGGGGTTAGCCACCATGATAAACGTGTACTGGTAGGGGTTCGGCATCTGTTGCCAACCAACAATGTAAGCTATTGCTTTGTGTAATCCTAGTTAATGAAAGAGAAAGATAGTGAAAGAAAGAAAGATAATGAATCTCCTAGCAGATGGTTATGTATAATGATGGATAAACACCAAGTGAAGCTTACAAAATGTATAGTTTCTATATTATCAAAACTTGAACTCACTCAGCAACGCTGATTTCTTATATGCATATCAGTTGGCATGTAATGATGTTGATGGGGGTGGCACGAGGTTGAAGCTACTTGGCAAATAAAGACGGGCATCCATGTTATGCAGAAATGAGATTTTTGTCTTGTAATACAACTAAATGTTCTCATTTGAAAATTGTAACAACGATGTATTTCTTGGCAAAATTTATTATTAATGCATGAAATGGTTTTTGTTTAACTATTTTGCTTCCATGTTTTCTTACTTCAATGTATTCTAATGTGTAATGTGCTATGAATAACCAACTTTGGGTTTCCCGTGATCGGGGCCTTACATCTTCGTCTTGATTATCATTGTTGACAGAGAGATCTTCAAATGGTACTTTGAATTGTATCAATTGTATCAACTTGAGTAGAAGAGTAACTCTAATCAGAAACCTGTGAAACTTGTTCAACAACTAGATCTGAATGAGATAAATCAGCTTCAGAAACAGAATGTGGAGCAGTTGCAATATTTGAAGAAGAAGGTATATCTGAAGATAGTCCAGTTGCTAGAGAAGGAATAAATCCAATATCATCAGCAAAAATATCCTGAATTGAGGATGTCAAAGGTGGATTAGCAGTAGACACAACAAATGATCAATTAAATGTTTCAAATAAAGAAGCATAATCATAGACCCATGAAGGTGCAGAACCTGTATCTGTTTTGTTAGATTCATGCCAATCAATATCAAATGACTCAGTTATTTGTTTAGATCTTTTATTATAAAGCCTATATGCTACTTTGTTGGCTGAATATCAAATAAAATAACATTCATTAGCTTTTTCATCAAATTTTGATTTAGGATTAGATGTGTTTAACAAAGTACAACAACATCCAAACATTTTGAAATATTTTGACAGGATAAGTGATCTAAGTTTGATCAATTAGAGTTGAATCGCAGCAGAATTAGAACAAGAATTAGACAAATATAGCAAGAACACAATAGATATTCAATGGAACAGTACACGGTTATAGAGAAAGAGGGTTTTCTGCAAAAGGGATAATATCATTCATGCACAAATGCTTCGGTATGGCGGCCGCTAAGCTTTACTAAGCTGCGCTAAGCTTCGCAGGTTACAATTAGGTCAACATTCCTTATATAAAGGAATGTGATGTCTGCTGATGTCACTTGATAGTGACATCTAACAGAATTATTACAAACAACTAAAAGTAAGCAAACTACTGACACAACAACTGAGAACATCTCAGAGTATGCTAAGTACAAGATGAAACTAAAACTACTGAAACTACAAGTACTGAAAGGAAAATATAACTACTGAAAGGAAACCATCACAACTACTGAAGAGGTCTTCTTCAGCTGTTGTGACAACATCTGAAACTTGGTCTTCAGTCTTTGTCTTCAGCTTTTGTCTTCAGACTTTGTCTTCAGTTCTTTAGCTTCAGACTTTGTCTTCAGCTTTTTCACTTCAGACTTTGTCTTCAGCTCTTTCACTTTAGACTTTGTCTTCAGACCTTGTTATCAGTTGATGTCTTCAGCTGTTGCAGACTACTTCAGTTGTTGTAATGTCTGTGGGACTTAAAGGTTTTTCTGATCAGGCTCATTGGTTCTTTTGGTCCAACAAACTCCCCCTGAACCAATGCAGCCAAAACCTTTAAGCTTATTGAGGTCCCACTTATTCTTGGCAGAAATACTCTCTTGATCAGCTTCAGAGATATCAGATAAGCACAGGCCAGGGAACAGGTTTCAGTAGATGTGAATGTCAAAGGATGGAAGGGAACTCTGTCTTGGGGAACTGGACACAGAGCTGTTATCCCAACCATGAAAGCTACTTCCCATTTATGAGTATATAAGACTCTCTGACGTAGGCCTCAAGGAGAACAACTTGTTCCTCCTTAGTGAGTTCATCTGCTTCTCCTTCGAAGAAGAACTCTGGGCCATAGTACTCTGATAGGTACTTTACTGTCTTTCCATTTTCCAACTCAACAGTTGTTATCTCTCTGTAAGGAAATTCATCTGGGTGAGTCCCTTCTAATAACAACTGGAGTTCATTTTTCTTGATCTCTTCAAGCCTCTTGTATAACAACCCCTTCTTGACCATTTTGTTCTCCATTAGAGTTTGAGGGGTCATCTTTGACTTGTAGGCTCTCTTGAAGTCTTCAAGTATCTCCCAGGGTGAGACTACAATGGCCAACATAATAACAGCATCTATGGTCTTTCTCACTTGGCCATTGTATCTACTTTGTATGGATTTCTTATGAATTCTAGAACTAACCCTGGGGTCTGGCCAAATCCTTACTCTCTCCTTTTGATATTGAAAGGTATGCCTGAGAGCATACAGCCTTTGAGCGTGTTTCTTCATGGCTTGTATAGATGATGACTGAGGAAACTCTTTGTCAACCATCTTCAAAAGTTGCTCATCGTGCTGTTTCTGCTGTTCTTCTTCTTCAATCTTAACTTTCACCATTTGCCTCTGAAAGTCTGGTGTGATCATTTGTTGACTTCTGGGCTCAGGTATTTTTAGAACAGCAGAGATTGGCAGACTGTCTTCTTCATCATCTTCTTCTTCTTATTCTTCCATCCTCAACACCCTTCTCCTCCTTCTGGGTGCATCATTGGATGTGGTTTGAGGTGGTTTTTGGGGTAAGGGAGTTGGTTTTGAGGGTTGAGTTGGTTTAAGTTTAGGTTTAGGGATTGGTATGGAGAGTTGTGGGGTTGGTTGTTTTTGAGTGGGAGTTTGGGAAGGCTGATCTAGCATTTTTGTGGTAAGTTTGGCTTTGGAAAGCTTGGCCATATCAGTTCTCTTCCCCGCACCTGCTTCATCTAAGGCTTCGATAATCAACCCCTTATTGAATGCTTCAGAAGCACAGATTCTGGTGGTTATTGCCAAAAATACTGTCTCTGGTCCATGATTTAATCTCAATTAATGATCTTCCCAAGTATTTTGCAATAAACCTGATCATTATCTCCAACCTCTCCCTTTCCATCACACTGTAACTGGCCCATCTCTCTTGTATCTCTTTAATCTCCAGCCTTCTGATCTCAGTGTCTAATGTAGCTGTATCAAAGCCCCGTCTGAAGAGTTGGTCTATTATTCTGTCCATTGATCTGCTGTGAGCTTCATCAGCTTCTTTAACCAGATCTTCCAATGATTTCTCTTCATCAGGCTTTTGAGTTTCAGCACTTTTCTTTCTCTTGTATGTGATCAGCTGTTTTTCCTTTTCTAACTCCTTTTCTTTCTCTTGTTGTTTCTCATCTTCCACTCTCTTTCTCTTTCTTTCTTTCACTGCCTTAGACTCCCCCTTTTTGGGTGCATTGGGTTTAGGGGTTTGAATGGCAGAACGCTTCTTTTGCACAGCATCATCAACAAGTGTTTGTAGATTTAAGGAGATCCTCTCATCAATGGCTTTATGCACAATCTCATTGATGATGGGAGTGATGAGAGGTAAGGAATGTTGAAAGGTAGCAACCATCTGCTCAGAGGGGTTCTGTCCCTGAGAGGTGGTGCCAAAAGCAGTGGCTGGTGGCTCAGTTGAGTGTAGTGGCTGAGTGTTTGGTGAACCTTCAGATGAAGGTGCCATCTGTGGGTTTATTGGGGCAGATGGACTTTGATCCTGAGACATTTTGGCAAGCAGTTCTTTGAGTCTGCTCACTCAGCCTCAAGGATTGTGTTATGGGCTAAGACATCGAAGAAAAGCCCAGGTCATCATCAGTCTTTGCTGAATCACCTGACCTCCTGATTGAATCAGGATGTACATGCCCTGAGTGTAGATCAGTTGTAGCATGTGCCCTTGTTCTTGGTTCTGGGGACTTCCTGCCTCAGGACTGAGTCCTTCATCGGCAGTTGCCTCTGGTGAGGTCTTAGAGATGTTACCAACTGCATCCTGTTCATTTGCTGAATCAGTAGAAGTGGCAGCCTCACCAGATGTTCTAACCTCCTCCTCTACATGGGGAGATTGAACATTATAACCCCTGTGATGTGGGTTATCAGCAGCATTTTGGTCCTCTTCCTCAGCTGTTGAGGTTCTCCCCATTGTAATTGGTTTCTGGGGAGGAGGAGAGGAATGCATCTGACTCAGTACTTGTGCAAATATAATGGTTGGGCTTTGAGGGGCGGTTGCATTTGGAGATAGGTTTGAAGCAGATTGCACCCGGGGTGACTGGTGCTCTTCAATGGTAACCTTCTCAATTGAGATAGGTTCCAGCATTGTGGTATCCCCAATTATGGTTGCATCAGGATCCTGTTGAGAGGATGCCTGAGCGGCTAGGGCTGGTGGAGTCTTTGACACTACTGGGGGGTTAGAACCAGTAAGTGTTTCCTGTATTGGTGGTACAGGGGCATCCTCAGGGACTCATCTCCCTGAGTAGCCTTTTTGGGCTTTTTAAACAGTTGCCTAGGAATTGACATCCACCAGAAGTTGATTTTCTAGTTAATTTACACCCTGCATAGTCACTATCAGAAAAAGCAACTAATTTGCAAGAGTGCCCAGTGGAATACCAAAGACCTAGAGATTGAGTACCTTGCAGATATCTAAAGATCCTCTTGACTGCAATCAAATAAGACTCTTTAGGAGCAGCCTGAAATCTAGCACAAACACAAGTTGCAAACATAATATCTGGTCTAGAAGCTGTTAAGTACATCAAGGACCCAATCATACATCTGTAAAGTGTTTCATCAACAGCTTTACCTTTCTGATCTGCATCCAGTTGTGTGGTGCTGCACATGGGAGTAGAACAGGGCTTACAGTGTTGTAAATCAAACTTTTCCAAAAGACTCTTTGTGTATTTTGACTGATGAATGAAAGTTCCATCAGCCTTTTGTTTGATTTGCAAACCTAGAAAGAACTGTAATTCTCCCATGGCACTCATTTCGAATTTTTGTTGCATCAACTTTGTAAATGCATCACACAACTGTGGATCAGAGGATGCAAAAATAATATCATCAACATAAATTTGAACAAGGAGCTTATGCTGACCCACTTTCTTAATGAACAAAGTTTTATCTATGGAGCCTCTAGTGAAATTATTCTGAAGAAGAAAATTTGACAGTGTTTCATACCAGGCTCTAGGAGCTTGTTTCAACCCATAAAGAGCCTTATCAAGTTTATACACCCAATCAGGATGTTTATTATCCTCAAAACCTGGTGGTTGACACACATAAACCTCTTCTTTTATTTTACCATATAAAAATGCACTTTTGACATCCATTTGAAAAACTTTAAGATTGTGGAATGCAGCATAGGCTAAGAACAATCTAATTGCCTCCAGTCTGGCTACAGGGGCAAAGGTTTCATCATAATCAATACCTTCTTCTTGTGAAAACCCCTGGACAACCAGTCTGGCCTTGTTCTTGACAATTTGCCCATTTTCATCTGTTTTATTCCTAAACACCCATTTAGTGCCTATTGCACACTTACCTGGGGGTAGAGGAACCAGTTCCCACACTTGCTGCTTTTTGAACTGAAGAAGCTCAAGCTACATGGCATCAACCCATCCATTGTCTCTTAATGCAATATTATAGTTCTTTGGCTCTTGCTGACTGATGAAGAGAGCATAGAAACAGAAGTTGGACAATTGACTTCTAGTTGAGACACTAGCATTGATATCACCAATGATTTGAGACATTGGGTGATTCTTCAGCTCTTGGTACACTATGAGATCTGTGCAAGTGTTTGTAGCACGCTCAGTAGCAACAGATGTTGATCCAGATTCTTGAAACCAAGTATTAGATGGCAAGTCAAATGAAGTAGAGGATTCAAAAATCTCATCAGCATTTGTTGTGGATGGTGCTACTGAAGCTACAGGAACATCAAGTTTAGTAGACTCAGGCAGTTGATCACTAAACTTGAATAGGTGAGTACTGGGATCATCATCAACATCAGTACCACTAGATGGATGACTAGCTGCAGAAGGTGATGAATTCACATGATCTGCAACAGCTGGAGGCTGATAAGGAACATATTGCAGTATGTCCAGATCAAACAACTCCACAGGGTTTTGTGGGATTTTGTCCTTAGGAGATTCATTGAACTTCACATGCAAGGTTTCTTCAACCATCTTTGTTCTGCAGTTGAACACTCTGTAAGCCTTGCAAGTGGATGAATACCCAACAAAATACCCTGCATCCACCTTAGAATCAAACTTTTGGAGTTGATCCTTTGTGTTGAGAATGTAACAAGGACACCCAAATGCTCTGAAGAATGAAATTAGAGGAGCCAAATGATGTAGAACTTCATAAGGATTCTTCATCAACCTCTGATTCACTAAAGCTCTATTTTGCACATAGCATGCTGTGTTGACAGCTTTAGCCCAAAAGGTCAATGGCAAACCAGAGTCAGCCAACATGGACCTTGCAGCTTCAATTAGGGTCCTGTTCTTTCTCTCCACTACTCCATTTTGTTCTGGAGTCCATGGGATGCTATACTGCCTCTTGATTCCTTTTGAAAGGTAGAAATCATCAAGTGTATGGTTTCTAAATTCAGTTCCATTATCACTTCTTATACACTTGACTGATAGGGAATACTGCTTCTCAACATACAACACAAAGTTAATAATTGTCTGAGCAGCCTCATCCTTTGAATGCAAGAAGAAGGTCCATACAAATCTGGAGTAATCATCCACAATTACCAGACAGTATTTCTTCTTTGCCATGCTCATTACTCTCACAGGACCAAAGAGATCCATGTGCAGTAATTGCAAGCAAGCAATGGACTTTGGTTCTTCTATAGGAGGGAATGAAACTTTGTGTTGTTTTCCTTTTAAACAAGCAGTGCAGGTTTCATCACAGTGGAACTCCTTTATTGGTAGACCTCTCACTAAACTATTGTGGATCAGCTGATTCATGTTTTTGAGATTAACATGACCCAGCCTTCTATGCCACAGTTTAGATTCCTGAGGAGAGGCCTTGGAGAACAGGCAAGGATGACCTTTTAAATCAATCTTCTTTGACAAATCCAAGGCATATACTCTTCCTATCCTGTTGGCCTTCAGGAGAGTATGTTCATCCAATACCTTGTCAATCAGCCTCAGAACTTTGGAAGACAGAATCCGGTAGTTCTGGCTTGTGAAAAGTGCAACATGCCCTTTATCACACATCTGACTGACACTCAGTAGATTATACTTGAGATTCTCCACATGGTTAACATCATCAAATCTGATTTCTCCATTTGACACAAATCCTTTCCCGATGATGTAACCCTTAGCATCATTTCCAAATGAGACAAATCCCTTCTTTCCTTGAGAGTAGTCATTAAGAAGAGAACTGCTCCCAGTCATATGCATAGATCCTCCACTGTCTACATACCAGATGCTTCTTTGGCATGCTGAAGAACCCTGCATTTATCATAAGAAACTAGTTAGCTTTAGAGACCCAAACCTTTTTGGTTTTGGGTCTGTTTTCATCAACAGATTTAACCATAACTTGTTTCTCATGATTAACAGCTGATGAAGGTGGAGATGGTGCTGAAATGGATTTCTTAGATTTGGGCTTGGATTTCCTTTTCAGTGGTTTGATCACAGGTGCATCTAGTTGGTTAACTCTCCCCAACAAATGCTGAACCATCATAACAAGTTGTGTCTGATTTGTTGCTAAAGCCTTCAGCTCATTTGACACATCAGTACTTGTTTTTGATGAGTTCCTGTGACCCACCATTTCCTCCTTCTTGAAATTCACAGACTTAGTCTGATGTTTATCATGAGGAACACTATCAGCTGTTTTCTGATAAACCCCATCCTTCTTTTTGGATTTTGGTGAGGCCTTGGGTTTATCAGTTTGAGATGACTGTGGTACAAACTTGGTCTCAAACTCATTTTTCATTTTATTAATATCTTCTTTAATGAGCTTATCTCTGTTGAGTTTGGAACCCTTTTTGTACCAGCATTCATCAGATAGATGATTGAATTTACCACATATTTCACATGGCTTATTCTTCATCTTGGATTGATCAACTGCTGAAGTGGAAACTACTGAAGGTGTGATCTTCAGTACTTTCCTCCTTTCAGTACTTGTGTTAAGTACTGAAGGATCGGTAACAACTGAAGACTTGTTCTTCAGCTGTTCTCTATCCGTCCTGAAAGACCGTATGATAGATTCCTCAGCAGTTGTTAATCCTTTTATTTCAGCAGATTTGAAATGCTTTTCAGATGTTGTGACTTGCCCTTCAGTACTTGGAGTACTTTGAGGGACAACATCTGAATTGCTCAGCTTCATGTGTTTATCAGCATTTAAACCATCAGGCAATTGATTTGCTGAGATCTTAACACTGACTTCATCCTCTAATTTTGTATTATCATTTGAGGATGAATCACATGATGATGTGGTTTGGAAATTACTTTCACCTTCAGATTTTACTATTGATTTTGAAGTAAAATCAGTAGGTGGTGCAGTATGATTGTAACCTATTCCAAACTTCACATTTGAAGCTGTTTGCTTGCTGAGAAGCATTTCAAATCCCTTGCAGGATGTTACCCAGCGGTCACACTCAACTTGGGTAGCTGCAAGTGTCTCTTTGAGACTTCTGTGGTTCTCAAGTATGACCTCTACCTTAGCCTTTTCATCATTAAGTTGGCATTTAAGCTTGTAAATCTCATCATCTTTGTCATTAAGAGCAGACTCATACTCAGCTTTTCTTTTGGAAATAGTTTTCTCAAGCTCAAGATTTTGATTGATTAAAGCTACATTTGCCTCTCTAATAGAGACAAAGGCAGCTATGCATGATTCAGAACATAACTTGGCTTTAGCCTCAGAAGATACCTGGGTTACCTGTGAAGATGATGCATTGGAGCAGGAACCCTCAGTAGACTCCAGGGCCATGAGAGCAAGATTCCCAAAAGGATGTTCACCACCATGTTGACCAGCACCAGCAAATAATTGCTCATTAAACCAGAAAGATCATCTGGTAAGCTGCTCCAGTCAACAACTCCTGGTGTGAAGAAGCTGTGATGAGGTTGAGATTGTGATGGAGATGGTTGAGGCTCAGGTAGGGCTTGAGGTTGTTGTGCTATAGGAACTTGAACTGGATTTGGCTGTGGCATGTAATAGCAGGGATATGGATATGGCATTGGACCCTGAGGGACAAAATATGCAGGAGATTGAGGTTGTGAGTGATGACCAGAACTAGCAGGATGTTGCCCTTTGTTTTGTGAACTATTGCTTGGAAAGGTCACAAAGGGTGCAGAGGAGTTAGATCCAGTTGATCTACACTCTCTTGCAAAGTGCCCAAGCCTGTGGCATTTGTGACACCTCAACTTACTCTTGTCAAAACCAACTTTGGTTTTGCCAGAGAGTCCTGGAAATTTCCTACCAGTTCTCTTGTAGAACTTTTGAGATCTGATATTGATCAAGGCCATTTGGCTCAAAATATCCATCTTTCTAAATCATCATCAGCAATACCCATCAAATCATCCATGATAAAGCATAAATTATCACTATTACACCCAGAATGACTGTCAACACCAACAAATGCATGATCAGAACTGTTTGAAGAGAAATCTATATGCTCATCATAATGGCTTTCTGATCCAGCATATTCTGACTCATGACCGACCAAGGCAGTGTTCCCTGGTACAAAGTCATCAGTGAGCTTTCCTGATGATGCCAGTTCCTTTTCTGCTCTATCTCTCTTTCAAATGTAAGCAGTTTCCCATGGAGTTGGGTGAGAGATAGGCTATCCAGATTTGCACTGGAGCGTAGGACAATGGTGTATGTGTCCCATCTCTCAGGCAGTGATCTGAGGAATCTGTTGTTCATCTGGCTGTTAGTTACTCATGCTTGACCATTTTCAGCTCAGAGATCAAGCAGGAGAAACGCTCAAACTGTTGAGTCAGTGTCTCACCCTTCCTATGAGAGAATGTCTCATATTGTTGGGCGAGGATTTCTCTGTTGTTTGCTAAGACCTCATCAGTTCCTCCGAATTGTTCCTTCAAAGCATTCCAAAGGTCATGAGCAGTTTCATGATGCATAAGCCCAGAATAGATTTCATTAGGCAGTGCCATGGCCAGAATTCCATGGGCTTTAGCATCAATCTCAAACAGTTTACGATCTTCATCTGAGTATTGCTCCTTCTTCTTCGGAACCATTTGGTTGGTCTCCGGATTGTTCACCATAGGCTTGTGTGGACCGTGAACCACAGATGTCCAACAACCTGAACTGTTAACAGACAGGTGATGGAGCATTCTTCGTTGCCATATGTTATACTCACTCCTAACCAGCATCGGAGGCTTGGTTGAGGAGCCAGTATTGTGAGGGTCATTAGATGGAGTAGTCATTCTCAGATTCAAACCAATTCAATCAAGTTTCAACAGATTTAGCACAAAAACACAACAAACTCAATATGAACCAAGAAGAAACTCAAATTGACTAACCAGAAGCAGCAGAAGATCAATCTCTATAACCAATTCTTGCAAATATGCTAATTCGATCAAACTTTAGATATCGAAATAGCAGTTTCAATGATCAATTGTTAAACCGATCAATGACTAACCTGCTCTGATACCATTTGACAAGATCAGTGATCTAAGTTTGATCAATTAGAGTTGAATCGCAGCGGAATTAGAACAAGAATTAGACAAATATAGCAAGAACACAATAGATATTCAATGGAACAGTACACGGTTATAGAGAAAGAGGGTTTTCTGCAAAAGGGATAATATCATTCATGCACAAATGCTTCGGTATGGCGGCCGCTAAGCTTCACTAAGCTGCGCTAAGCTTCGCAGGTTACAATTAGGTCAACATTCCTTATATAAAGGAATGTGACGTCTGCTGATGTCACTTGATAGTGACATCTAACAGAATTATTACAAACAACTGAAAGTAAGCAAACTACTGAGAATGTTCACAACAACTGAGAACATCTCAGAGTATGCTAAGTACAAGATGAAACTAAAACTACTGAAACTACAAGTACTGAAAGGAAAATATAACTATTGAAAGGAAACCATCACAACTACTGAAGAGGTCTTCTTCAGCTGTTATGACAACATCTGAAACTTGGTCTTCAGTCTTTGTCTTCAGCTTTTGTCTTCAGACTTTGTCTTCAGTTCTTTAGCTTCAGACTTTGTCTTCAGCTTTTTCACTTTAGACTTTGTCTTCAGCTCTTTCACTTCAGACTTTGTCTTCAGACCTTGTTATCAGTTGATGTCTTCAGCTGTTGCAGACTACTTCAGTTGTTGTAATGTATGTGGGACTTAAAGGTTTTTTTGATCAGGCTCATTGGTTCTTTTGGTCCAACATATTTGACTTTGGGCTTATGTTTGAAAAAGATTTCATAAGGAGTCATATTCTATTGCTTGTTGATTAACATACGATTAAGAACATAACACACAGTGTTAATAGCTTTAGCCCAAAAAAATGATGGAAATTTGGCTGCTGATAACATTGTTCTGGCTACTTCGATTAAAGTTTTGTTTTGTCTTTCAGCTACCCCATTTTGTTGTGGAGTTCCTGCAGAATTGAATTGTCTTGCTATCCCCTTTAAATAACAGAACTCATTTAATGTACGATTGCAAAATTCTGTTCCATTATCACTTTGAATGCACTTGATTGTTTTGTCCGTCTGATTTTCCACGAGTGTCATGAATTTTATCAGCAAATGAGGTGTCTCATCTTTGGTTGCTAAAAAGAAAACCCATGTAAATCTAGAAAAATCATCAGTAATGACTAAACAATATGCATAACATCCCAAACTTAAAACACTAACAGGACCAAATAAATCCATGTGTAACAGTTGAATAATAGAGTCAATTTTGGTATGAGCAGTTGCTTTATGAGGAAGTTTGTGTCGTTTGCCTTTTGAACATGACAGAAAATGTTCTGTTAGTTGAAATTCTTTCAAAGGTAGGCTAACAACATGATTTCCTCTAACCAATTTGTTCATAGTTTTAACATTTACATGTCCAAGACGATGATGCCATAACACATATCACTTTCCGAGGCTTTAGATAACAAACAAGAAGCAGTTACAAATGAGTGTGAATCATTCATATCAAGTAAGTATGTGTCTTTGTGTCTTGGTGTTCTTAATAACACCCATTCATCAAGAATTACAAATCCAGGTTTTAGAATAAGACATTCCTTATCAGTGAAGTGTGTAGAATACTTTTTGTCACAAATTTGTGAAACACTCTACAAGTTATGTTTTAGTTCTTTAACAAAATTGACATCTTCAAAGCTTAACACACATTCGACACTGTACCTTTCTTTGTAATCTTACCACCTTTATCTCCAGCAAAGATAACATATCCTCCGTTGTAAGGTTGTATGTTGTTTAACAGAGATATATTACCAGTCATGTGCCGTGAACAACCACTGTCAACATGTCAAACACTATTGATGACCTGTCTTGGTTGTTCCTGCACATTTGAACAAATTTACTCATGTTTAGGAACCCAAGCCATGGTTGACTTGAGTACTTTGTTTACATCCAAATATGATACAGATTGTAATATCATATCTCTTTTGTCATCAAAAGGATAATGTTCAACAATATCAGACTTAGATGGTTTGTCTTTAATTTTCCACTTTTGAATTGGTTTAATTAGTTGTGTCACCATTTCTTTAAAGTGGAAGTGCTATCATCAACTTGTATAGATTTCACATTTTAATTTTCCTTATTCAAATCATTACTGTTATCAACAAAAGATTTTGACTGATTTGAATTTCATTTGAATTTGGCATTTAGAAAGAAATGTTTTCTATTCTGTGAAATTAAATTGTGAAATCTTTGTATGGTTGATGGTTGATGGTTGATGTTGATGACGACAATTTCTAGCCATATGATTTGGCTTGCCACACACATAAAAACACATTTCATGATATGTATTTGACACTTGAGTATTTTGCACAAACTGTTTATGATAAGTTCCACAATTATAATAGAATCTGGCCTCCTTGGCCTTGTGATTCTTTGACAGGCTCTCTATTCTTTCTCTTGTTATGGATTGTTTGAGATGATTCTGGAAGAATTGAGGTATCTGTTTTAGCCTTTTTATTCACATTGGAAGCCGATGATGCGTGAACAGTAACTTTAGCCTTTTGAGTCGTAGTTACTGGAATTGGACAAGTGTCTTTGATACCTGTTCTACAAACATCTTGTTTCACAGAGTTAGAAATAATAGAAGGTTTATTTTTAAATAAACTTGCATTGGTTTCTTTAAAAATATGATCTTCCTTATCAATGTTGCATTTTGAAACAAATCTGTTCTTGAAATCAATTTTCAAGTCAGATACTGATGTTGCGACTCGTTTTCTTTCTTTGGCCTTAAAATCTATTTTTAATTTCAATTTCTTTTCTTTGTTTGACATTTTTAAACAAACATTTGTATCACTAAAAACATCAGATATTTTGATTAATAACTGATGATGAATTTTATGAATATTTTGCATTACAAATTTTATTTTCTTGAAATTCTATTTAATCATCGCTATCCCATTCTTCAACCAACCCTTCTTTCTTCACACTTTCTGCAGAAAAATTGTCATGATTAATATTAATTTTAGTTTTTATGATAAACAGTTAGTGAAACATTGACTGGAGGTGTTAAGTTTGACTTTGGTTGAAAACCTAATCCATAGGTCTCTTTGTCATGAGTTGTATTTGATGAAGGCAAACAAGTATAATCATGATTAATGGGTGGTGCAATGTTAGCAAAACCAATTCTACTTTTACCATTATTAATTTTCTGTGTCATTTGGGACTTGATTATACCTTCAACCATGTTTGATGACAACTCAAATTTTTCAACAATCAGTTTGGCAGATTCGAGTTCGCTATTAAGTTTGTTAATTTCTAAAGATAGTTCATTGTTACGTGTTGTTAAATATTTTATATTACAATCTTTATCATGAAGATTTAATTTTGATTGATAAATCGATTTGTTTAATCCATTTATCTTTTCTTTCAAAATTTTCTCATCAGTTTTATATTTACGAGCTTGATATTGAAGTTTTTCAACTTCTAGAATCAAGCGTTCGTTGTGAACTCTATACCTGTTAACCTTTTCTATGCAATTATCTAAACAAAGATTAGTATATACCTCTTCGGTTCTTTCTTGCTTCTTTGTCTCTTCAGGTACAACCTTTACCATGAAGGCCTTTAGATCTCTTTTACCTTCTACTACAAATGCCAGAGTAATCTCAACAGCTTTGACATTTTCATCACGAATAGTTGCCGAAGTTTCCTCTATAGCATTTTGTATATTTCTTTCTTTAGCTGGAGTTAACTCAACAGCTTTTTAAACAGATTCTTCCCTTTTCTCTTCAGTCTTTTGTGATTTGGCTGGATTAATCTCAACACCCTTTTCAACAACCACCAGATTTTCAATCTCACTATCTTCTTTAGCAAATACCCCTTTTAACAAATCATTGGACACAAACTCATTGAGTATGTTATTATCATCATTTCTTTAATGGTTTGAATCTCAGCTATCAGGGCAGTAGACAACTTGATATCAAGAGTTTCCATCTGATCAGACCAATCATAATCTTCATTGGTTTATGACACCAGAGCTTTGTTGTTGGATGAACTGGTTTTATCACTCTTGGTTTCTACATCCACGGTTACCATTTTCTTTCCATTATCATTCTGGTTTGTTCTCACCTTAGTACATTCTCTGGCAAAGTGACCAGGCTTGTCATAGTTGTAACATCTTAAACTTGACTTATCAAATCAGATTTTGCTTGAGTTGTTCAGCCCTAAAACCTTTCTTCCAGTTCTTCTTGCAAAGTTCTTAGCACGATACACCACCATAGCCATTTGATATTTGATATCATTTTCTTCAACATCATCGGGATTAACTTGTTGTAAGTCATCGACCAAGACGTTTGGTGCCACAAGTCTTCCAGCAGAAAATGCTTCATAACTGTACATGAAGGATGTAAACAAAGGCAGGTGTTCTTCTGCAATCTGAATGCTTTATCTGTTTGGTTGGAAGTTTACAACAAAGGCTTGTTGTGTAGGTTGAGTGACTTGACCTTGAGAGTTGATTGGAGATTGTGTTTGAACTTGTGTTTGATTGTAGGAATTCTGATGAGAAACATGGAATTGAGGCAAAGATGGATCATTGATAGTTTGATAGGCAGGAGTTATAGATTGTTGTTGCTGACATAACTGAGAGTAGCTGACATAGTAATTAGGATTACTAGCCATCTTGGCATACAATGCCAATGCTTCAGCTCCCATTTTGTTGATGTAGTTAGCAGCTCTCTGTTTGTCATCCATGTCATAAGATTTGATGGTGGAGATCAGATCACTGAGAGATAAAGTGAACAAATCCTTGGTTTGCTTGATAGTAGTGCAGTTGTTGTTCCAGCTGCATGGCAAAGAATTTAGCACCCTTTTGTTTACTGATATATTCTCCAAGATGATCCTAGCACTCTTCATCTTCGTTATCAATTTCACAAATCTTGACATTTAAGTCTCAAGAGTTTCTCGAAGAACATGATTAAACATATTAAACCTAACATATCTTTGCGGCTTTCTCTCATGTCTTTGTTTCCCATAATCTGCTCCTCCATAGCATCCCAAAAATCTTTTGCATTTTTGTAATCTTTAAACTTTTGAGCAATTTCAGTCGTAAGTGCCATAGTGGCAGCATATGGCTTGTCATCAAGTTCCAATTTCTTCATATCTTCCTCATCCCAGAGGTGTTCAGGTTTAGGCACTAGCTCTCCCTTATCATTGCTATACACTGGAATGTACGGTCCTTGCTTGATAGACCGCATCATCCGGGGTTCGATGTAGATAACATGATTCGCAAATCTATATACCCAATCCGGGTAGTCATCTTCGCTAAGAAGTCTTGGAGGTTTTGTGCTTGTTCCAATCTTATTATCAAGATTAAGAGAAGTAGTGATATGTTTCAGATTTGCCATTTTTACTCACGTAGAAATCAAATTTCTAAGAAATTCTTCAAACTAGTAGTTTTTGCGCGAATGACCAAGTTCTCGCACGAAATCACACAAACTTTTCGCACAGTAAGTTCTGAAACTAACTTTTGCGAAAACAACAACTTCTCACACGAAAGGAATCTTTTGTAACAAACTTTTCAACAAACTCTTGGGAAAACTATACTTCTCTCGCGAAAGCTCTCTTTTCGCTTGGAATCACCAACTTTTCGCTTGATTCATTTGTTCAATTTCGAATGTTTCCAGCTTCAATCTTTCACCAAATTGTTTAAAATTTGATTAATTAAGTGTTCAATTAGTGATTTAGGTTCAACTAAGATCCAAATTGTCTCTAATTGATTCAATTAAGCTCGATTAAGCTCAAAAACATCATCAATTCTTTAAACACCACACAAATCAGTTTAACCATCTTCAAATCCGATAAAATTCAGAAGAAAACAAGTAGTTCTTCAAATATCAAGCAATTCAAGGCTCACGAGCTCTTCAAATCACTAACTTCAATCTTCAAATCAATCGATCTAGAGCAACCAAGCTCTGATACCAATTGTAAGGATCAACAATTATAAGATCGATCTCATAACAGTAACATAGAATATTATCATTATGGAATTAAAAGATTGAAGAAGAAACAAATGTATAACTTCCAATTGTACTACTCTCTAATTTTGAAATGAATACAATAAGAGTGAAAATCAAGAAATGACAAAAAGCTTTCTAATTACATTACAAAACTTCTATATTTATGAATCTAGAAATTCTTCGCGCGAATAACTTGTTCTCGCGCGACATCTTGTTTTGCGTGAGAAGCAAGTTATCGTGCGGCAAATTGGACTTGTCGCTTGTCTTGATCTTCATCATCTTGATTTGATTTCCCGACCCTCTAGGTTCAACCCTTACAAACTTCATATCTATATTATATGTTGTTTGTTTTTATATTCAAGCTCATTATGAGCTAAACTCTCATTATCATCCTAATTGGATGAAACTTCTGTAATGTGTGATAAACTAATCGTGAGATTAATGATATGTTGATATTACGCTAATATTGGGTAAACTTTTGATAGATAGCATCTACATTTGAACGGGAAGTTATAAAATATGGTTTGTAATTATGAATGTCATACAAGTTTGAAAAATGTATTAACTAGCTCTTAGTCCCAAAACCGGTCTTCATAACAAATTCATGGCTAATTAACTAGAAATGGTTATTAGAAATCATATAACTTTAACTTTCTAATCATTTGTGGGTTCCCTTTTAATAGTCTAAGAAATCTATAGTAATTATTATGGTTTTTTTAAAATTAATGGTATATTAAAAAGTAACTTGATCAACTCTCTTTCTAGTATTAAGTTATGTTTTTAGAAATCGTATGTTGAAAGGTTACATGAGATTTACCTACATTTGGAGGATTAGCGTTGTAAGTTATTCGATGTTGGTATCCTTGTGACTACGGATCTTGTAGACAAGAAATCCATGTTGGCTCATGTTTATAAACATCAACATAACTACTTAAACTTATATCTTTAATCACACCATGATATTCATTATAGTTACATAAGTGTAATCTAATTATGATGAAGCACGCCCCCGTGACTAACAAAAATTTCCCGTGATCTCAACTCACAACTCTGGAATGTTGCAGGTTGAATTTATTTCAAATTCTAACAAGCATGAGGCCATGCCTGGCCAAGCACACCCTTATGATCACCATTCCCAACCTGTATATAATACCACACTTTTTCCAGGGTTTCATCACACCAAACCCTACTCAAAAACATCAAAAAAATGGATGAGCCCAGTCATAGAAGTTCGAGTTGGAACCCTGAGAAAAAACCGCATTCCGAAACGCGAGAACCGACAATGCAAGAATATTTCCTTAAGTTACAAGAACTAAATAAGCACTTGACCATAATGAACTTAGTGGCAAACCAACGCCTACCTGAATTTATCCAGAAAGTTCAAGAAATAGGTGAAGAACTCGTTTCCAACAACAGTCAACTTGAGGAATTAAGCTACCACATATCGCATTATTCCATCCTGAACCTTCCACATGAAATGTGTGTAGGTTTTTTCTAAAAGCCTTTCGTGATGTGTTATGTGAGCTTTCACATATCATGTAACCATAGTTCATTAGAAAAAAACCAACAAAATATTTCCTTTCGTGATGTGTTATGCGATTACGAGTATAATTTTGAAGTCTTAGACTCTCAACTTTAACGTATCATGTAACCATAGTTCATTAGAAAATGTAATTATCATTTAGCTTATTTTGATTAACTTTAGGACTATTATCGTACCTTTTATTGTGATTTGGAAGTGAAAAAATTAATCGGGAAAATTATGCAACACGCAACGTAGAAAAACAAAACTACAAAAACTAAAAACCGGGGACTATAGGGGAGTCACGCCCTCGTGACCGACACATTAAGACACCATATAACTTTTTTAAGCATTTTTTCTCATTCCACATCAATCATGCATGCTTTAAAATCGATGACAAGTCTGTCGCATCTGGTATTCATTTCATTTTTCCCCATTTTCAGATTTTTCTTTATCATTTTCAGGTGTTCTTTCGTTTATTCAAAGCTTGATTATCCAAGAGGTTAGTGTTACTAATTTCATGATACAATGATATTTATACCCTCTAGTTAGGTGATTAGGTCTCTAAGTCACCGAAACTTACCCATTATATCTGAATTCTTGCAAGCAATGTTTATATGGAATCATTAATGCTATAAACCTTCCTCTTCATGTTTACATTACGTGTTAATTAGTGTGTTAATGATATTGTTTAGTTAGTTTTCTTTCGTTGATGTATTATCTTAGGTTGTTAATATGACTATCTTCATAAACCATGGTTGAATTATTGTTAATTACATCATGTTACAAGGGTTGAATTTGTTAAACAATTGGTTTTAACACTTTACTGTTTTAGTACCATGAATCATTAACAAAGTGTTTAAAATGTTACATATGGAATCTTTGATTAATCAAGAAAGAAAAATGTTAAACCATAGTTAATTAAAGGTTTACAAACAAAACCACGCATGCTTGAATCAAAATTTCACACTTCAAAATGTTGAACACACCCCCATGTTCCACGAGGCACACCCCCATATTTAGCAGTTTTTTCTTGAAAATCAAAATTTTAACGTTAAACATGAATCAACCAAATATGAGATTATATGAGACCCGTGCCTGATTACTATCATAATAAAACTATTCAAGAAATTCATTTTGTATAGTTTAACATATTTTTTTATAATTTCAGGAACATGATCCGTCCTAATTTACAATTTCACATGAGCTTTGAAAGGTCGTGTCATGACAGGTAACAAAGACTATTACAAAGAAATGAAAGATCACATCTACAAGCTGATGAAGACACTTTGGCAGTTGTTGGACAACTAGAAAGATACAATGCTTTATTGAGTATTCAGTGGAAACGTCTATTTTCACAAAATAGACCTTCTGTTTATGAACTAACTCTTTAATTTTTGTCATCATTTAAATTCAGCATGAAAGAATCTGACCTGTGGGATGATCATGTAGTTTCATTTAGATTCGGTGGAAGTTGTGGGACAACATCCATTGCCATGTTTCGAGTTTATCTAGGATTCTATACGAAACAAGAAATGAAAGAAGAAGCGATATCAGGAATGTCAGCTTATCATACATTCCTGAGGAAAGTAAAGATATGGAAAGTGGTGCATTATGCAAGGTATTCCGAAGTAGAATTGGAATGGGTAGTTTTAACTCAAGTAAACCAAAAGCAGCCATATGTGGGACCCGCTTCTACGATACATGCATCGCCTCCTTATCCATTTGATAACTACACGTGGTCAAAGAAAGGGAGTTGTTAGTTTAAATGTTTTTTTTATTTTATATTGCATAGTGAATCATCTACCATTTAATATTGGCTATTCGCTCTGTCATTTGTTTTCCAGGAATGCAACTGCAGGTGCATCAATGCCTATGTTTAGAGGAAGCTAGATTCTGAACTTGTATGAGAGCAATGCAAGTAACACGGAGGGAACTGAAGGAGTATTTCTAGAAATGTTAAACTTAAGCATCTGTACAAGCATGTACATGGTCCCAAATCTACCAACTGGATAGCCGAGGTTTATGGAGAAAATGTGAAAAATTTGGGATCCGGCTGATCTCGAAAAATTCATTTTGGACCTTGAATTACCGGCTCAACAAGAGAAGCCGGGGCTTCCAGTTCACACACCAGTGAAATCTCAAGTACATTTGATCTTTATGAGGCAATCCAGACCACTAGCAACCACACCCGACGATCTTTTGTATACGCACAACAAGCATTTAACCAGGTGGAAAATCTACATTCGAGTCGATGATCTAAGCAATGACGTCACTTACATCAAAAATCGAATCTATCATGAGTGGGGGGATATCCTACAACAAAGACCTTGAATACCGTATCACTTTCGGGGGCTGGGGCACAACTGTTTCATGCCACTCTATCCTTTTATTTATGTTATTTAATGTTATTTTGTGTGCTTAGGATTTTAATGCTTTCAATAAATTGATGAATTTCAGGTGATCCTGATAATTCTTATAATTTAAGGTGGCTGTGGCTACCACCACAAGTGTTTAATTCATCATTTTTAGGGGAGCTATCTCGTTAACGTTCCTTGTTTGTAAATTGTTAGTCACATTGAGGACAATATGAATTTTAAGTGTGGGGATGGATTTATACGGGATACTATACATACTTGATACTTTGTTAAAAATGGTCCAAACTAAAGTTTTATAAAAATCACTTAACCTTTAATTTTTATTACAAAACAATCAAAAATTTATACAATTTTTGATGAAACAAATTATAAATATATATTTTCGGGAAATAAATAAGTAAATAAGTGAAACCCAAATAAACTTGAAAAGTGTTTTTTTAAGATATCCTTAAAAGCAATGATTTAGTAAAAATATTTAAATATGTAAGTTTATTTATGAGCCTTTGTACAGCTTTTGCATTTATGCAATTTTACTTTCATTCTGGATTTAACTGACCATGCATTATAATACGTGAGATTAGAACTTGCTTTGTGTATACATTTCAAGATCTTAATTAGTATTTATTGTATAAATATGATTTAAGCATTAGAAAACCTCACCATTCAAGCCACAACCAATTTTCATTTATTTATCCTTACCCGAGCGTTAACTTTAGTCAGCCCCATTAAGGTTAACAGTTTTTATTTCTCGATCATCCAAACCACTAAGTCACTTAACCAAAAATTGCAGGACCGTGTGAAGGGTGGTCAATACAATCAGTCTCACAATGAGAAAGGTTTAGAACACTTAACAGTTCAAATGGGGAACTAGGTTTGAGTATGATGATACTAAGAATACAAGTAATTAGTGAGACAGAACTAAGAACAAGAACAAACAAGTATGGTTTTCAAGGATGTTGTATATTGCTCTCAAGTTCTATTACAAGTGTTTACAAAGCATATTATAATTACAAGGACCTGAGACACTTTATACTACATCCTACAACCGTCAATACTTAAGAAGACAGTTGCAAACACTAATCTGGACAACAAGATTAATGTAGAGTCAAAAGGCTAATTGCCTTTTGACTAGTGACTATGACATGCCATAGCTCACATCCCTTTCTAATATAAAAAGGTTTACAGGTACAAAAGTAGGAAGTTACAGACAAAGACCTTATTCTACTATTTATAAAAGCATGGACTTTTCACCAACTCATACAAGTTGGTGAGTCTTCAGTGTTGCAGCGGAAAGTGTGTCAGCTTTCTGTAAAGTAGATCAAAGAAAGCATGTCTTCTCTGTTTTCGGGAGAAATCAGTATTCACAGCAAAATGGCTTCAGAAGACTTTGTCTCTGAAGCTTCAGAAGACTTCATCTTTGGCTTCAGATTTGGACTTTGGCTTCAAAAGATTTTACACTTAGAGTATGTTCTGATGTAGAGTGTAAAAGCTCCGAAGAACTTCTACCTTGTACGTCCAGTGCATGCATGCAGGAAGACCCTTGGTTGTTTTGGCTTCTTTGGTTGCATCAGCCTTATAATCTTCTGATATTATCTTACAAACTCTCCCTGGGCTGATGCTACCAAAATAGAGAATTTCTTTAGATGTTGATAGTCCTCATCAGGATCAAGACCAAGCCTCTCTTCATCATTTGGTCACGATCCCTCAGACTCTTATAGTATCTTCTCATATCATAGAGATCATGTAAAGGAAGATCAACCATGTCTTGCTAGAAGTAGACATCTTGACCTCCTTGATCTTTGATGACATACCATCTGTCCAGATCAGCAGCAAAACTCTAGGACTAGATGGGTCTTCCAATGGCAAGAGGCTCTACTTGAATAGGAGTTAGTTGAGCAGCCTCTTCATGCACTTCCTCAGGATGCTCTGACTTATCTTAAGGTGTGGAGGTGGATGCCTTGGTCTTCTTCTTCTTCTTTGAAACACTTTTCCTGGACATCCTTTTCCTCCTCTTTGAAGTTTTCAACTGAGAGGACTGGTCTTCAGCACCAGATTGTTCTGTTGTGTCCCTCTTAGTTGGGATCTCTTCTCCACAGGTTCAGATGGAGAGAGAAGAGAACCCTACTATGGATCAGAAGATGAAGTTGGCTGAGATGCAGCTCTAGGATCAGGTTGTGTTGTC
The DNA here is from genome assembly GCA_025506505.1 of Flaveria sonorensis. NCBI lineage: Eukaryota > Viridiplantae > Streptophyta > Magnoliopsida > Asterales > Asteraceae > Flaveria > Flaveria sonorensis. Next base: position 39,505,965 of record CM046432.1, read on the forward strand.
TCAGGGGGTTCAACCTTCACCTTAACTTCAAGTTGAGCTGGACTTGGTGGAGAATGCAAGTCTACAAGATCTCCCTTTTTGATCTTCTGCTTGATCACTCTTATATGCTCATCCATGATGGATAGAGACATAGGACCATGCCTCCTTCCGAAGAATCCGTACAGCTTCAAGAAGCTCATCATCCTTTGTCTATCTTCAGACTTGTTTCGCCTTTTGTGAATGATGTCCCTTGACCTTGCAGCTTCTTCCCTTAACTTTCTTTTAGCAGCTTTTCTTTCTTTTGTAGCTTGTTCCTCCATCTGCTTTAGATATTCAAACTCAATGTTTACAAAGGATAAGGGAAGAAGTGCAGCTGCCTGATAGAGTCCTGTGGCACTCAAGTAGTTGATCATATTCATTCTTTCAGCTTCCCTATCTACCTGAGGTTGTGCAACTACCACAGTCTCTGTCTCAGGACTTTCTTGAACTGGGGAGAGGACACGAGCATGTTTGTAGAGCTTTTTCAGTCTCTTTTCTTCCTTGATCTTGAGGAGCAATGCTGCATCCTCTGCCTCCATCCTCTCCTTTGACAAATCAGTGTCAGCCAGCTCATTCAACTCTTCTAAGGGGAGAGATATGAGTTCATCAACGTTATAGTTCCTGGTCCCCAGGTAGTTTAGCCTGGCTGCCCTCAACTCATAATCCTGAGTGTTTGGCCTGGGGGCAGCCCGGATAGCAGCTTGCATGAAGCCTGAGGACCCTCCTGAACTCTCTCCCCTTAGCTTCCTCTTCCTCTCTCTCTTCTCCTCCACTAACTCCTCAGAGGTCATTTTTCTCATACCTTTGTCACACATAGGACTTGGTGACTCAGGGTGGAGAGAGCTTTGGCCTTCATTGCTTGGTTCAGCAGTCAAGCTATGGCCAAAACGAGGATGTGAAGCACCTTCACCAACTTGCGCCTTACTGAGGGTACTTGGTGCTGAAGGAGATCCTGTCTCAAGGTTCACAGGCTCAACTTTTGGGCCTTCAGTCAAAGCTTTCCATTTGACGTTAATCTCAGGGTCCACTTCAACATCCAGTTGACCAAAATCTCACCTGCTAGCCTTTATCTATATAATTTTGATCTAATCTTGAACTCTTCAACACCCTTCCTTGAATCCAATCTGCTAATCTCTCAACTTGTCTGTTTTGGCTTGGGTTGACAAGTGGGAGATCAACCAGATGGATGCACTCATAGAAACTCAGGTTTGTAAAATTAAAGATCTTTTATTGACCCTGAGCTCTAGAGATGACAAGAGCCCTTCTTTCTGTATCATACCTCCATCCCAAGATTGGGTTCTTAGAGTGAAGAGATAGGGTAGACATGGCTCTGGGTATACCCTCCTCAAATAGGCTATATATGAGTGAGTCCACATCAATGTGGACATAGGGAGATTACTAAGTATGGACTATTAAAAGTGAGGGTTATGAATCCTCTATGTCCATACTTTGAGAAGAACTCCCAGGTTCTATGACTGTTCTGACTTTCTCCCCCTTTTTGGTAGCATCACTTTCTTGCATAATTGAGCTGGGGGTTGAGTCTATCATATTCACAGGTTCTTGTGGACCTGGTTGAGTTGTTTTTTGTGGTCTCTCAGCTAGCTTACCCTTGAGATCGGTGATCTCAAGTTGCTAGTCACTGACCCTTTTTTGTAAGATAGTCACCTAAGATTTCAGGTGACTAAACTTGGAGACTAAATAGGTGCAAGTTTTAGTCAATGTGTGCACCTTTAGTTTCAGACTCCCCTCATCTTCATCAAAAGAATCACAGGGGGATGAGAGAATAGGACTAATGTCTTTTTCCTCATCACCAGCATAGTGTTCTTGGCGGCTGGATTTCCCTTGCATCATGACAACTTCAAGAGAAGTGTCAAGAGGCTGGGTTGCCATGGTCAAGGTCTGACTGATGTAATCACTTTCTAAAGTGAGAGCCTCTTCTATATGGATCTCCTGAACAGGTTCAGGAAATCCACCTCAGTGGGGGGTCGATGATATGGGCTAGACATAGGTGAGATAGGGGTACTCATATCTTCTTAAGTAGGGGTGGAGAAGAGAGACTCATGGTACTTACTGGAGCCCATGTCTTCATCATCATAGAACTTAAGGCTAGGAATTGGTTGGTTGAGATCCAGCGGCTGGAGATGGTAACTGTCCCCGAAAGGTTTTTCACTAGAGTGTTGAGACTCTGAGTGAAGGCTTAAGGAAGGTTGGGTTGTGAGCTCATCAGGCTGAGCATGAGGAACCTCAGCACTGATCATTTGAGAGATGGGAGTGGTTTACTCCTCAGGGGAAGTAGGAGCTTGAGTGTCCACTTCCTCCTGCATGGTTGGTGATATGGGGGCCTACACAAGCTGAATAGCATGTGCAAGGGTTCGTTTGGTTTTTCTCTGGTAGGTGATGGTTATTGTGGGCTGTATTTGTGGTTGGGAGGTGGAAGGTGTGGGTTCAACACTAGCTGGTGCTGTTAGGTTGCCACCTTGAGCAATGATGATAGGTTCAAAATAGATCAATCTGTGATGATATCATAATGCAATGATCAACTCAAACACAAAGTAATCACACACAAGCAAATACTTCAAAAATTCATAGATTTCATTGATATAAAATGCTTAGGATACAAAGTGTAAGAGTGAGTTAAAGTTGTTCAATCTGTTCTAACTGTTTTGTTCTCTAGGTCTACCTACACAATACATAAAATATCCTATTTATACTATCAAAGAAAAACAAGGAACATATATTTACAAAATAAGTTCCTATACTATGACAAAACACAAAAGACAAAATGTTAATCTTTTAAGAGCTCTAACAATACTTCCCCTAAGATTCACATTTCTTCAATCTTTATTGAATTCTTCTGGTTCTTCTTTAATTTTGAACACCGGCTTTTCTTTGTAAATCTCCAATTCATGCAATGCTTTCTTTATAGCTGACTTGAACTTCTTTGTAAGAATAGCTTGCTCAGGCTTTGACACATTGGTTTTAATCTCCATCTTATCCATTACCTTCAAAGTTTCTTTTTTCAGACCTGCAATATCAATGTTGGCGTAGAACTCAAAAGGCTTAGGATGATCGTGAGAATGAATTTCCAACACGCCTTTGCTTGAAATTCTCATAAAATCAATAGACTTTATGTCTTTCTTCATGAGAATGAATTTCCAACACGATCAAACTTTTGGATAGACAAAAATGAGATATAACTTAGATGTAGAAGTTTAAGTTCAAAAACTCCAAATAATGAAATCATATCTTGATCCCAGTCTTCCAAGTTTCGAACCAGCTTTAATTAGAATGTGTCAGCATGATAGAACCATCTCAAAATTGGTTTAGAAGTTTGAGTGCCATCTATCACCTTCAAGCCCGGGTTAGTGACCTTTTCAAAAAATTAATCACCATACGCATCCAAAAATTGTTCTTCTTCTTCTAGATTAGCAGCCATCTTTCTTTTACTCTTTAATGATTTGAAATACTCTTTGTCTTCTTGATCACATCTTGTTTTAAGATAAGAGACCATTCTGGAAATGCCTCGATTTAAAACCTTAACAAAACTTTCACCTCGAATTGATTTAGTAGGATTGATCAAAGGAAACTTATTTAACTCCTTCAGATCTTGCACTGGCAAAGCTATGATGCTTGTGTAAAAATGATAGACATCACAAATAGCATTTACATGTTTTATTAGAAAGGCATAAAAAATCTCATCATACTTCCAGGCAATTATCTTCACATTCTTTGTGTTATCTGGCACAATCATTGCATTGAGCAATTCAAAAATGGATTGGCCTTTTTGCAGTACATTCCATACTAAATCTCCTGCAGTTCTTGCCTTATTCCATAATTGTTTCTGTTCAATCGAGACTTAGCATGCCTGTTTCTCTGTCTCTGGGAACATCTCAATCAATTCTTTTCTCCTTTCATGACCCGTTCCCACTAATTCCATTTCTTTAATTTTTTGAGGCTTTAATATTTTAGTTCTCTTTGTAATCTCCAAATATTGAGGATTATCCATGTCGAGCACAATCATTTTCTTGTTTTGCTTTTCTGTCTCTTGAAAACTTTTGACCAAATTTCTTAGAGACTCAGTTTGCAATCTGTTTAATTTCTTTCTTGGATAGTTCCTTGATTGTAGCCACAACCTAAGCTCAACATTTGTCATGTTTTCAGGATCAGGATGATGCAATTCAGATGTTGGAAGGTCTTTAATGTTAATACTTTCTTTCATCGGATTCCACTCTCCATGTTCCATAACTATTTCATTTGGATCAACTAGATTTGTTGACTCTGCTATAATGCATTTCTCATACTCTTCATTAATTTGTGAAACTGTTAGACCATCCAAAAATACACGATTGTATTCTTCTTAATCAGATAATTGTATCTGTCATCAATGTCTAACGGGATGTCTTTAGCGACGACTTCAATTGGAGAATAAGCAGCTTCAGCAACATCTTCTTCCTCCAATACTTCATCATACCAGGCATTTGAAAACTCTGGATCTAAGTCATCTAGTTCTCTGATTTGCTCTTGTATGTCTGCTTCTGCTATTTCCTGTAAAGAAGAATGACCTACATTCACTGCATAAGAAAAAACAGATTAGATTCAAGCATATAAAAATTAAAACAACACCTATAATCAAAAATGTCTTTTAAACTGTTTACGAGTTTCAGAAACAATTTTCGGCATCTTTAAAGGAGGGTTGGATGACGATTCAGCCAATACTTGAATATCAGATTCATCTATCTTTTGTTTTCCTTTCACCGCCTCAAATAATCTTTGTGCTTTAGTAGTTTGAACTTCAGGAATAACCTCTATCTCTGAAGTTAAATGGTCTTTTTGTTGTGGTTGCGAAGATTGAGATTTTATGCTTTCTTTCATAATATCAAGCTCTTCTTTTAATTTATCATAATCTTCTATCAACTTCTTGTATTTTTCTTCTGTCAAATCATAATCTCTGAGTAAAACATCAAAGTTCTTAACATTCATCTCTTGAACTTCTTCAAGCTTAGCAATTTTCAACTATTTCTTTAAAGATCCTGCTTTTAATTAATTATTTTCATCTTTCAACTACTTGATCATCTTAAGCTGATTGATGTTCTCTTCTTTCAACGCTTCTATCATCTGCTTATTGTTCAATTCCTCAGTAAGAACTGTATCATGTTGACTTGATCTTTCACCTTCATCTGGTACTACAGACTCAAATGCATCAACATTTTGAGAATCACACTCCATTTCTTATTTTACATTTACTTCATTAGTATCTTCATTCACATTCATTGAGTCATCAACATTATGAAAATCTTCATTCAGATTATCAACTTCTTCAACTTCTGTAACAATTACATCTTCATTAACTTTTACAACTTCTTTACCTCCAACACCATCATCATCATTATCATCACTTGAAGTAGAACTTCCTTCATCTTCAGATTCATCACCATCGTTATTATCTTCGTCATCATCCTTAGCTTCAGACTCAGCAAGTCCTTGAGGAACTTCTCCAATCATATCATTTGGATCAATTGGTTCATCATCAATCAAATGAAAATGATCTTCATCTATGTTCACATCATCTCTTGCTACAACTCTCATGTAATCAAAAATTTGAACATTTTGAGCACCAGTCACGATAGCAAGTCTTTTGTATACGGTTTCAGTCATGTGCTCCAAAATTAATCTCTTTCTCCATGGAAATCAGGATACTCTTCATTAATAATCAGCTGGAGAAATCTGGGATACATCAAGTATTTGTTCCTGATTTCTTTCTCCAAATTAAAAATAAAGCCATTCATGATCCATTTTTCCATATTAAACCTTCTTTTTGTGGTAATGGCTACAATTGGACAAGCAATGTCTACAGGGAATGAATTCCATCCTGCACTTCTCTTATACATTCCATGTTGAGAGATATAACAAAGGAGTTTCCAGTGGTACCATCAGCTTGTCAGTTTTGGCTTGGGTTGACAAGTGGGAGATCAACCAGATGGATGCACTCATAGAAACTTAGGTTTGTAAAATTGAAGATCTCTTATTGACCTTGAGCTCTAGAGATGACAAGAGCCCTACTTTTTGTGTCATACCTCCATCCCAAGATTGGGTTCTCAGAGTGAAGAGATGGGGTAGACAAGGCTCTAGGTATACCTGTAGAAGCCTCTCGAAGATTAATATTTAGTCTTTATTGTCTTTATTAATAGTTTTGTCATAGTTTAGGGACTTATTTGTAAATATATGTTCCTTTTTGTTTTCTTTGATAGTATAAATAGCATAGTTTATGTATTGTGTAGGTAAGACAAAGACTAGACTAGTGCACCTTAGAATCAGTTGAACGAATTATAACTGTTCTCTACACTTGTATTTCTATGCTTTCTATCAATGAAAAACTATGAATTTTTTCTGATATGTTTGCATTGATTTGATTACTTGTGTTTGTTTTGATTCAATTACATCATAATATCATTATAGATCTATCCATTTTGATCCTATCAAATGGTATCAAAGCTTTTGGTTCAGTGATTTGAGCTTATCGACATTTTGAGCCCTTTGAATCACTTGAATCTGTGATTGATAAGCAATTTGATCAAATAATTGTTGAATCAATTGTGTTTCATCAATAGAAACATGATTTGAATCACAATTTCATGTTCAATTCGTTCAAAACTGAGAATTTGACATAAATTCTGTTCGAACCTGTTCTTCATATTTGAACTGTATTTCAATCAGAAGATTGAATTATTGTTGTTGTTTGTTGAAATTGAATATGAAGGATTGATTATCGACCTATAAACTACCTAATTGGAAGTTTTTAGATCAATTCAACAAGTTTTGAAGATTTTCAGAAGATTTGAGTTCGTTTGAATCTGTTGAATTAGGCGCATTAGGTTGAAACACTACTGAAAATTGCCTAAGTGTATAGGCATTTGACAAATGTTTAGGCTTTTGAACACTATTCAGGCGTTTTTGGTCTAGGCGTTTGATCACTGTTTTGGTGCATTACAACTGCTTAGACACTGAAACTTTTCAGAAACTAATTCTAGGCGCATAACCACTGTTTAGGCGCATTAGAACAATTTTGGCGTTCTACAACCCAGGCGCTTGACAACTATTCAGGCGCATTACAACTGTTCAGGCGCATTATCAGTTGGGCGTTTCAGAATTCTACTAAGGCAGTCCCTTAGGCGTTTTTACGTCAAAGTTGGGTGTTTGAAAACTGTGTGGGCGCTTCATCACTGTTTAGGCGCATCAAAATCCAAAATTATTTTCAATTCATTGTTTTAACTCAAAAACTTAAAAAAAAAAAAACAAAAACAAATCTTTTTCTTAAAAACAAAAAATTCAAAATGGTCAAATCTGAAGATTCTAAGAACAGAGTTCCAAAGTTGAAGAACAGAGCTGATTTTAAGAACTGGTCTCTTAGATTGAAACATCATCTTAATTCTATTGACACTAACTTGTGGAAGTCAATAGAAAAAGGACCTCATATCCCAATTACATCAGATGATCCTGATAGTGGTTTTGTCTACACAAAAGACTCTCCAGAACCTTATCCTGAAGATGGGTTACAAGGTAATGATCTAAGAAAAGTAAAGAATGACATTAAAGCATATTCATTGATGTGTAAAGGATTACCACTAGAAGTCTTAACTAGACTTGATGGATATCAAACTGGATATACTATGTATAAAGCTTTGAAGATAATATATGAAGGTAGTAAGGAGATTCAAGATCTCAAGAAGCAGAAACTAAAGAGGCAGTTAGGGCTATTTGAGCATTTATCTGGTGAAACTATAAACAAATGATGAATAGATTTGTGCAACTTACAACTGAGATGTCAACTGCTGGCATCAAAAATGAACTCAAAGATCTAAATTTCAGACTTCTCAATGCTCTTCCATCCTTATGGAAACAAACAGTGAAATTGTTGAAGCACACTGAAAAATTCCCTATGGATCTTGATCTTTTGATTGCCAAAATTGAGTCAGTTGAGATTGATGAAAGCTCAAGAAACAATGATAGAGCAGCATCAATGTCTTAGTACAAATATGTTGCATCTCCAGCTAGCACAGTGGAGAATGCCTTTATGGAAAAGAATGAGAATTCACCAGAAGAAGAGGGTGATCTGTTTGTTGGAGCAGGGTTCTTTACAGATTCTTCATATACAAATGCTCCTGCTTATGCAACTCAACCACAACCTCAGTCTCCTCCTAAACCTCAAAACTCTAAACCTCAAACTGAGACTCCATCTTCTAACTCTGCTAAAACTAGCAAAGTTAAAGATGTTATTAACATCCTATTACAGGATGAGTAGTCCAAAACTGTTTTTACTGTTTTTATGGCTAGTTTTGAAGCTTATCAAGGTAGTCATTTAACACAATTAGATCTTGTTTTGCAGGACTTATTCGAGATGGATCTAGACGATATAGAAGAGATGGACTTCAACTGGAAAATAGTGATGATTGCATATAGAACCCAGAAACATTCTTATGTCAACAGGAACTACAAGCCAAATCCTAACAAGACTGTTGGATTTGACAAATCTAAGTCAAGGTGCTTCAACTGCAATAGCTATGGCCACTTCTCACGGGAATGCAAAGCTCCTAGAAACAAAGGAGGAAATGGTCTCAAGCAATCAAAGATATCCACAACAGTCTCAGAAAACATTCCAAAAGCCATATCAAAGTCTACCAATGCCTGAACTTAAAGATGAATCTAAGTCTTCTGAAGAGCCTAAGAAAGCTCTTGTCGTGAGCATCAAGGATGGATATGACTGGAGTGCGTATGCAGAGCAGTTTACAGCTGACTTAACCTCTAGTTTATCTCTTATTGCAGAGGTTCAAGGTGAATACTGGTCAAAAAATAGTGATCCAAAGGCTGAAGATGACTCTGAAAATGAAGAAGAAAAGTATGACTGGAGTGATAAATTTGATCCTAAAGAGGATTCAGAAGAAGTTGCATTAATGGCACAGTCAGATCAACCAAAGGTTGAAAATTTATCTTCTAACTCTGAGACTACTTCACCTAAATATCCTGAAATACCAGCTGAAGTAAGAGAAAAACTATGCACCAAATCTTGCTTTTAACATGTAGAATATTACCGAACTTACTCATACAAAATTTGTGAAAAGCTCAAGCAAGAGGAATTAATGCGTAATAAACTTAAAAATGACCACAAAATATCAGATGAAAAGATCATTTCTCTACAAACTTCATGGAACAAAACTTTGAAAGAACTAGAAATTGTTTTCAAACAACTTGAAGAAATGACGAAGAACTTGAAAGAGGAGAAAATAGCACATGCTACTACACAAGTTGATCTTGCAAAAGTCAAAAGTTCCAAAACAATAGTGGAACAACTGTTAAGTGAACAAAAGGACAAACAAAAAGCAGGCTTAGGTTTTACACACGAACCAATGCCTGAATCTATAACAAACACTTTACCAGAGAACTTTAACACGTATGATCATTCTCCTAAAAATAAAGCTAAACTTAAAGCTTTCCAAAACAAAAACAACAAGATTTCTGATAGAGAAGAAGAGAAAACCAATGTTGAAATCTTTGAAGAAAAAGATACTGAAAAGATCAAAAACGGTCATCCGGTAAAAGTAAAATTATATGAACCACGACCGAAAAGTAAGAAAATATTTGTTCCCAAAGAATCTGTTTTGGAAGAAGTGATCATTAAAAGTAATAAACAAAACTCCAAAAACAAAGATAAAGCAAAACAAGAAGAAGGAACATCAGAAGATTCAAATTCTTATGGTCTAAATAATCCAGAGTTTATTAAATGACAAAAAAATCAGAAAGAAAAAGAAACTAAGAAAGAATCTTCACCTGAAGATGTTCAATTTCAAATAAAATCAAGTTCTACAAAATCAAAGAACCAAAGAAGAAGAAGAAAATTGACTAAAGCTAAAACTGATCAAAATAAGAGTCAAGAAAATCAGACAAAAACAACAAATCAAGCAACTCAATTTAAACCAATAAAATTTGTGTCTACTGGTACTCTTCACATAAACTTAATTTAAGAAGTTAAACAAACTCCTAAGAACAAATCAAACTCTGATCTGAAAATAGGTTCAGATTCGAAGTCTTCCGCTGTCGTTAAATGATTTGTTTCTAAGGATTCTAAGAATGCTGTTCATGTACAAAAGTCAAAACCAAATATACAAAAGAAAAAATTGTCAAATCAAAAACAAAAGATTAACTTTTCAACGCCTAAATCTAAAAAAGGATCAAACGTTGCGTCAACATCAAAGTTAATAAACAGTTGTTTAAAACACCACAAAGGTACTGTGAAATTTGTGACATGTATAATCATAAGACTACTGAATGTTTAACAAGTATTGTCACATATGTGATATGAGAAATCACTCAACAGCAGATTGTTACTTTAATAAGTACTGTACCTTCTGTGATGAGAGGACTCACAATACAGATAATTGTTACTTTAGAAAGAGTTCTCCAAGGAAAGGATTTGCCAATACACAATTGAGCAAAGGCTATGTTAATTCTCAGTTTAAAAGAAATCAAACCGTTTATTTTCAAAGATTAACTAACCAACCTTCCTTAGGCTTGAGATCTTTCAAAAGAAATGACTCTGTGAGACCAAAACAATACATTCAAGATCAAGTCATTCCAAGGTCTATGAGAATGAATGATAAAAATTTTGGAAATAAATATTTTTCAAAAATTGGTCATTCAAATGGTATGAATTTTCTTAATAATGATTAAAAATTTATGAATAATAGAATTGGTAAATTCATTAAAAACAAGCCTGATGTGAATAAACTTCATTTTAAACAATTTACCATTGTTGATAAGTTTGGCAAACCCAAGACCATCTCGGCTTGGGTCGATAACTCAACATAATTTTCTTTGTCTTGCAGGTACGGCCGAAAAGACCTATCAACACATGGTATGTGGATAGTGGGTGTAGCCGGCACATGAGGAGCAATCATGCCTTACTTCAAGAATTTAAGTTAAAAGATGGTACACACGTCGCCTTTGGTGGTGATGCAGGAGGAAAAATCACAGGCGAGGGAACAGTATCCAACGGGATAATAAGCTTTGATAAAGTCAACTACTGCTCACAGTTGAACTTTAAATTGTTAAGCGTTTCCCAAATTTGTGACAAATCTTACTCAGTTCTTTTTGATGATTCTTTCTGTTACATTTTGAAGCTAGGTTTTCAGATTAGCAAAGACTGGGTGGTTGTTAAAGCTGTTAGGGATCGAGATGTATACAAGCTGGATATGTCTCAAGTTGATCCTTCTGCAGAAACAACTTGCCTTATTACTCAAGCATCAAATGACGAAAGTCAGCTTTGGCATAGACATCTCGGGCATTCCAACTTCCAGAATATGAACAAGCTTGTAACGGCAAATCATGTTATCGGCCTTCCATCAAAGAAGTTTGCCACTACTGATCTCTGCTCAGCATGTTTAAACGGAAAGCAACACAAAGCGTCTTATAAGCCCAAGCTGATAAACTCAAATTCCAAACCTCTCCAGATGTTGCACCTGGACCTATTCGGACCTACAAATGTTCGGAGTATTGGAAAGAAATCTTACTGTTTCGTTATCATTGATGACTTTACAAGATTTTCTTGGGTTTTCTTTTTGCATGCTAAATCTAAAACGGCTGAATTATTAAAAGAATTCATCATTAAAGTAGAAAATCAATTAGAACAAAAGATGAAAATAATTAGAAGTTATAATGGAACGGAATTTAAAAATGCTAATATTGATAAATTTTGTGCAGAAAAAGGTATTGCTAGTCAGTTCATTGCTCCTAGAACTCCACAACAAAATGGAGCTGCAGAAAGGAAAAACAGAACTTTGATTGAAGCAACACGGTCTAGGTTAGCAGATGCCAAAATTCTAATCACTTTCTGGGATGAAGCCATATCCACTGCATGTTTTGTGCAGAATCGTTCATTGATTGTGAAAGATAAACAGAAAACTCCTTATGAGTTGATGTTTGGCAGGAAACCTAATATAGATTTTCTTAAATGTTTTGGTTGTCCAGTTTTGATTTTAAATTCAAGTGATCAGCTAGGAAAATTTGATTCAAAATCTGATGAAGGATTTTTGGTTGGATATTCATCGATTTCAAAAGCTTTTAGAGTTTATAACTCTAGGACAAATGTTATCCTTGAAACTTTCAACATTAAACTTCTTGAAAACTCTTTTCCATCAGTTGCAAATGGTCCAGCTTGGTTATTTGATTTAGATTCATTATCAAACTCTTTTCATTCTAACTTGTTTGAATTTACAAGTGAGAAGAAAAATCAAGCAGGACATCTCGGTTCTTTCAGCGATGATTCTGATTCTGATGATATGGATGACTCAAGCCCAGATTATCCATTTTTATCTTTTGTTAGAGATCCTATATTTCGGCCTCAACAAGATCAAGAGCATCCCGTTTTAGGAAATTCAAATGTTTCACAACCTATTCCTAATGATGGTCCTGAAATTATACAACCTGAGTCTGGAACATCACGATTTCTGATGATGTAGTTGTTACAGATAATCTTGATTACTTTATCAACTCACCGACTCAAGTTCCTAATTTCAATCCACATTCTTCGAACTTATTACATCAGCTTTCCGACTTGAACCAATCTAATCTAGATGTTCATGTTCAAGTGAATGAGATTCCAACATCTCGTGTTCACAAGAACCATCCTACATCTCAGATTATCGGTCCACTGAATGAGAGAGCAACGAGAAGTCATTCAGAACAAGCAAATCTCTGCTTATACTCGTGTTTTCTATCTCAAATTGTTCCTACAAACATCACTGAAGCGTTAAAGGACAGTAGATGGATTGAAGCAATGCAAGAAGAGTTATTGCAATTTCATAAACAAGAAGTGTGGAGGCTTGTGGATTTACCTGAAGGAGAAAATGCCATAGGCACAAAATGACTGTTTAGAAACTAAACAAACGATCGGAGAATTGTTTTTCGCAACAAAGCGAGACTCGTTGCACAAGGTTACACCCAAGAAGAAGGAATAGATTATGATGAAGTATTTGCTCCAGTTGCAAGACTTGAATCAATTTGTGTCTTCCTGGCTTACGCATCATTCATGAAATTCAAGGTGTACCAAATGGATGTTAAAGGTGCTTTCTTGTATGGACCAATCATTGATGATGTGTATGTCAAGCAACCTCCAGGTTTTGAAGACTCAGAATTTCCTCATCGTGTGTACAAGCTTAGCAAAGAATTGTATGGTCTACATCAAGCTCCTAGAATCTGGTATGAAACATTATCACAACACTAAATCCAACATGGATACACGCGAGGGAAAATCGATCCTACTTTGTTTATAAAGAAGGATGCTGATGATCTCTTATATGTTCAAGTGTATGTTGATGATATCATATTTGGTTCTACAAGTCCAAAGTTTTGCAATTAATTTGAAGAAATAATGAAGTCTCATTCCCAAATGAGTTATATGGGGGAAATTAATTTTTTCCTTGGACTTCAAGTGAAGCAATCTGCAGATGAAATTTTTATCAATCAAGAGAAATTCATTGATTAACTCTTGAAGAAATTTAAACTGCAAGATTGTCAATCCATAAGAACTCCAGCTGACGTAAATTCCAAGATTGAACCTGATTCTAAAGGAAAATTAGTTGATCAAACTTTATACAGATCTATGATCGGATCTTTGATGTATCTTACTACATCTAGACCAGATATAATGTATGATATTTGTGTCTGTGCCAGGTATCAATCTGACCTGAAGGAATCTCACTTAATTGCTATTAAATGAATATTTAGGTATCTCAAAGGAAAACCGGCTATGGTATCCTTATGAAGGAAACTTCTAGTTACATGGATATACAGATAGTGATTATGGGGGATGTTTCCAAGATCGTAAATCTACGATGGGTGGTTGTCAGTTTTTAGGTCCAGATTAGTCTCATGGCAATGTAAGAAACAAACAAATGTCTCTGTTTCAACCGTAGAAGCTAAGTACCTTGCTGCATCAGCAGGATGCTCTCAAATCCTTTGGTTACAAAACCAACTGCTTGATTACGGGTTCAATTTTCTTAAAACCCCTATTTACATTGATAACACTGCTGCTATGTTTATTACAGCTAATCCTGTCCAGCACTCAAAAACAAAACATATCGAAATTCAATATCATTTTCTCAGAGATAACTCTGAAAAAGGTTTAATCATTTTTATTCAAATCATAACAGAAAAACAGTTGGCTGACCTATTTACAAAAACCTTTTTACCAGGTCGATTTGAATATTTGGTCGAGTCAATTGGACTTATTAATCATTTTTAAACACTGGTTTTGAGTTTAATTAAGTTGTTTGATTCATTAAAAATGATAAGAACCCTCCCTTAGCTTAATCTTAAATATAGAGAAACTATCAAAGTTAACTGCCTAATTGTATATATTGTGTGTATGTTCAATAGAAAATGAAAAAGCAAATACAAGAATAGAAAATTGCAAAATCAAATAGAAAAATATAAAACAAAAACATAAAAATAGAGTTTTTCTTGTTAGTTAAGTGTTTAGGACTGAATCTGTCTTTCCAATTTGTGAGAAATGATAGATACATTAGTTATGATCAATTGCATACTTCACTTGCTTCAAAGGTCTGACGTTATCAGATATGATGTGCAAGTAAGCTCATGCAATTATACTGAAAAAGTAAATTCTTGTGATTAAACTAAAACAATCATGCATTCATGTTGGTCCTTTTTAGTACCAATGAGTAGTGTTGACTTCTTAAATTAATTGCTTGTTAAGTCATAATCTCACACCTGGTGGTGATATAAATAACCATTGAGCTCTAATTAATTTAAAGCATCTAATCACTTCTCTGTTATGAGTCATCATAGACCTGAAGTGACAAGATATCCTTTGTTGTAAGTAAGTACAGACCTGGATATTCTCACTTGATGCAAACAAATGCCAATGTGCACAATATAAACATGAGATCTGGTTATAAGTATATGTTAGGTTAACAAGTTGAGAAAGGTGATTTCTTGCAGATCTTTATGAGGGTTGAACTCTGTAAGTCTAAGTGTGACTTACATAATATCATATCTAATTGTACCTTAATCAATCCAAGAATTGAAAAAGTAAGTGTGTTGAGTATCTTGCCAAAAGCACTCATTTTCTATCCTTAGATCTCGTGTGTCCTTTGCTGCAGAAATGCTGACCTGGAACACACTTGATCAGGATTTAATCACTGTCTACGACTATCCATCATTTTTTTTCTATTAATGTGCTGATCTAAACTGATATGATCTCACTACAGGCATATGATTCAATTGTATACAGTAGATTTGTTATTCTGCTTTAATTTTGATTTTCTGCATGATTTTCTTTGTGCAGGCATGTTGATAATGATTAGTTTTCTCGTCTTACAAAATCAAAGAAACTTCTAAGTTTGTAAAACTTAAAAGTTTAAGGGGAGTTATAATGAAAAAAAGAAAATAACTGATTTTTAAAATGTGAAAAAGAAATCAAAAATAAAGTGTTTTGGATGAAAGGATGAAGCTGCAATTTCAAGCATATGTGTGTTTGATATGATGTAAAAATAAACCTGAAAAAGAATTCAAATTCAGTGAAAAAGCTTCTTGTAAACAAAATGAGATCATTTGTTTTTGTAAAAATTAAATAAAGACTAAAATGATGGGAAATTAATTTTTGAAAAGTTGATATAAAAATAATGGTCAAAAACAAAGACAAAAAAATTTTGAATGTCAAAAGTGTTAAAATTGAGGGTCATTAATGAAAATTTGAGTGTTAGTCAAACAATTTTGACTAAGTGTTGAAAATTGAGTGTGAATAGTGCTAATGTGTTTAAATAGTATTCAGATGGATGATGAGAAAAATTACAAGTGTCAAGACTTATAGAAGTATTCTCATGCGCCTAAACAGTTCTCTTAAGTCCAATTCAGGAGTATGGTGATTTTTTAGAAATTTGCCCAAGTGTTGGGCGTTTTAGACAAGCTCATGCACCTAAACAGTTGTCATATGTCTGAAATTTTTGGTTAAGTCTTGGGCGTTTCATCCATACTCATGCGCCTACACGGTACCAGGCTTTCAAGAGTTGGGCATTTGAAGTGAAAAATTACCAAGTGTTGGGCGTTTCAGTTAGTCCCATGCGCCTGAACAGTGCAATAGCGCCTAAACAGTGCTTATGCGTCTGAACATTGCCCATGCGTCTAAACCTCATGCGCACAAACAGTGCTCATGCGCCTAAATACTAAGTGTAAAAATCAACCCCATGCGCACAAATGGTGCTCATGCGCCTAAAAATTTTCACTTAGTATAAATATAACAGTTATGAATTTCATTTCTTTATTCAACCAAACTCTCTGTTCATCACCCGATACACTCCCAAACACCTTCGATTGGTCAGTTCATCATCTCAGATTGTTTTCGTGCATATTAAGTGTTTGATTGATCATTACATTGGATATTAAATGTAAGTTGATGATCAATATCATCAAATTTCAGGTTTTCAAGTTCAAAATTGAACAGACGCATAACCTCTATGCGGGTGTTTCAAGCCCTAGATTTGAACTTAGTGAAATTTTGAAAAGATTATTGAACTAATGATGATATTGAATGCTGATCAATGATAGAAATTTGATTTTGAATAGGTTAACTTGATTGAATCCATGTTCGAAATCAAGCTTTCTTGATGATCCTGTTCATCTACCGAAGCTTTGATGATGAACAGTCATGAATAAATTAAAAAAAAAAATTTTGATTAAAAAAATTATTTTGTAAAAAGAGGTTAAGAAAAGTTGATATCAATTGAATGGAATTGAATTTGTGAATAATATAAAACTTTCTCATAAAAATGAATTTTTAACACAGGAAATTTTAAATGATTAATTCAAATTTAAAAATAGATAGATGTTGATAAATTCAAAAATTTCTAACTCAATGTGTTTTATGATTGCATATGGCTGAACTTAAGTTTGAACCTAAGCATAATGTAGCAGCATTTCTAAACGAATAGATGTTTGGAATGCTACAGGCTATGAAGAGATGATTAGATTCATGTTAAGGACTAAGTATGTCTATGCTATGTGATATCAGCCTGTGATTTATTCCAGACTGATCAAGAAGTTTTGGACTACTACAACTGTTAAGATCAATGAAGAAGGGAGAAAAGTTTTGAGAGGATTCATAACCAATGAAAGAATGATTGAAGTGTCAGAAGAATCCATTAGAGAAGCATTAAGGCTTGGAAACAATGATCCTGAATACTTAGCAGAACTCTCATTTAATGAATGTAGAGAAACCTTTATTGCTATGGGTCATCCAGATAATTTTCCTAAGAAACAATTTTTCAGAGCCCGAGTGTACAATCACTGGAAACTACTATGCTATATATTCTAGCATGGCATGTCAAAAAGAAGTGCGGGTTGGAACTCCTTTCCAGTTGATATAGCCTCACCCATTGTGGCTCTTGCAACAAATAGAAGATTCAACATGACAAAATGGATTCTTAATGGATTTAGTTTCAACTTGAAGAAAGGGATCAGGAATAAATACCTGATGTACCCAAGATTTCTACAGATGATTATAAATGAAGCAAATCCTAACTTTCATGCTTATGGAGTTGGAGGTGAAAGATTGATTCTTGAGCATATGACAGAAACTTCATACAAACGACTATCAATGATTACTGGTGCTCCTAATGTACCAATGTTAGACTATATGAGGGTTGTGGCTCAAGATGAGGTGAACATACATGAAGATCATTTTCATTTACTTGAGGATGAACTAGTTGATCCAAATGACCTGATTGATGAATTAAAAGAAGAAAATGCTAAGCAAGTGAATCTCATTGAAAAGTTAAGAGAAGAAAATGAGAAATTGAAGGAGGAATTACAAAAGAAAGATAAAGTGATTGCTGATTTGGAGAAAGATAAAGAAACAAACCTGAAAAATTTTGAAGTCATGATGAAAGATTATGACCTAATGGAAGAAAAGTTCAAAAAGTTGAAAGAAAACAATGAGGTTTTAAAAGAAGAATTCGAAAGAATGAAAGATAGTCTAAAATCTCCGTCTCCTGAAGTTATGATAGTTTTTTAAGTTACTCCAATTGTTGTTGAGAAGATATCTGAGGTAGATAAAGGAAAAAAGAAAAATTGATGATGTAGACATTTCAGTTCTAGCTGAACCATCAACAAAAATACAAAAGATTGCGACTGAAGGTGAAAGTAAAGAAGGAGAGGAAACAGATGTATATGAAAAAATTGAAGCTCTTGATGATTTGGAAACTGAATTTGCTGATGATTGGTATAATGAAGTTATTGAAGATGAAGACATAGTTGAAGCCAACTACTCACCAATCCAGGAAACAACTGAAGTCATACCTATTGATATTGAAGATAAGTACAATTACTTGATTAGAATAAAATACAACAAAGTATTTTTGGATGGATTAACCGTCTCATAAATAAATGAAGAGTATGAAAAGTGTATAACCGCTGAGTCTGTTGCACCTGTTGATCCGGATGAGATACTAGTAGAGCATAGAGAATGGAATCCGCTTCAAGAAAGTATCAATGTTAAAGAACTTTCAACTTCTAAGTTACACCATCCTGATCCAGATGAAATGAATGTAACTACTTTAAGGATATGGTTACAATCACGTAACTATCCTAGGAATAAATTAAACAGACTTCAAGCAGAATCTTTGAGGAACTTGGTGAGAAGTTTCCAAGAAACCGAGAAACAAACAAACAGAATGATAGTCCTCGACATGGACAACCCACAGTATCTCAAGATCACAAAGAGAACAAGAATTCTAAGGCCTCAAGAGATCAAAAACATGGAGTTGATAAGAAGTGGACATGAAAGACGAAAGGAGCTAATGAAGTTGTTTCCAGAAAATGAAAAACAACCATACCAAGTGTCCATTGAGCAAAAGCAGCTATGGAACAAAGCTCGAACAGCAGGAGATTTGGTACGAAATGTTTTACAAAAAGGACAATCAATTTCAGAACTGCTTAATGCAATGATTGTTCCTGATAAATCAAAAGAAGTTAAAATAGTAGCTTGGAAATATGATGAAGTATTTTATTCCTTTTTTATCAAGAGAGTAAATGCTATATGTGATGTTTATTACTTTTACTCAAGCATCATTGAACTACATGTGCAAGACTTGAAAGAGTTGAACAAACTTCCTTTGATTAACCCAACAAAAGCTGGTCGCGGTGAAAATTTTGTTCAATTGCTAAACCGGGGAATATCAAGGATGAGTTCATTTCTTAAAACGAGATGTGATCAGGAAGATAAAGAATACTTTCAATCATTGAAAAGCAAAAGAAAACTTGGAGAAAAAGGTGTAGAAGAAGATGTATTTTTGGATGCTTTTAGTGATAAATACTTTGATAAAGTAACAAATCCTGGTCTGAAAGTGATTGATGGCTCTCAAACAACAAAACCAATTCTATGATGGTTTTATAATATTGATACATTTGAGTTGAAGCTTGTTAGAAATCTGGATGATTGGGATAAAGATATGATTTCTTTATTTGGAGTATTTGAGCTAAAATTGCTTCATCCAAGTTACATTTCTTTCTTATCAATTCAAAAGTTTGAATGGGTGTCTTATAAAGTTGCTGAAAATGATAAGAAGTACTGCATGACAATCATTAAAGTCATGAATGCTACAATGGAAAGGATGGCATTACGTAAAGCCTTAGCGTATGCAAATATTGTGAAGAAGGATATTAAGTCGATTGACTTTATGAGGATTTTGAGCAAAGGGGCGTTAGAAATTCACTCGCAAGAGTTCTCTAAACCTCTGGAATTTTATGCTAACATTGACATTGCAGGTTTGTCTAAGGAGACATTGGAAAGAATGGAAAAGATGGAGATAAAGTCAAATGAATCAAACCCTGAGCAAGCTATTCTGGCTGAAAAATTCAAGTCAACAATTACAAAAGCATTGAGAGAACAAGAGCTGTACAGGGAGAAGCCTATGTTCAACGTAAAGGAAGAACCAGAAGATTTCTTTGATGTATGAAGAATGAAGAATGAAGATTGAAGAATGAAGATGAAGATTGAAGAATGAAGATGAAGATTGAAGAATTTTGAAGTCCAAAGACCAAAGATTTAAGATTTTGAAGATTAAAGACAATGTCAATCTTAGGGGGAGTATTGTAGAAGCCTCTCGAAGATTAACATTTAGTCTTTATTGTCTTTATTAATAGTTTTGTCATAGTTTAGGGACTTATTTGTAAATATATGATCTTTTTTCTTGTTTTCTTTGATAGTATAAATAGCATAGTTTATGTATTGTGTAGGTAAGCGCAAAGACTAGACTAGTGCACCTTACAATTAGTTGAACGAATTGTAACTGTTCTCTACACTTGTATTTCTATGCTTTCTATCAATGAAAAACTATGAATTTTTTCTGATATGTTTGCAATGATTTGATTACTTGTGTTTGTTTTGATTGAATTGCATCATAATATCATCATAGATCGATCCATTTTGATCCTATCAATACCCTCCTCAAATAGGCTTTATACGAGTGAGTCCACATCAATGTGGGCTTGAGGAGGTTGCTGAGTATGGACTATTATAAGTGAGGGTGGTGAACCCTTTAAGTCCATACTTTAAGAAGAACTCCCAGGTTTTTTGACTGTTCTGACTTTCTCCCCCTTTTAGGTAGCATCACTTTCTTGCATAACTAAGCTGGGGGTTGAGTCTATCACAATCACAGGTTCTTGTGGACCTGGTTGAGTTGTTCTTTGTGGTCTCTCAGCTAGCTTGCCCTTGAGATCGGTGATCTCAAGTTGCTGGTCATTGACCCTCTTTTGTAAGATAGTCACCTGAGATTCCAAGTGACTAATCTTGGAGACTAAACAGGTGCAAGTTTTAGTCAATATATGCACCTTTAGTTTCAAACTCCCCTCATCTTCATCAGAAGAAGCACAAGGGAGGGGATGAGAGAATAGGACTAATGTCTTCTTTCTCATAACCAATATAGTGTTCTTGGTGGCTGAATTTCCCCTGCATCATGACAACTTCAAGAGAAGTGTCAAGAGGCTAGGTTGCCATGGTCGAGGTCTGACTGATATAATCAATTTCTAAAGTGAGACCTCTTCCATATGGATCTCCTAAACAGGTTCAGAAAGTTCCACCTTAGTGGGGGGTGGATGATGTGGGCTAGACATGGGTGAGACAGGAGTACTCATCTTTCCTTGAGTAGGGGTGGAGAGGAGAGACTCATGGTACTCACTAAAACCCGTGTCTTTATCATCATAGAAGTCAAGGTTGGGAATTGGTTGGTTGAGAACCAGTGGCCTAGGATGGTAATTGTCCCCGAAAGGTTGTTCACTAGAGTGTTAAGACTCTGAGTGAAGGTTTAAGGCTCGTTGGGTTGTGAGCTCATCAGGCTGAGCATGAGGAACCTCAGCACTTATCATTTGAGAGATAGGAGTGGTTTGCTCTTCAGGGGAAGTGGGAGCTCAAGTGTCTACTTCCTCCTGCATGGTTGGTGATATGGGGGCCTAGCATGTGCAGGGGTTTGTTTGGTTTTTCTCTGGTAGGTGATGGTTATTATGCGCTATATTTATGGTTGGGAGGTGGAAGGTGTAGGTTCAATACTAGCTGGTGCTGCTAGGTCGCCACCTTGAGCAATGAGCTCAAACATTTTTGGGACTAGGGTTGTTTCTACCCCGGATAAGCCAACAGTTGGCTTCTTTATTATTTTAAAGATGTCAGGCTTCATCTATCCTAATTTTAGAATATTACCTATTCCCCTCAACTATGTGCCAACTTCACAGTTGAGAATGTGATATATATATCTAGGGAACATGTAATACTCTAGGGAGTCCAAGTTAGCAAGCAAATTGGTATATACAAATTGAGAATACCTGAACTTGACCCCCTGAATCATTCCATGGACTATGAAGGAGAGGTCTTCTAGAATCTGGTCCCATCCTCCATGCATGTTGGACAAGCTATGTATGACAACATGGAGGAGGTACTTCTATTGAGATGAGACCTTCCCCTTCCTGATGGTTTTGACTGAGAAGTCACCCTTATAACCCATCTACGCAAAGGAGTGGTTGACAGCAGCTTTGGGGAAGGACAAGTCACCTTCTACATCATCCAGCTGAAGATGTGTGTTTATGGTGGCCGGAGTGATGAAGATTGTCCTCCCCTACACTATGGCAGCCAGTTCCTTCTCCCTGTCCATGGTGACCTCTTCGCAGGTCCGCTAGAACTCCAAGAAGTGATCCTCATAGAGAGGAGGATCAATGGTGAGGGAGTTGAAGTAGTTGGACAAAGAAAGGTAATGACAAACCTCTGAGAAACCTAGATCATTCTCAAAGTCTAACAGGGCAACCTGATTATGTTGCCTGTGAAGATGCATGGAAAAATCGGGTTGGTTTCTGCGGTCAAGGTTGGCCATTTAAAGTAGCTTTGTGATGAAGGAAAATAAGAACAAAGGCGGTTTGTGGGTGAAATTAGGTTAGAGAATTGTAGATGAAGAGAAGAGTGAGAAGAGGGCGAATCGTTGTGAGAATATATATGAAATGGATTTGAGACAAAGTTAAAGCAAAAGGATAAACTTTGAAATCCTGATGTCGGTACCACCTCTAAAAAAGTGCCCAAAAAGGTAGTTTTCTTGGAAGTTGAAAATCTTCCAAAGATAATTTTGCTTCGGAAGTTTTTTTTGAGAAAAAGCTTCCAAAGCCAATCTGGCGTCGGAAGATATCCTTAAGAGTTGTGAAAATTTGGCTTCGGAAGAAAAATACTTAGATAATTTTTCTTCCAACACATATGTGGTTTCAGAAGATATTAAGACTTGGGAGTTCTATTCTAAAGAGAATAAATCTTCCGAGACTTAATTGCTTTCGGAAGATATTTGTCCTTCAAATACATGCAAGTACATAGAAGCATATTTAAGCTTCAGAAGATATTCTCAGAATTTCTTCCAAAGGTAAATTTCTTATAAGTAGTTATTTGATTTGAAGACATAAATTTCTTCCGAAGGCAACTTGGATTATTCTGAAGGAAAACATGTTTTAAAAATTTTCAAAAATCTAAGGAAAATAAAAAAAAATCTTCCAAAATAAACTAGGCTTATAAAGGTGATAAAATAGACAACTTAGAACACATAGGTTTTTGAAATAAGGTTGATTTAAGTTTTAAGAAAATCTACTCAAAATTAATCATCCCAATAGCTGATACATGATATTTGAATCTCTGTTCATCAAAGGCTTTAGTGAACAGATTAGCATATTGTTCATTTGTGTTATCTTTGACTAGCTTGATTAATCTCTTCTCAAAGTTATCTCTAATCAAATGATACCTGATGTTGACATGTTTGGTCTTAGAGTGTTGCACAGGATTCTCTATAATAGAGATAGCATTGTTGTTGTCTTTGTGGATGGGACTCTCTTTAAAGTTGAATCCATAGTCCAGCATCTGATTCTAAATCCAAAGCACTTGAGCACAGCAGCTTGCAGCAGCAATGTATTCAGCTTTAGCAGTTGATGCAGAGACACAGGATTGTTTCTTGCATTGCCATAAGACAATCCTTCCACCAAGGAATTGACATCCCCTTGATGTAGACTTTGCAATCATGTTGCAGCCACCATAGTCACTATCTGTATAAGCATACAGATTGAAGTCAGAATTCTTTGGATACCAAAGGCCAAGCTTGGGAGCACCTTTGAGATATCTAAGAATCCTCTTAACAGCAACCAAGTGTGACATCTTGGGGTTTGCTTGATATCTTGCATAGATGCATGTGGCAAACATGATATTAGGCCTGCTGGCTATGAGTAATATAAGATCCCCAATCATAGCCCTTTAAAGATGTTCATCCACACACTCCCCCTCAAGATCAGGTCCAAGGGAGTGGTTTCTGGCTATGGGTGTCTTAGCAACCTTACAATCAGTCATGTTGAATCTTGTAAGTATGTCTTGTACATACTTTTACTAACTTTTGAAGATGCCATTGTCAACTTGCTTCACTTGAATTCCCAAAAAGATATTGAGTTCCCCATGGCACTCATTTCAAATCTATTTTTCATCAGCCTCTCAAAGTCTTTGCAGAGCTTTGGATTAGTTGACCCAAAGATAATGTCATCCACATACACTTGAACCAGCATTAAGTCATTCCCTGTTCCTTTGATGAAGAGAGTTCCATATATAGTACCCCTCTTGTAACCATGTTGACAGAGATACTGAGATATTGTCGCATACCACTTTCGTGGAGCTTGGTGCAGCCCATAAAGAGCTTTATTAAGCTTGCAGACATAATCAGGATGATCTGGGTCTGTAAAGCCTGGTGGTTGTTTGACATACACCTCTTCATCAATCACCCCATACAGAAAAGCACACTTGACATCAAGTTGGTAGACCTTGAAATCCTTGGATGCAGTAAAAGCCTGGAATATTCTTACACCTTCAAGTCTTGCCATAGGAGCAAAAACACTTGCGTAATCAATTCCCTCTTCTTGTGTGTACCCTTGAACAACTAGTCTTGCCTTATTCTTGATGACAAGTCCTCTATCATCTTTCTTGTTCTGAAAAACCCACTTGGTTCCTATGGTAGTCTTCTCATGAGGAAGAGGACATAGGTTCCATCAAGAGTGTAGACAAACATTTTTGTCATGGGTTTGTCCTCTTGTTCTCACCCCTGTATCAACATTTCTAATGATGTTTGTGGTGGGGTGTGACTTATGGATCCTTAGTTGAGGGATCATGGCAAGTTGATTGGAGAGATCCAAATTAGAGAAATTTAGATCCAACCATGGAGTATCACCCACCAAATCAGCACACTTATCAAGTGAGACTTGATCCAATGAGCGTGTGATATCATTGATCTTGTCTTCTATGGAGTGGTTATTAGTATCAAGAAATTATTGATCACCGTCACCTAAGTTTTGAGCCTCTGAGCTAGAATTTGAAGGCATCTCAGATGTATCAGCTGAATTTGTCATGTTTGTGCTGATAGGATCTTCATTTGCAGGGTTAGTTACCACTGGAGGTGAAGTAGTATTCCTGCTTGGTCTTCTCAGCTCAAATCTTAGGTCAGGATCTTCTATTGATATGTTACCTGTAGATCCTGAAACATCCTCACAAGACTTGTTAAAACAATTGGTAACTAAATCAAGATCAAATAGCCAATCCAGACCAGAACCTTTCACACTGTGAGTATGCTCATTGAAGGTCACATTGGCTGACTCCTCAACTACTCTAGTTCTGAGATTGTATACTCTATAAGCCTTAGCTTGAGAAGATTATCCAATAAAATTTCCATCATTTGATTTCTTAGCAAACTTGGCTACCTGATCTTTGGTATTCAAGATGGTGCATGGACATCCAAATGACCTGAGGAAACCAATGAATGGTCTCCTTTTGTGCCACAGCTCATAAGGAGTTTTACCATGAGTCTTAACTACTAAAACTCTATTCTGCACATAGTAGGTTGTGTTAACAGCCTTTGCCCAGAAGATGATGGGCAGTTTAGAGTCACACAGCATGGTTCTTGCAGCCTCAATAAGTTTCATGTTTCTCCTCTCAGCAACACCGTTTTGCTGAGGAGTCCTGGGAGCACTATATTGTCTTGTAATAACCTTTTCATCACAAAATACATCAGTGATTTGGTTTTTAAATTCTATTCCTTGATCACATCTTATGGTCTTGACCTTATGATCAGATTGATTCTTAATCTTCAGAATGAAATTCTTCAAGATCTCAGGAGTCTCATCCTTAGTTCTAAGGAAAAAGACCCAAGTGAATCTTGTGAAATCATCTGTGATCACTAAATAGTATGAGTTACTTCCTAGACTTATTACACTAGTAGGACCAAATAGATCCATGTGTAATAAGTGTAGGGGAGTAGTGATAGAGTTCCTTTCCTTTGGCTTGTGAGACACTTTGTGTTGCTTCCCTTTCAGGCATGCAACATAATGATCATCACTTGTAAACTCTTTCTTTGGCATTCCAGTTACCAAATCATTCTTAGTTAATTTATTCATGTTTTTAAAGTTTACATGGCACATTCTTTTATGCCAAAGGAAAGACTCATCACTATTTGCTTTGGATAGAAGGCAAGAAACATCTCCTGAGGGAGATGTTTCTCGCAAGTCCATTTTGTAGATGTTTCCTTTCCTGGGGGCTCGGAGCAGGATATGCTCTTGAGGAATGATCACCCCGGGCTTGAGAACAATGCACTTATGCTTAATAAAGAGCATGTTGTGTCTTTGATCACAAAATTGGGATACACTCTGTAGATTGTATCCAAGCTCCTTAACAAAATTTACCTTCTCAATGGTGAGCTTACCATTTGTGACCATGCCTCTTCCAGTGATATAACCACCAGCATCTCCTCCAAAAGAAACTAGTCCTCCATTAATTTTTTCAAAATTGTGAAGAAAAGAACCATTGCCAGTCATGTGCCTGGAACAACCACTATGAATGATCCACACATTTCCCTTGGTCTTTAGTTGTTCCTGCACAAAAAGAAGTGGTTAGTTACACTTGGAAACCCAAGCCTCATTTGTCTTGGGATTTTCAAAGTGATCTGAATTGATTGATTGTTTCACCAAAAAGATACTCAAACAACTCCAATTGTCTCTTGAGTTTTTGCTTTTTGAGATCTTGTATCTCTTTACCACCTTCATAAATGATCTTCAAAGCTCGGTACATGGTGTAACCAGTTTGATAACCTTTAAGTCTTAACCTTCCTTAAGTCATCACCTTGTAGACCATTCTCAGGATAAGGTTCTGGAGAGTCTTTTGTATAAAAAAATCCTCTATCAGGACCATCAAATGTAATTGGGATATGTGGTCCTTTCTCTATTGACTTCCACAAATCAGTGTCAATGGAGTTTGGATGATGCTTCAATCTAAGAGACCAATTTTTGAAATCAGCTTTATTTTTGAGCATGGGAACCCTGTTCTCAGAATCTTCAGACTTAACCGTTTTGTATTTTTTGAATTAATGAAAATGACTTTTTTTTGTTGTTTTTTTATAATTTTAAAAAGAAACTATAAAATGAAAATATTTTTGGATTTTTAGTTTTTAAAAAAATTTCTAAGTGTTTACTGATAAATCTGAATGCTGATGCGCCTGAAACTTCTGATACGCCTGGCTTTGAACAAGAAACGTCTAAGGGAACACCTTAGATGAATTCTGAAACACCCAACTGATGAAACGTCTGAACAGTTCTCAAACGCCCAGACAGTGTAGAAACACCTAAGGTAAAAACGCCCAAATAGTTCTTAAGCGTCTAGAATTGCTAAGTTTCAACAAAGTATCAAAGCGACCAAACAGTCTCAATGCATCCAAATAGTTGCAAAATGCTTGTTCTAAAAACGCCTTAACAGTGATGAACCGCCTAAACAGTTGTAAAGCGTCTGATCACTTAGCAATTTTCAGTAGTTTTTCACAACTCAAGCGCCAAATTCATCATCTTCAACAAACTCAGATCTTATGAAATTCTTCAAAACTTGTTCAATTGATCTAAAAACTTCCAATTAGGTAGTAAATAGATCGATTAACAATCTTCAATCAACTTTTTATCAAACAACAACAACAAATTTGTTTTCAGATCGAATTACAGTCCAAAAATAAAGAACACAGTTCGAACAAAAATCTGTCAATACTCAGATCTAAATGGATTAAACACCAAATTGTGATTTAAATCATGTTTCTATGGATGAAACACAACAGAAATCAACAATTAATCGATCAAATTGCAATCAAAACAGATTTCAAGTGATTCATAGAGCTCCATAATGCCGATAAGCTCTGATCACTAAACCGAAAGCTTTGATACCATTTGATAGGTTCAAATGTTTCAATATGTGATGATATCATAATGCAATGATCAACTCAAACACAAAGTAATCAAATGCAAGCAAATACTTCAAATATTCATAGATTTCATTGATAGCAAATGCTTAGGATACAAAGGGTAAGAGTGAGTTATAGTTGTTCAATCTGTTCTAACTGTTTTGTTCTCTAGGTCTACCTACACAATACATAAAATATCCTATTTATACTATCAAAGAAAAACAAGGAACATATATTTACAAAATAAGTCCATATACTATGACAAAACGCAAAAGACAAAATGTTAATCTTTTAAGAGCTCTAACAAATGAGCTCAAACATTTTTAGGACTAGGGCTGTTTCTACCCCGGAGAAGCCAACAGTTGGCTTCCTCATTATTTTAAAGATGCCGAGCTTCATCTATCCCAGTTTTAGAATATTACATGTTCCCCTCAATTGTGTGCTTAGTTCACAGTTGAGAATGTGCTGGACATATCTAGGGAACATGTAATACTCTTGGGAGTCCAAGTTAGCAAGCAAATTGGTATATACAAATTAAGAATACTTGAACTTGACCTCTAAACCATTCCATGGACTATGAAAGAGAGGTCTTCAGGAATCTGGTCCCATCCTCCATGCTTGTTGGACAAGCTGTGTATGACAACATAGAGGAGGTACTTCCATTGAGATGAGACCTTCCCCTTCCTGAAGGTCTTGA
Source organism: Flaveria sonorensis (assembly GCA_025506505.1). Classification (NCBI taxonomy): domain Eukaryota; kingdom Viridiplantae; phylum Streptophyta; class Magnoliopsida; order Asterales; family Asteraceae; genus Flaveria; species Flaveria sonorensis. The sequence goes on from CM046432.1 coordinate 39,534,504, forward strand.
CTGAGAAGTCACCCTCATAGCCCATCTGCGCAAAGTAGTGGTTGACTGCAGCTTTGGGAAAGGATAAGTCAACTTCTACATCATCCAGCTGAAGATATGTGTTTATGGTGGCTGGAGTGATGAAGACTGTCCGTCCCTGCACTATGGCAGACATGCCTTCTCCCCATCCATGGTGACCTCTTCGTAGGTCCTCGAGAACTCCAACAAGTGATCCTCACAGAGAGGAGGATCAATGGTGAGGGCAGTGAAGTAGTCGGTCAAAGAAAGATAACGACAAACCTCTGAGAAACATGGACCTTACTTAAAGTTTAATAGAGCAACCTGATTATGTTGCCTGTGAAGATGCATGGAAAAATCGGGTTGGTTTCTACGGTCAAGGTTGGCCATTTGAAGTAGCTTTGTGATGAGGGAAGATAAGAACAAAGGAGGTTTGTGGGTGAAATTAGGTTAGACAATTTGCAGATGAAAAGGAGAGTGAGAAGAGGGGGAATCGTTGTGAGAATATATATGAAATGGATTTGAGACAAAGTTAAAGCAAAAGGATAAACTTTGAAATCCAGATGTCAGTCCCACCTCTGAAAAAGTGCCCAAAAAGATAGTTTTCTTGGAAGTTGAAAATCTTCTGAAGATAATTTTGCTTCGAAAGTTTTGAGAAAAAGCTTTCGAAGCCAATTTTGCCTCGGAAGATATTCTTAAGAGTTGTGAAAATTTGGCTTCGGAAGAAAAATACTTAGAGAATTTTTCTTCCGACGCATATTTGGTTTTGGAAGATATTAAGACTTGGGAGTTTTATTCTAAAGAGAATAAATCTTCCGAGACTTAATTGCTTTCGAAAGATATTTGTCCTTCAAATACATGCAAGTACTTAGAAGCATATTTAAGCTTTGGAAGATATTCTCAGAATTTCTTCCGAAGGTAAATTTCTTATAAGTAATTATTTGATTTGAAGACATAAATTTCTTCCGAAGGCAACTTGGAATCTTTCAAAGGAAAATATGTTTTGAAAAATTTTCAAAAATCTAAGTAATATCATTAAAAATTTTCTTTCAAAATAAACTGGGCTTATGAAGATGATAAAATAGACAACTTAGGACACACAGGTTTTAGAAATAAAGTTGGTTTAAGTTTTAAGAAAATCTACTCAAATTTAATTATCCCAATAGCTGATACAAGATATTTGAATCTCTGTTCATCAAAGGCTTTAGTGAACAGATCAGCATATTGTTTATTTGTGTTGACATTGACTAGTTTGATTAATCCCTTCTCAAAGTTATCTCTAATCAAATGATACCTGATGTTGATGTGTTTCGTCCAAGAGTGCTGCATAGGATTCTCTATAATAAAAATAGCACTGTTGTTGTCTATATGGATAGGAGTCTCTTTGAAGTTTAATCCATAGTCCAGCATCTGATTCTGAATCCAAAGCACTTAAGCACAGCAGCTTGTAGCAGTAATGTATTTAGCTTTAGCAGTTGATGTAGAGACACAGAATTATTTCTTGCATTGCCATGAGACAATCCTTCCACCAAGAAATTGATATCCCATTGATGTAGACTTTGCAGTCATGTTGCAGCAACCATAGTCACTATCTGTAAAAGCGTACAGATTGAAGTCAGAATTCTTTGGATACCAAAGGCCAAGCTTGGGAGCACCTTTAAGGTATCTAAGAATCCTCTTGACAGTAACCAGGTGTGACATCTTGGGGTTTGATTGATATCTTGAACAAATGCATGTGGCAAACATGATATCAGGTCTGCTGGCCGTGAGGTACATAAGAGACCCAATCATAGCCCTATAAAGATGCTCATTGACACCCCCCCCCCCTCAAGATCAGGTCCAAGGGAGTGATTTCGGGCTATGGGTGTCTTAGCAACCTTAGAATCAGTCATGTTGAATCTTGTAAGTATGTCTTGTACATACTTTGACTGACTTATGAAGATGCCATTATCAACTTGCTTCATTTGAATTCCCAGAAAGAAATTGAGTTCCCACATGGCACTTATTTCAAATCTATTCTTTATCAGCCTCTCAAAGTCTCTGCAGAGCTTTGGATTAGTTGACCCGAAGATAATGTCATCCATATATACTTGAAGCAGCATTAAGTCATTCCCTGTTCCTTTGATGAAGAGAGTTCCATCTATAGTATCCCTCTGGTAACCATGTTGACAGAGATAGTGCCTCATACCACTTTCTTGGAGCTTGGTGCAGCCCATAAAGAGCTTTATCAAGCTTGCAGACATAGTCAGGATAATCTAAGTCTGCAAAGCCAGGTGGTTGTTTGACATACACCTCTTCTTCAATCACCCCATATAGAAAAGCACACTTGACATCAAGTTGGTAGACCTTAAAATCCTTGGATGCAGCAAAAGCCAGGAATATTCTTACAGCTTCAAGTCTTGCCCCAAGAGCAAAAACATCTGTGTAATCAAATCCCTCTTCTTGTGTGTACCCTTGAACAACTAGTCTTCCCTTGTTCTTGATGACAAGTACTCTATCATCTTTCTTGCTTCAAAAAACCCACTTGGTTCCTATGGTAGTCTTCCCATGAGGAAGAGGACATAGGTTCCAAACCTTCTGTCTTTTGAACTGAAGCAGCTCTTCTTGCATTGCTTCAACCCAGCTTCCATCTTTCAAAGCCTCATCAACTTTCTTTGGCTTTACTTGGGACAAGGAGTAAGAGTATATACAAACATTTTTGTCATGGGTTTGTCCTCTTGTTCTCACCCTGTATCAACATTTCCAATGATGATTGTGGTGGGGTATGACTTGTGGATCCTAAGTTGAGGGATCACAGCAAGTTGATTGGAAAGATCCAAATTAGAGAAATTTAGATCTGGCAATGGAGTATCACCCACCACATCAGCACACTTATCAAGTGAGACTTGATCCAATGAGGTTGTGACATCATTTATGTTGTCTTCTATTGAATGGTTATCAGCATCAAGAAATTCTTGATCACTATCATCATCTCTATTTCCACCTACATTTAAAGCACCTTCACCTGAGTTTTGAACCTCTGAGCTGGAATTTGAAGGCATCTTAGATGTATCAGCTAAATTTGTCATGTTTGTGCTGATAGGATCTTCATTTGCAGGGTTAGTTACCACTGGAGCTGAAGTAGTATTCTTGCTTGGTTTTCTTAGCTCAAATCTTAGGTCAGGATCTTCTATTGATATGTTACCTGTAGATCCTGAAACATCCTCACAAGACTTCTTAAAACAGTTGGTAACTAAATCAAGATCAAATAGCCAATCCGGACCAGAACCTTTCACAATGGGAGTGTGCTCATTGAAGGTCACATTGGCTGACTCCTCAACTACTCTAGTTTTGAGATTGTATACTCTATAAGCCTTCGCTTGAGAAGAGTATCCAAAAAAATGTCCATCATCTGATTTCTCAGCAAACATGGCTACCTAATCTTTGGTATTCAAGATGGTGCATGGATATCCAAATGACTTGAGGAAACCAATGAATGGTCTCCTTTTATGCCACAGCTCATAAGGAGTTTACCATGAGTCTTAACTACTAAAACTCTATTCTGCACATAGCAGGATGTGTTAACAACCTATGCCTAGAAGGTGATGGGTAGTTTAGAATCAGACAACATGGTACTTGCAGCCTCAATAAGTGTCTGGTTTCTCTTCTCAGCAACACCGTTTTGCTGAGGAGTCCTGGGAGCACTATATTGTCTTGTAATAACCTTTTCATCACAAAATGAATCAAGGATTTGGTTCTTAAATTCTATTCCTTGATCATATCTTATGGTCTTGACCTTATGATCAGATTGATTCTTAATCTTCAGAATGAAATTCTTCAAGATCTCAGGAGTCTCATCCTTAGTTCTAAGGAAAAAGACCCATGTGAATCTTATGAAATCATCTGTGATCACTAAACAGTATGAGGTCCTTTCTAGACTCATTACACTGGTTGGGCCAAAGAGATCCATGTGTAATAAGTGTAGGGGAGTAGTGATAGAGTTCCTTTCCTTTGGCTTGTGAGACACTTTGTGTTGCTTCCCTTTCAGGAATGCAACACAATGATCATCACTTGTAAACTCTTTTTTTGGCATTCCAGTTACCAAATCATTCTTAGTTAATTTATTCATGTTTTTAAAGTTTACATGGCACATTATTTTATGCCAAAGGAAAGACTCATCACTATTTGCTTTGGATAGAAGGCAAGAAACTTCTTCTGAGAGAGATGTTTCCTGCAAGTCCATTTTGTACATGTTTCCTTTCCTGGGGGCTCTGAGCAGGATATGCTCTTAAGGAATGATCAACCCGAGCTTGAGAACAATGCATTCATGCTTAATAAAGAGCATGTTGTGTCTCTGATCACAAAATTGGGATACACTCTGTAGATTGTATCCAAGCTCCTTAACAAAATTTACCTTCTCAATGGTGAGCTTACCATTTGTGACCATGCCCATTCCAGTGATATCACCACCAGCATCTCCTCCAAAAGCAACTGGTCCTCCATTAATTTTCTCAAAATTGTGAAGCAAAGAACCATTGCCAGTCATGTGCCTGGAACAACCACTATGAATGATCCACACATTTCCCTTGGTCTTTAGCTGTTCCTGCACAAAAAGAAGTGGTTAGTTACACTTGGAAACCCAAGCCTCATTGGTCTTGGGCTTTTCAAAGTGATCTAAAAACAATATAATAGTAACAGATCCTATATTCAAGCTTTGAGGATCATTAGTTGCTGTTATAGAAGAACTTTCAGTCACCAGGTCTTTCTTCATCTTCCACATCGTCTTTGGAAGATTGGACTTGACCTTCAACACCTCGGAAGTTTCAACAACTTCTGATGTTTTGGAGACTAGATCTTCTGAAGATCTTGCTTTCACTGCAGCATGCTTTAGTACTTCGGAAGCATTCCTTTCTTCCGAGGCCAAAATTTCTTCTGAAGGCAAGTTTTCACTTGTCTTCTTCTTCACTTTGGAGCTTCCAAAGGAAATAGATTTTCCTTCTGAAGCTTGCTTCTTCTTCTTCTTCTCAGAAGTTTTCTCTTTGATCATGTGGATGGTACTTTTAGGATTGTAAATGCAATCCTTAGCCAAATGAGAAGTACTACCACACATGATACAGTCCATTTGCTTCCTTCTGAGAGTCTTCTTCTGAGAGGAGAACTAAACTTGATCACTTTCCTTCTCTATCTTCACCTTCATAGATGATGCAACAAGCTTCTTAGTATAAGTACGTTGAAATTAATGAGAGCTCTAGAAACAATGATTGAGCTATATCAATATCTCAGTATAAGTACGTTGCTTCTCCTGCTAACACAGTGGAGAATGCTTTTCTGGCAAAAGATGATAATTCTTCAGAAGATGAGGGTGATTTGTTCGCTGGAGCTGGTTTCTTTATAGATTCTTCTTACACAAGTGCTCCTGTTTATACAACTCAACCTCAGTTTCCTCCTAAAACTCAAACTCCTAAACCTTAAACTGAGACTTCATCTTTTAACTCTATTAAAACTAGAAAAGTTAAAGATGTTATTAATATCCTGTTACAGGATGATGAGTCAAAATCTGCTTTTACTGCTTTCATGGCAAGTTTTCTTGCTTATCAAGGTAGTCATCTAACCCAGTTAGATCTTGTTTTGTAGGATTTGTTTGAGATGGATCCTGATGATATGGATGAGATGGACTTCAATTGGCAGATGGTAATGATTGCTTACAGAACATAAAAACACTCATATGTTAATAGGAATTACAACCCAGTGCAAACAAAACTGTTGGATTTGAAAAATCAAAGTCAAGGTGTTTCAATTGCAATAGTTATGGTCATTTCTCAAGGGAATGTAAAGCTCCTAGAAATCACGGTGGAAATTGTCAAGCAGGTTTTAGCAATCAAAGATACCAACAGCAGTCTCAGAAGACTTTTCAAAAGCCTTATCAAAGTCTTCCCATGCCAGAACTTAAAGATGAATCAAAATCATCTGAAGAGCCAAAGAAATCTCTTGTTGTTAGCATCAAATATGGCTATGACTAGAGTGCTTATGCTGAACAATTCACAGTTGATCTAACATCTAGTTTACCTCTTGTTGCTGAAGTTCAAAATGAAGACTGGTTTGAAGAAAATGATCCTAAGGCAGATGGTGATTCAAAATATGATGATGAAGATTATGATTGGAGTGACAAATCTGACCCAAAAGAGGATTCAGAAGAAATTGCACTCATGGCTCAGTCTGAATAACCAAAGGTTGAGCATCCATCATCTGACCCAAGTTATCCTGAAATTCTTGTTGAAGTCAGAGAGAAAATGTGCACAAAAGCATGTTTTGATCAAGTTGAACATTACAGAACATATTCATTTAAAATCTATGACAAACTTAAACAAGAAGAAGTAATGCACAACAAACTAAAAAAATATCACAAAGTCTTTGATGAAAAGATCTTATCTCTACAAACCTCATGGAATAAAACTCTAAAAGAACATGAACTCGTTAAAAAACAACTTGAAGGGATGACTAAAAATTTAGAAGAATAAAAAATAGCTCAAGCTGCAACACAGGTGGATCTTGCTAAAGTTAAAAGTTCTAAAACAATTGTAGAACAGTTGGTAAGTGAGAGGAGAGATAAAAACAAAACAGGTCTAGGTTTCACACATGAACCCATGCGTGAATCTATCATAAACACGTTACCAAAAAACTTTAACACACATGATCACTCACCTAAAAACAAAGCTAAGCTAAAAGCCTTTCAAAATAAGAAAAAGAATTCTAAAAGTGATGAAGAGAAAACTAATGTTGAGATATTTGAGGAACAAGATTCTAAAAAGATTAAAAATAGTCATCTAGTGAAAGTTAAATCTTATGAACGATGACCAAAGAATAAGAAAATGTTTGTTCCCAAAGAGTATATTGTTGAAGAAGTCATTGTATAGAATGACAAACAAAACCAAAAAAATAAAGAGAAAGCAAAACAAGATGAAGTAACATCTGAAGATTTGTTTTCATAAGGATTAAACAATCCAGACTTCATCAAATGGCAGAAAGAACAAAAAGATAAAGAAAATGCAAAAGAGTCTTCTACTGAAGATGTTCAATCATAAAACAAGAAGAGATCATCAAGATCAAGAAACCTGAGAAGGAGAAGGAAAAATGCTAAAGCTAAATTCTCTTAGAATAAAAATCAAAACAATCAAAATCAAAGAACAAATCAATCTAATCAGTTTAAACCAGTGAAGTTTGTGTCTGCGGGTACTTTTGATATGAACACAATTCTAGAAATCAAATCAAATTCAAAGAACAAATCTAACCTGATCTAAAAATAGGTTCAGGTCCAAAGTCTTCTGCTGTTAATAAAAGATTTGTATATAAGGTGTCTAGAAATGGTGTTAATGAAAAAGTCAAAACCCAAATTTCAAAAGAACAAACTCTCAAATAAAAAAAAAACAGATTAACTTTTCAACTCTTAAATCAATTCAAGGATCAAATGTGCTTTCACATCTAAGGTTAATCAAAAGTTGTTTAGATTTCAACAAAGGTACTGTGAAGTATATGATATGTACAATCATAAGACTGATGAATGTTTCTTTAACACGTACTGTCATATTTGTGATATGAAAAACCATTCAACAGCTAATTGTTACTTCAACAAGTATTGTACTATTTGTGATGAAAGAAATCACAAAACTGAGAATTGCTACTTTCGAAGAAACTCGCCAAGGAATGGATATGTCAATCCACAATTCAAAAGAAATCAAAGTGTTGGTTTTCAAAGATTGACAAAACAACCTTTCTTAGGCTTGAGATCATTTTGAAATATTGATTCTGATTATGATGATTCTTATGCTGTGAAAACAAAGAATTATAATCAAGGAAAATTCATTCCACGATCTATGAGAATGAACAATGCAAAGTTTGGTAATCAAAATTTTTCTAAAAATGTTTCTTCTGATGGTTTGAATTATCTTGACAATGATCTTGATAAACGTTACCATGCTTTACTAACTATGCAAATCAAAGATAATCAAAAATTTGTCAGAAACAGAATTGGTAAATTTAAACAGCAAAAGAAGCCTGATTTGAATAATCTTTATTTTAAACAGTTTACCATTGTTAATAAATTTGGCAAGCCCAAGACCATATCGGCTTGGGTTGATAACTCAACTTAAATCTCTTTGAAATGCAGGTACGCCCAAGAAGACCAATTAACACATGGTATGTTGATAGTGGGTGTAGCAGGCATATGACAGGCAACCATGCCTTGCTTCAAGATTTTAAGTTGAAAAGATGGTACTCATGTTGCATTTGGAGGTGATGCAGGTCGTAAAATAATATGAGAAGGAATAGTGTCCAATGGGATTATTAGCTTTGATAAAGTCAACTATTGTTCATAGTTGAACTTTAATCTTTTAAGTGTTTCCTAAATTTGTGACAAATCTTACTCTGTTCTATTTGATGATTCTTTTTGTTATATTTTGAAGCCAGGTTAAGCTATACGATATCGAGATGTATACAAGTTAGATATGTCTCAAGTAGATCCATCTACAGAATCAACATGCCTAATTGCTCAAGCATCAAATGTCGAAAGCCAATTATGGCATAGACATCTCGGGCATTCCAATTTCAAGAACATAAACAAGCTTGTAGCAAGAAATCATGTAGTAGGTCTTCCAACAAAGAAGTTTGCTACAACAGATCACTGCTCAACATGTTTAAAAGAAAAGCAACACAGAGCGTCTTATAACCTAAGCTGATAAACTCAAATCCCAAGCCTCTCCAGATATTGCGCATGGACCTATTTGGACCAACAAATATGTAGAGTATTGGAAAGAAATACTATTGTTTAGTTATCATAGATAACTTTACAAGTTTTCATGGGTTTTCTTTTTGCATGCAAAATCTGAAACTGCTGAATTGTTAAAAGAATTTATCATTAAAGTAGAAAATCAATTAGAACAAAAGGTGAAAATTATCAAAAGTGATAATGGAACTGAATTTAAAAATTTTAATGTTGACATGTTTTGTGCAGAAAAAGGAATTGCTCATCAGTTCAGTGCTCCTAAAACTCCATAACAAAATGGAGTTGTTGAAAGGAAAAACAGAACTTTGATTGAGGCCGTACATTCCATGTTAGCAGATGCAAAGATTCCAATTACTTTTTGGGATGAAGCCATATCCACTGCATGCTTTGTACAAAATCGTACATTGCTCGTGAAAGATAAACAGAAAACTCCTTATGAGTTGTTATTTGGCAAGAAACCAAATATAGTTTTCTTAAATTTTTTGGTTGTCCAGTTTTTATTTTAAATTCAAGTGACCAGCTAGGAAAATTTAAAGCAAAATCTGATGATGGACTTTTTGTTGGATATTCGTCGGTTTCAAAAGCCTTTAGAGTTTATAACTCTAGGACGAATGTTATTCTTGTAACTTTTAATGTTAAATTTCTTGAAAACTTTTTTCCATCAGTTGCAAATGGCTCAGCTTGGTTGTTTGATTTAGATTCTTTGTCAAACTCTTTTAATTCTAACTTGTTTGACTCTCCAAGTGAGAAAAAGAAACAAGGAGGAGATCTTGGATCTTTCAGTGATGATTCTGATTCTGATGATATGGATGATTGTGGCTCAGATTATCCATTCTTCGCATTTGTTAAAGATCTTATATTTCATTCTGAATCTCATGATCAATCTCACTCTCAACAAGCATAAGAACATCCCTTTTCTGAAAATTCCAATGTTTCACAACCTATTCCTAATGATGGTCCTGAAATTGTACAACCTGAGTCCGGAACGTTATCAGTTTCTGATGATGTACTTGTTACTGATAATCTTGATTACTTTATCAACTCACTGACTTAAGTTTCTAATTTCAATCCATATACTTCAAACTTATTGCATCAGATTTCTGACTTGAACCAATCTAATCTGGATGTTAATGTTCAAGAAAATGAGATTCTAACATCTCGTATTCAAAAGAACCATCCTACGTCTCAGATTATCGGTCCATTGAATGAGAGAACGACGAGAAGTCAATTAGAACAAGCAAACCTCTGCTTATACTCATGTTTTCTATCTCAAATTGTTCCTAAAAACGTCACCAAAGCGTTAAAGGACAATAGTTGGATTGAGGCAATGCAAGAAGAGTTATTGCAATTCCGCAAATAGGAAGTGTGGAAGCTTGTGGATTTACCAAAAGGAGAAAATGCCAATAGCACAAAATGGTTGTTTAGAAACAAGTCAGACGATCGGGGAATTGTTGTTCGTAACAAAGCGAGACTCGTGCACAAGGTTACACCCAATAAGAAGGAATAGATTATGATGAAGTATTTGCTCCAGCTGCAAGACTTGAATCAATTCGTGTCATTCTGGCTTATGCATCATACATGAAATTCAAGGTGTATCAGATAGACGTTAAAGGTGCTTTCTTGTATGGACCAATCACTGATGATGTGTATGTCAACCAACCTCCAGGTTTCGAAGATTCAAAATATCCTCATCATGTGTACAAGCTTAGTAAAGCATTGTATGGTCTCCATCAAGCTCCTAGAATTTGGTATGAAACGTTATCACAACATTTGATCCAGCATGGATACATGCGAGGGAAAATTGATCCTTCTTTGTTTATAAAGAAGGATGCTGATGATCTCTTAAGTGTTCAAGTGTATGTTGATGATATCATATTTGGTTCTACAAGTCCAAAATTATGTAATGAATTTGAAGGAATCATGAAGTCTCATTTCCAAATGAGTTCTATGGGAGAAATTAACTTTTTCCTTGGTTTTCAAGTGAAGCAGTCTGCAGATGGAATTTTTATTAATCAGAAGAAATTCATTGAAAACTCTTGAAGAAATTTAAACTGCAAGATTGTCAATCCATCAGAACTCCAGCTGAAATACCAAGATTGAACCTGATCCGAAAGGAAAAATCAATTGACCAAACTCTATACATATCTATGATTGGATCTTTGATGTATCTTAGTGCATCTAGACCTAATATAATGTATGCTCTTTGTGTTTGTGGTAGGTACCAATCTGACCCGAAGGAATCTCACCTAATTTCTATTAAACAAATATTCAGCTATCTCAAAGGAAAACCGGCTTTAGGGCTGTGGTATCCTTATGAAGGAAACTCCGAGTTACATGGATATACAGATAGTGATTATGGAGGATGTTGTCAAGATTGTAAAACTACGACGGGTGGTTGTCAGGCTTTAGGTCCCAGATTAGTCTCGTGGCAATGTAAGAAACAAACAAATGTCTTCGTTTCAACCGCAGAAGCTGAGTACATAGCAGGTTCAGCAAGATTTTCTCAAATCCTTTGGTTACAAAACCAATTGCTAGATTACGGGTTCAATTTTCTTAAAACTCCTATTTACATTGATAACACTGCTGCTATGTTTGTTACAACTAATCCTTTCCGGCACTCAAAAACAAAGCATATTGAAATTCGATATCATTTTCTCAGAGATAAATCTGAAAAAGGTTTAATCATTTTGATTCAAATTACAACTAAAAAACAGTTGGATGATGTATTTATAAAAGCCTTTTTACCAGGTTGTTTTGAGTATTTGGTTGAGTCAATTGGACTTATTAACCATGTTTAAAACTGGTTTTGAGTAATTGAGTTGTCTAAATCATAAAAATGAAAAGAACCCTCCTTTAGCAGAATAAGAAGATTTATAGAGAAAACTATCAAAATTAACTGCTTGATTGTATATATGGTGTGTGCATGTTCAATAGAAAATGAAAAAGCAAATACAAAAATAGAAAATTGCAAAATCAAAAGAGAAAAGTATAAAACAAAAACCCCTAAAAATAGATTTTATTTGTTAGTTAATTGTTTAGGACTGAATCTGTCTTTGTAATTGGTGAGAAATGATAGATACATTAGTTCTGATCAGTGGCATACTTCACTTGCTACTAAAGTCTGATGTGATCAGATATGATGTGTAGGTAAGCTCATACAATTATACTGAAAAAGTAAATTCTTATGATTAAACTAAATCAATCATGCATTCGTGTTTGTCCATTTTAGTACCAATGAGTAGAGTTGACTTCTCAAATTGATTGCTTGTAAAGTCACAAACTCACACCTGGTGGCGATGTGAATAACCATGAGCTCTAATTATTTAAAGCATCTATTCACTTCTGTGTTATGAGTTATCATAGACCCTAAGTGACGAGATATCCTTTATTGTAAGTCATTACAGACCTGGATATTCTCACTTGATGCAAAAGATGCCAATGTGCACAACCTAAACATGAGATCTGGTTATAAGTATATGTCAGGTTAATAAGTTAAAAATGTGATTTCTTGCATATCTTGACAAGAGTTGAGCTCTCTAAGTCTAAGTATGACTTACATAATGTCATATCTAATTGTACCTTAATCAATCCAAGAATTGAAAAAGTAAGTATGCTGATTATCTTGCCAAAAGCACTCACTTTCTGTCCTTAGATCTCGTGTCTACTCTACTGCGGGAACGCTAACCTGGAACACACTTGATCAGGATTTAATCACTGTCTATAACTATCCACCACTTTATTTTATTTTAATATACTGATCTTAACTGATATGATCTTACTGCAGGCATGTGATTCAATTGTGTATAGTAGATTTTTCTTCTGCTTTAATTTTGATTTTTGTATGATTTTCTGTGTGTAGGCATGTTGATAATGATTAGTTTGCTCTACTTGCAAAATAAAAGAAACTTCTAAGTTTGTGAACTTAAAATTTTAGGGGGGTAAAAATGTAAAAGAGAAAATTAATGAAAAGTATCAAAATGTGAAAAAAAAAAAAAAAAGTTAAGTTCTTCGGATGGAAAGGATGAAGCTGAAATTTAAGCATGTGTGTGTTTGATATAATGTAAAAATTAACCTGAAAAGAATTCAAAATAAGTGGAAAAGCTTCTTGCAAACAAAACAAGACTATTTATGTTGTAAAAATTTCAAAATAGAGACTAAAATGACGGGAAATTGTTGGAAAAAACAAAAATTGGTTCAAACTTTCAAAAATTGTTGTAAAAATGATGTGTGATGATTTTAAACAAAAACAATTTAATATTGTTAAAATTTGAGGGTCATTGATGTTCATTTCGAGTGATAGTAAAAAATTTGACTAAGTTTTGAGACAATGGGCATGAACAGTGATAATGTGCATAAACAGTATTCAGATGGATGTTGTGAAAATTTCAAAGTGTTAGACTCATGGAAGGTTTCTCATGCGCCTGAATAGTGCTCAGAAGTCTAAATCAGGAGTATGATGAATTTCAGGAATTTGTACAAGTGTTAAGCGTTTTGTTCAAGTACATGCGCCTAAACAGTTGTCATGTTGCTGAAAATGGTTAAGTGTTGGGCGTATAAACTTATGCTCATGCGCCTAAAAAGTTTCAGACTTTCCAATGTGGCTAGACGTTTGAAGGTGATGTTTACTTTAAGTGTTAGGCGTTTTAACAAGTCTCATGCGCCTGAACAGTGCCCAAGCGACTGAATAGTGCCCAAGCTTCTGAACAGTGGTCATGCGTCTGAAGATTTAGTGTGAAACTTAACCTCATATGCCTTCACAGTGCTCATGAGCCTAAGAATTTCTACAGTTATATATATTCAACACTTGTAGTTTCATTCACTCATTCATAAACTCAAACACTCTGATTCACTTATTCTCACACCCGATACTTGCATTCACTCAACATTCCATTGTTACCTGTTAATCCATGTGATATTTAGGTATAGTCGATGAAGATGTTGATGATGGTGATGATTCAAATAATGTGAATAAAGATATTGATGAAGTAAATGAAAAACAATAAATGGAATTTGTTTTTCATAATGTTGATGTGGTTGAGCCTGTACCATAAGAGAATGTGATTGCCGAGGAGTCTTCACTCGAGGTTATCAAAGCTGTTGTTGATTCTCCTATTCATGTGTTAGATGAAGGTGGAAGCACAAAAAAATATGCTACAGTCCTTTCGGAGAACTTGAATGCTGAGCAGATCATAGAATCTTTGAAAGAAGTTCAAGTCTGTGATCAAGAAGGCTTTGCGAGAGTTGGAACTCTACAAAGAAAAGCCCGTGTTCAAGATCAAAGATGAGCCAGAAGAGTTCATGTTGGACCGAAGACAATGCTAATCTTAAGGGGAGTATTGTTAGAGCTCTTAGAAGATTAACATTTGTCTTTTGAATTTTGTCATAGTATAAGGACTTATTTTGTAAATATATGTTCTTTATTTTTCTTTGATAGTATAAATAGGATAGTTTATCTATTGTGTAGGGTACCGAGTAGACAAAAAATAGTTAGAACAGACTGAACAACTATAACTCACTCTTACACTTTGTATCCTAAGCATTTGCTATCAATGAAATTTATAAATTTTTGAAGTAATTGCTTGTGTTTGTTTACTTAGTGTTTGAATTGATCATTGCATTACGATATCATCACAGATCGATCAATTTTGAACCTATCACAAAGTCTGAGCTTAACCTAGACACCTCCACCCTCCCTGACCTTTTTGTTTTTCATTATGTTTTCATATTTTTTTTTTTATTTGATTCTAGTTTCCATCTTTTAGTTAACTTTTGATTTTTTACACTTATTTCTGTAAAATTTACTTTTCTTATATACTTTTATGAACATTATTGTGCTTAAGTTTTATATTTGCCCTTTATTTAATAAAATATTTTTGTAGTTTAGTTATAACTAGCTTTTTTACCTTTTTCCGTGTTGCGGCGCCATTATACGTAGCGTGATAAAGTATAAACTATAACCAACCTAACTCGTTTCTAAACTAAATTTATCAAAACATTGAGTCTTTCGAATTTATAATATCGAATGAAATTGTATTATATTTGACGCGAATCCAAATAATATTTACATCAAAACATAGACGGACTCAAAACAAGTATGAAAATAAGCACGTAGGGTGGTGGCGCATGTGGCCTGATGAATAATAAACTACAGTCGACCCGACTTGTTTCTAAACTAAATTTATGTCGAAATATAGAGTAAGTTGAAATTATACCGACGAATGAAAACATATTATATTTGACCCTGACTCATATGCAAATAGAATTTATGTAAAAACGTAGACCAACTCAAAACGTAATTAAAAGCATGAGAACGTTGTATATTTGATCGGCTCGTTTTCAAATAAAGTTTACGTTCAAATGTAAGAAACTAGTTATTCCAAGTAAAAATGTACAGGGGTAAACCCGAAATTTTAGAAACTAAAATGGGTCAAAATAATAAAATTTAAAGTTTTGAAAAAGTTGAGGGAGTTAAAACATCCAAACGGAAAGTTGAGGAAGGTGCAATGACTAAAGGGAAAGGCCGCCAACCTTGCAAAATGTGGTATAGTCCAAACAAAATTACGTTGAAAAGTAGATCAACTAAAAACTTATATAAAAATAAGCACGAAAATTTTTTATATATGACTCAATTTGTTTTCGAATAAAATTTACATTAAAACGTAGAAGAACTCAAATTCTTACCACTACATGCATAAAAATGAAAACGTAAAATATTAGTTTTTAAGTAAAATTTAGGGGTAAACTCGAAACTTTAGAAATTTAAAAGGTCAAAGTTATATTTTCTTAAAATTTTTTAAAAGTAGACGAGGTCAAAGCAATAAACTAAAAAATTAATGGGATGCAATGGACGGTGGCAAAAGGCAAAGGCCACCAACCTTGCAAAATGCAATATATTAAATATTTAACATACTATATTTTACATTTTTGTTGTATATATATATATATATATATATATATATATATATATATATAGTTCCAAATGTTATATTTTATATAATTCCAAATGTCGACGTGGATAATTTTTACTTAAAAACCAGTCTTCTAAGATATGGTAGTTTTTAATTTTTGCGCCCAAAAATACTGACCCAACTCGTGAGGCCTTCAAAGTTAACTCTTAATTTAACATGTATTTTATTATAAATAATAAGGGAAAAATGAAAAGATTAGTGGATGATGATATGACTCGTTAACTTTATAAATATTTTTAAAAGGTCCAAAACCATATTAGATAGAGTAGTGTTTGATAGATTTAACTCTTACTTAACACTTTATAAAAGATATATCCATAAGGGTGGACGGTCGTCCCTTAGGTTTGTGTGTGAGTTAAATTGGGATGGACGAAACACCGCTACAACCACATTGGGTATAGCCATCAGTTTGGAAATCAAGTTCACGAACACATGATTGAACCCGTTAAGTGTTTGTGTCCACAAGCTGGATTAAATTGTTAGGGTAGTTTAGGGTAAGAAAAGTTTTGTCACAATCTATTGATCTATGAAAAGGATGAAGCTACCGAAAACTCAAGAATTCAGCACTGGCTACCAACTGCCGAATTCTACCAAGTGCTAAACTACCGCCGATCAGCACTGAAAGTGACGAAGTGCTAATCAACTGGTTATCAGCACTCAAATGGATAAGCTGGTGATCAACTACAAGTACCGAAGTACGTTGGTGGATGCTATGTTCTGCCTTTTGGAGACAACATAGTACTGAAGCTGCAAACTTCTGATACCTTTTGTAAACTAGCAATAGATGTAAAGTGATTTATTTTTTGTGTTTACCTTTACCTCTCACTTGTATTCTTTTGAGGTTAGCTTGTTAGGCCACTTGTTTACCTGCTGATTGTAACAAATTTATACTCTGAAAAGATTAATCAAGTGTATACTTTGAAAGAGTTTCTTGTGTCATTATTATTACTCAAAGTGTATGTGTTTGTTAAGTAAGACAATTGACTTAGATTCCATAGTTGTCAGCTGTCGATGAAATAGAAAAGTCTTGTTAAGTCCTTTACCCGATCCAACAAGAGGTATTAGAGCTTTGGCTCTTAATTTGCTTGAAGTCACCTTTCAACAAATAACCTACTTTCTTTTTATCACACTTTTAAACACACATCTCTCTCTTAACCTCTCTTCCCTCCAAAATGACTGTTGTACCCATCTCAAGTAAGCATGACTTGGAGAATGGCACCCAAACCAAACCTATTATGTTTACACCTCATGATCATGATACTTGAAAAATTCAAATGGAAGATTTTCTAAGGAATCAAGCTCTGAGACTCTAGCTCACAATCCTAAATGTTCCATATGTCCCCATGGTCTAAGCTACTAGTGAAGATAGAATTATGATTCCTAAAGATCCCGTAAAGTGCTCAAATGAAGATCTGAAAAAGATGAATGTAGACTATAAAGCATTATGGATAATCAAGATAAGCATATCCAACAACATCATTCATAGCTTCAAGAAGTTTACAACTACACAGAAGTTGTGGAAAGCATTTAAGGCAAGATTTAAAGGAACTGAAGACATGAAGGAAAATAAAATGATGTCATAAAGCAAAAGTTCAAAAACTTTGGTTTCATAATGGTAGAAACCATGACTATAACATATCTTAGATATGTTCAACTGGTAGATTCTTTGAATGAGGCTGGAGTGAAGATGGAGAATAGTTATATTCTATGAAAATTCTTGAGATCACTGTCGAAGACATGGATAGTTTACACTATGTTTATTAGAAGAACTAAAAAAACCAGAAAACAATGACTCTTGAGGAGTTATATGGCATTCTCAGTGTCTACCAAATAAAGATGGACGTTGATGAAGAATCACTTAGCAAATCATCAAACTCATTAAAGTCATCAGCACTTATGGCTCCTATTCAAAAAACCTTTCACTCTCAAGCTTTTCAAGTTCCAATGGTGACTCACTATGTACCTATGATCACCTATCCAGAATCTCCAACTGCTGAATCATAGTCTTCACCATCTTTTAGCAGATGGAATCAACATCCCTCATCATCTTTTTCACAAAACTACCCTTCAAGCTCAATGTTTGTTAGTGAGCATGCTAACTTCTTCTAACTCTCTGAAGAAGATTTGGATACATCCATCCATATAACTTGAAGAGATGGACATCAACTATCAAATACCCATGATCTCCTTTAGTGCTAAACAATTTTAGTAGAGAACAAGAAGAAAGCTTTTGAAGTAAAGAAGATTAAGATTTGGCTTTGATAAGAGCAAAAAGAAGTGTTTTAACTACAACCAGTTGGGATGCTTTGCCAAAGAATACAAAGCACCTAAATCAAACCCATGTCCACTAAGCTCATCAAACTACAAACCATCAACAACATTCTAACAACCCTCTACTTTTGGCAATCAAAAGCATACAACAGTTATACCATAAGGAGAAGAGGTGATTGACTATAGATTTCAAGTGGAAGACATCATTCCTATCAACAATACACTGATGGAAGCTCAACCTCTTCACATCAGGTAATTACTGAACCTTGTTGCACATATGAGTGTATTACAAAAGTAAATATGTATATAAGTCATATATGGATCACATGAAAGATGTGGAATCAATCAACATTATTAAAAGAGATTTTGAGTAAAATGATCAAGCTCAAAAAGAAAAGATAACAGAGCTAGAACAGTTTGATTCACAACTAAAACATAAACAAACTAACTTAGAGACCCTGATTGATGATCTCTTAAGCAGATTAAAATCATCATAATGTGATATAGCTATAGCTAAAACATATGCTGATAAATATAATGTTCAAACTGAGAAGTTTGAAAAATTGCTTGCTTTTACTAAAAAATTCCAAAAGTTGTATCAAACCAAGATAGGATTAGGGTACAATGCTATGAACCACCAATGATATACACTCCCATATACAACCCTAACTACAGTCTGGATGTAAGAAAGCATGTATCTGTCAAACCAATATGTACAGAGCCAGCCATTTAGAAGCATGAATTGGTGAAAGAAAAGAAACGAAAAAAGAAAGAAAAGGAAGGTAAGAAGGAAGAAATGAAAGGAAAGAATGAAGAAACTCAAAGCAAAACAAAGAAGATGGTGATTCAACACAAAGCCAATCTGATTAATCGGAAGATGAAATGATCATCACCACTGTTGCAGAAAGAGTAAGGCAAGGTTTGGACAATCCTGAGCAAACTGATGAAGAAGAACTCTCAGAATCTGAGCAAGAGGAAAACTCAGAGTGTGATGGTACAACCATTATTAAATGGGGATATGATCTAAAGGCTAAGAGATACTTCATTGAGAAAAAGAACAAGTTCAAGTCTTTCTTCTTGACTGAGCTAGAAGTTTTAAACCTCAACTTTGAAGACTTTCAAAAGATGTTCACTTTGATCTTGGAATATGAAGGCATGCTAGATAAGATTAAATCTATGACATCTATTCTAAAGATAAAGATTGGGAACAAAGTGGAAGCAAAACACAGTGGAGACAAAGAAGAAGATGCTTTACATGTGACTCCATTGAGCATTCATGACCCAATCACATATTGGAGCTACAATTCCTCAACCAACACCTTCAGTCTAACTTTTGCTGGTGCCTGAAAACTAAAGTCAAAGAGTATGATCTTTTTAGACTATCTCGGCACAACATGAAGGACTTGGTTAGTCTACCTCTTGAAAACCCCTTATGAGATAGAAGAGGATACATGTATGAGCTACTGCTGATAAAGATGCTTGAAGGATGAAGACAGAGTTTTATTAGCATCATCCTAGGAGGAATTTGTTGATCTATGAAGAGGATGAATCTACCGAAAACTCAAGGATTCAGCACTAGCTGCCAACTGCCGAATTCTGCCAAGTGTTGAACTACCACCGATCAGCACTGGTAGTGATGAAGTGCTAATCAACAACTTATCCGCACTCAAGTGGATGAGCTGCTGATCAACCTCAGCATCAGACAAGACTGTTTGTACCGAAGTAAATCGATAGCTACTATGTTCTATCTATTGGAGACAACATTGTACTGAAGCTACAAACTTCTGATGTTCTGATTGTTTGTCTGTGTTGTACATACCTTTTGTAAACCAGGAATAGATGTAAAGTGATTTATTGTTTGTGTTTATCTTTCATAATATAAATACCTCTTACTTGTATAGTTTTATGGTTAGCTTGTTAGCTCATTTGTTTATCTGTTGATTGTAACAAACTTATAGTTAGAAAAGATTAGTCAACTGAATACTTTGAAAGAATTTCTTGTGTCATTATTATTACTCAAAGTGTATGTCATTGTTAAGTAAGTCGACTGACTTAAATTTCGTATGTGTTATTTGTCGATCAAACAGAAAAGTATTGTTAAGTCCTTAACCCGATCCAACACAATCCTTTAGAATAGTTCTGTGTTTAAATATCAAATGACGTCATACCATTAAATGGTGGCTAGGTTAATAGAGTATCCACAAAAAGTATCCTTTCACCCTTACAAATATCACAGTTTACAAATAAAAAGGGAATATAACCTCATAACTCATTACTATAATAACAAATGGAAGATTGTAAACATTTGTCATACTTGATTGGTCTAACTCACATCAAAGTTGATAATGTTCTTACATGTACATTAGGCTGGATATTTATTTTAGATTTCTAGTATTTTTGGTTTATATTAAATTGAATGTGGTGGACATTAAAATTAAAAATCATTCATGTGTGGTTAGCACCCATGTAACTAAATTGGGCCACCCCGGTTCGAAACATCGCCTTTTTATACTATCTTTTTACTCTTTGTGTTGTTTTATCTGTTTTGTTACCACTCACTATCACAGGTTTTAGTTTATTTTTTTATTACGAGATTTTAATTTGAATTCCATATATGTAACCACATCGGTACAATATTTAAACATTTTGCACAGTTATGAGAAGTGCTCATGCCAATCATAAAGAAGAGTAGACACATAAGGGATTAAATTTGCCAACTTGGTTTCAAGGTTGCCTAAAAAGCGGTTAGGATGAGACAAGAAGGAGAAACATGTGGGTTTAGCGTATCCTTTCAATATCTAGAGTATGCTCACAATATTGCTACTTGAGAGTCTGAAGAAGACAATGAAATGACAATGCTCGTCTAGTCGGTGAGAAAGAGGAAGGATCAAGCGGGTGGGTGAGTTTAGGTTTTAATTGTATTTTATTTTGATTTGAATGAATCACATAAAAATTATTAGTTTTGTCAATGATAAAAAAGGTTATTTTACATAAACTTAAATCACTTTTTAATGAAAGTTAATGTTGAAATTCAAATTTCTAACTAACACTAACTATTACATATAATTTTATAAGCTTATAACCGAAACATACATGTATGATTAAAAGACAAGAAGTATTTGTGTAAACGGTGTGCTGTTGGTACACTTATTTATATTTTGATGGTGTCTTTTTTTCGTTATCTTTCTCTATAAATCATATAGATATATAGAGGGATAAAAAGACAAATGTGTTCTAATGACAAAAATAAATGTTCAAATAACCCAATTCTTGTGTAATTAACTTTACAAGAACAGGTTGGTTGTGAATTTTTTGATTTAATGTTTGACGTAGCATTGATTTGACTAAGAGACAATCCCATGTGAGATTACATATCAATGTGTTTTTAAGATAATGTAATATTAGTTTTTAGGAGAAATATTTAGTCAACTCATCTTTAAATTATTCTACTTGTTGTTTGGTTATAAATTAAATAATAATATGTCTTATTTTCTTCATATTTTAAATCGTGCGCAATATAATTGTTTCTTATTTTTTACATATAATAGTTTTTTATTATTTGCATGTAGTTTTAAAGTTTTGAGTAAATCACTTGACAAGTACTTAGGTTTGTCAAACTTTCAACTAAGGTCTAATTTTTAAATAGTATGAATTTCATCCAAACTATCTTGTAAATCGTCATCGATTTCTTTCTTAGTATAGATATCCGTTTATTTCTAGCGCAAGTTTTTTTGAAAAATGACCACCGTTTTTCCCAGAAATAGTATTAGTTGCCCCCTTCGCCAACCACCTCGGTCGTCATCTTCGATTAGTATCGTTCAGCATCTTCGACCACCCAAAATCGTGTAAAACATAATTTCTTTGTTTTCTCTTTTCCTAGCATTGAACTTCACTTTACCCGCTACCCTTTTATGATTTTCAAGCAATTTTCCAACCATAATGAAACCATCAAAACCCATAAAAAACACGATATGATAATAAAAAGTAAGGTGGAACAAACTTAGTCATTAAGAAATAAATTTTGAAAACAAGCAATATAATTAATAAAGTAAGGCTCGCAAATAAAATAGACCTAATTGATTGCCATAGTTATTTATCACCAGCATATCAATGCCTAAACCCGATCAAGGTGGTTTGTTTTCATCTTCTATTGATGGTAGAACTACTTCTGAATGTTCACCAAACACCATTTATTACCTAAATCATGAGAAAATTTTTTGATCCATAGACTGACATTGTTTAAATGTTGGACATCGCATATCAGTTTTAACCATCATAATCGTGATTGATCATCATATTAATGTCACAAACTTAATGAGTTTAAGATGGGGAAGGATTTTACACGATCAATTACTTCATAATTAATACTCAAAATAGGCATCTAGTTACATGTGAGAACTTCATGCAAATTCGAGAACTACCCAAGACAAAGAACTTCTCAAAGTCGTGAACTAAGTACTCACCCAAGGACTTGACGCGAATACTTTGATCCCAGCAGTATATAACTTTAAGTGAGAACTTAAATTGAGAGCTCCTTTAACAATCTGAGATCTCCTTGCCAAATTCAAATTCCGGGAATTAAGGGATTTAGTCCTAAAATCTTGGATTTAAAGTTCGAATCTCAATTCACGATGAACACGAAGAACACAATCACCAGTTCTTTCTTTTGCAGATTACAAACATCAAAAAATACTTTTGAAAACTCATGAGAAGAATGATTAGTAGATAAACAAGAATAATCCTCAAACAGATACGTTGAACAGGTGGTATGAACGGACTTCAAGAGCTTCAAAGCTTTAATACCAATTGTAAAATCTCAACCTTTTGGATATTCGATTACAGTTAATACGAGAAATATACACGTTGAATATGTGAAATGTAAACAATGTGCAGTTCAAAAATGCAAAGAAGAATAAAAAATTAATACTTGTGCAAACATCGTATGTTGATAAACACAGATGATCACACTGTGATATTTTGCTTCTTGGTTACAAAACAAAGCTAAAAATACATGACTAAGAACTAGTATTCTATTCTATACAAATAATATTTATATACGAATACAGGACTAAAACCAAAATTAACAAAAAGCCCATACGAATTCACGACCCACCAAATACAAGTTCACAACCGAGTATTAACCAGTACTCGGATTCTAAGTACTCGGCCGAGTCCTCTTGATACTCGTACACACTGAAAAGTATTGAGCTTGTTTGATACGTCAGCCTATTAGTTAGGGTCTCTACAACTATTAAAAGACCCGGGTGTTGAAATGGAACATAATAATCACAAGAGTCATGATCCAAAGATAGATCAGTAGTTGATAGTAGTAAATAAAAATACTAAGATAAAACATCATCTGTCAGAATGAATTAAACCATTGAGTGAATAATAAAAATGATGTTTGGTTGATTAAGGGAATGAAATGAACCATTAAAAAAGTAATTTCATTCTCTTTAAACATATCAAATTCATTCCATCTATCCACTCCCTTTCTACATTCCATTCCTTCTTCCATCCTTGGTCACCACCATCCACCCACCCACCACCACCATCGGTCGTCGCCGCCGCAACCACTACCTCCGGCCGTCGCCGCCACAACCACCAGACGCCGCCACCACCACCGGCCACCACCACCACCGCCAACCACCACCACGCCCACCACCAACCACCATGGCCACCACCACCGACCACCATCGTGGCCACCACCACCACGGCCACCACCACCGACCACCACCACGGGCCACCACCACGGACAACCACTCCCGATAACCACGACCACCACCACCCACAACCACCGGGAACCACCTGCCACCACCACCTCCAGCAGTCATCAACACCAGTCACCACCCTCCACCATCGGGGACCATCACCGGCCACCACTCACCACCGCCGGTAACCGCCGCCCATCACAGCCGCCGTCTACCGCCATTGGGAACCACCATTAGTCATCGCCGCCCGCCACTGGGAACCACCATCGGCCACCACTGCCACCGGGAACCACCATCGGCCACCACCGCCACCGCCGCCATTGGGAACCACCATTGGTCACCTCCGGCCACCACCGGTCATCACCATCGTAACCACTCTTATATTTCATTCCCTTTTCTTTTCCTACCTAACAAACAACACAAAATGATAATTCATTTAATTACTACAAGTAACCAAACAAAACAATTAAATGTAATGATTTATTTAATTTCTTTGTACATTATATTTTCTAATTCATTCCATTATTTCGTAAAGAGGGGTATTGAAAAAAAATAATTTGAGTAAAACCTAACTCACTGTAGCCCTTTATGAATGGTAAGAAACTTGCTTATCAACAACATTTTATAGATTTCTCGTGTCAAAACTCAAAATTCTGTTTAAAGAAATTCACACGAATTGAAAGAACAACAGAGATTAAAATAGAAAGTTCAAAATTGCGGACTAACACTCTTTGAATGGAAAAGATAAATTTGAGACTTCAAATGTGTAATATTTAAGAGTTAAGGCCTACGAACCCAATTATGTTCAGCCTCAATTGCTCAAGCTAATAGCAGCCCAACATGTGTTAAACAAATAAATCGTGTTAGCAAGTAATTATTTAGATTGAGAATTCTCAATGTCTGAACATATAAATCATGTTAACAAACAAATAATCGATATTATAAATTCTCAATGGCTTCTACGTTGATAGTACGAGCGGATTAGACTCGCGTTTCGCCGTGTTTTGATTTTAAACGTATACAAGAACGTCACAATGCTAGTTTTAGGGTTATATTGGTTTTGGTGAGTTTAATTATAGTTACACTCGGATTTGTGGATATTTACATATGCTTTAGCGATTTTTTTCTTAAACTGTCCTGATGTTATTAATGAACATATAATATTTGATAGGACGTGAATATCAATTAAAACAAATACTTTAAAATCATTCAAATAATAACTATTATCAAATTTAGAATATTGTATTATGATTAAGAGTACGTTACCATTAACTTGTTATAGATACAATAACATGACAAACACATACTATTAAAAATTTAATTTAATAGTATAAAAAAATGTTGTTGTTGTTATTACTTACCCTATAAGTGCGATTCATCCATGCCCATGGGAAAATGAACAAAATGGCAACCGCAACAACTCTTGGGTACGTAACACGCTATCATTCTTTGTGCAGCATACGTAAGTTTGTTTGTTATTCTTTGTGTTTCATGTAGATGGTGAAGTTAGTCATAGTCACTTTTTAACCTATTCATGCTACGGTTCTATGGTTAATTTATGTTTCCCTACCTAATAAAGTGATATCAACATTGTGTTGAGTTTCCATTCATTTCTTAGAGAAAATTAGATAAATGGTCTTTGGGATTTAATCAGATCACATGTTTATCCCCAAACTTTAAACATTACAAAGTTAGTTCAAACTTTTGTATACTAATTAAGGACCAAAAGTGCAACGTTTAATTAAAAGTTTACACTAACTTTACACTTTTAGAATTTAGGGACCAACTTGCAATGACTAAACAAAAGTTTGGACTAATTTTATATTTTTTAAAGTTTTGGGACCAAAAATACAATTTGATTAAACTATAGGGACCATTGATGTAATTTTCTCTATTTGTTATCATGGTAGGCTATGCACTTGTTTAGGTATTACAGAACCTTTAAGAGTGGATAAGAGTGAAATGCTCTGATAATATATATATATATATATGTATGTAGTATGTATGTATATGTATATATCATATATGTATGTATATGTATATATGTATGTAGTATATACATATATATATGTATATATATATATACATATATATATGTATATATATAGCTCATCTGATCTTGCATAACCAAACTTTGATTGTGTCCCGCACAAATTCAATCCATGATGGGATTGTTTAGTTCTACTGATGAAAGAAAACTCTCCTATGGAATGCATATAAGGTGTTTATGAAAATGTTGCAATGAAAACATACACTTGTGCTTCACGTGACCTCTTGCATAGGGGTTACAGTTTTCATCTTTTGCATTCTTTCTCTATGGACAAAATAGATTTGTCATCATGCATTGAATTTGAAAGCAATTGATCATTTTACATTAGTTGCATAAATCCGAATATCAAACAAATGGTAAGCATGAAAACCTGCATCTATACCTTATTCCAACAATGTTTTGCTAAATTGATTCTTTAAATCAAGCCTTTATAACTATGTATCAATGTAATTCCGTTCTTCATCTTTGTTCAAGCACATCCTCCAGATCCAAATCCTACCTTTCCACCGGCGACGTCATACACAACCGCGAGTGACTTTTGTTGAACATTCCCAAATATTCCAATATCAGAATCTTCCTCATTTGGAGCAAAAGCTAAGCACACTTGACTAATCCCATTTGCAATAAGTGTCCCCTGTGCTGCAATCTCCACATTTGTATTCCCACCCCAAAGTACAACAATCTTTGGTATTAAAATTGTGGTAAAATTACTTAGATCATAGCATGTATCAAGTATAGCTAATGGTTTAGTTAGTGGGTATTTCTTCATTTGCGCTCTAACGCCTTACTTAGAGCCGAGTATGCCGTAGGAGGGAGTCTAGTGATCACCGTTCCAGAGTCTATGATCATACCTGATGTCTGAAATACACTTGGACTTATTGGTAGTTTGGCTCCACCGACAGTTATAGATGTAAGAGTAAGACCATAGAAAGGCCGCGCTTTTGAGGTCGAGAGTGCTGTGTACTTGATGTTACGCGCAGTTCCTCTACTTCCAAAGACAGGTAACCAGTAGAGCTAGAGCTTGAGGGGAGGCAATAAGAGAAAACCTTTTGAACTTGTTAGCAGTTTGTGACACAATAGATAGTTTGTCGCGGCCGAGCCCCATTAGCCCGGCTGCACCACCAAACAGTCCTTGGTTGTTTTGACCACACCCGAAATAGAAATCATTTACTACATCTTTTGAAGTCAGTGTGAGTTTTTCTTTGCCAAATAATCCAATGGAGAAAGACCCGTCACCATATTGAATACCATAAAGACATGTCGACGAGCTGCAACCGGGCCGGTTACCAGTGGCGGATGTGAGGTCCGAGCATGCAGTTGAGCTGCATGAAATGTTGGTATAGGTGCTTGACGCGGAGGGTGCAAATATGGGCTCTTGTTGGTTGTAACATTTTCCAGCACATGGTTGGCACTGGGTCCAGGTTAGGTCACTCCCCGTGTCGAAAATGAGTGAAAGCTTTTTCGCTGGGGTGCCTAATCCGACGGTCACAATGTAGTTTCCTGATCCGATTGTGATACCCGATTTCGCGGGGATGGTGGCCTTGGAGTCCAGTGTGTCTTTTTGCCCTGTGTTGGTGGCTAACCTAGCCCTGATTGAGTCAACTCTAGCTTGGTCATGGGTGAAGGTTTCTTCCACTGTCAAGGGTTTAACCATGTCTGCACCAAACATTGAACATGGTCCATTCTTGTGGACCACTTCTAGTGACCCCCTTCCCTTTTTACCTAGTTCATATAATTGTATCTTATTTAGTAAAAAAATATTGAAATTGTGTTAATCATTTAATTTAGACATCCAATTTTTTTTTAAGGTAACTGTAATAATTCATAAGGATAGAAATGAGAAACAAACCTGAATGTTTTGCAAGATAAGTCAAAACATGCTAATATGCACTTGGAAGTTTTTAGTTTGGTATCATAAAACTTATGCACCGAGCAACTAGGATTCCAAACAAAACCAACAAAACAAAAAGAAAAAAAAAATAATGATAATGAAATAATTATTATATGAATAAAAGCAAGGGCCCTTTCCATGTGAATCTCAATAAAACTAACATGCAAAACAAAAAACATTTTTGTCATGAGTAACTAGTGACAATATATTATTGTCCATGTGTTTATGATATTTATATATATATATATATATATATATATATATTATATATATATATATATATATATTTTTAAATATTTTAATATAAAATATAGACTATTGAATTACTATGGAGCATTCACAACCCAATTATCATCCATACATCATCTCTATAATTAAGGAAACAATTTAGTAAAATCATTCAAATTGTCACTTCATCTCATTGCTTAAAATATGCATTAAGTTTATGAACTCACTTCTCCTTTCATATATTTAAAACTCAATATTCGTTCCCTATATATGTTAATCATAATTGAATAGGAATATGATATAGAGGATGAGATGTGAAAGATTTTAATAAAATAAACAAATTTTAAAAGTAAATTTGAGTTGTCGCTAACTTATATAAATAAAGATGAAAAAAAGGGACGTGAACATGAAGTGTATTAATTGACTCAAGACTTTAATCACTATACTCACATGGATACGTGTTACATATGTAGTGTATTGATTGATTTTAAGCTACATTGTATCAATTAAAAAGGACCATCCTGATGTGAAGTGTATTGATTGATTTTAAACTGCTAACCATACTATTTAATGTTTAAGATTGTGACTTATTGACAATATTACAAGCCATAGGAAAGTGAAAAGGATTTAAAAGAACAAATTAAGACGTATCCGCTTCGGCCTTTTAAAAGTGACCTTCATTTTGAAAGATGTTTATACAGTTCAAACACAAATGTATTACTTCTAAGTAATTAAACCATATTAAATTACGATTTTATTATTGTTTATCAAAGTGTGTTATTGTTATATTATTTTAAAAGCGACCTTCATTTTGAAAGATGTTTATACAGTTAGATTATAATCACACGTCTAAATAAGTTAAAAGATTACATGTAAACCACATTACAATGTTATGTCTAAACCCTTACAATATTGTGATTATAAGGATACATCAAACCCTACATTACAATGATATAAAACCGTGTAAAAAACAATTGTAGTTAAACGAGCACATATAACATTCATTTAAAATATGCATCATCACGTACTAATTCCTTATACATTTCATAAGAGGAAATTGTAGTTATACGTATGTTCTAAACGACCTATACTTTATACACATACTTTAATAAAGAAACAACCACTCTACAAAATATCTTACTAGTTAGATTTATTTCTTTATTTTAATCATTTTTAATTTTGGAATGATTTTGTGCATATGAAAAGAAAACCCCACCATTCAAACTTGTTTCCATGAAGCTTGTCTTTTAATCACTCTCCATCATTCTGATTTGAAGAAAGTAACAATATTCATTTCAGGACCCTTTGAATTTATTTAAAATGTTTATTTCCTAGCTACTTTTTGACTAATCAGAATTGCCAATAACTACTTTTTGGAGAGCGGTGGATGGCAAGATCCCTAGAAAAAAAGGCATTAGCGTAACGAGGTATTAATATCACCAATATGGCAATATGATTTGTACCCACCGTGGGATGATAGAAGAAGATGCCGATCATCTCCTCGTAATTCATTTGGTGTTCTTAGCGACCTGCTTGAAGATATGGATGCATTGTAACGACAAGGAATTCAAGGGTGCCGGAGGGCTCAATTGTCAAAATGGTGGGTGACATTAAGAAGATGACTTTATGTGGTTGACAAATAGATCAAGTATAGAAATGTCACTTTGATTGAAGGGTGTAAATTTGAGTTAGAAGTCTTAAATTTGTAATCTGTATGTTCCATCTGGCCTTGCATCTCCTTGCAGTAAGTCAATTTCTGATTTTTAATGAGTTTCATGGCGCCTTGCCATTCATAAATTGTAGTGAACTTAGTTCTGATTATACGAATAAGAATTTATTTTAAAACAATAATAATAATAATAATAATAATAATAATAATAATAATAATAATAATATATAATACATAATAATAATAATAATAATAATAATAATAATAATAATAATAATAATAATAATAATAATAATAATAATAATAATAATAATAATATAATAATATAATAATAATAATAATAATAATAATAATAATAATAATAATAATAATAGTAATAACAATACCATTAATAGTAATAATGATGAAATTTAATGGTGGTTAATGAAAGTGTGTGAACTAAGAATCTGTGACGATCTACTAATCACCTAGTGGTTCTTAAATTACCTATCTTGGGGTCCATTTCTTTTCTTCCATTTGTTGCGAAAAAAGGACTTTGAAAGAGACTAATAACAATTTTAAGAAAATAAAGTTATATTCCACCCACAATTTTTGAGAGAAAAAAAAATAAATTACAGGCTTTTAAAATTTATTAAGATCATGTTAATTTTTTTCTTTAAATATATCATTTGATTATTTAGAATGTTCAAGTTAAGTTAGATTTATATATATAACACAATGAAAATTTATATAATCATAATTATTTAATAATGAAACATACATACATAATATGGTGTTTTTAAGTTTGATGGCATGATCACATAAAGCTTCAGAGGCTATCAAACATATATGAATTTAAATCGATTGATTGTTGTTTTAAAAACTCAAGTATGGTTATGTAACATTAATATTGATAATAATCACACAAGAAAATAGTTACTACACTAGACCATCTATCATCTCATTTACGATTGCAACCGGTTAACGAGTCAAAATGTCAAGAGACATGTAGGTAGTGGCTCTATGTCAAGTCATCTTGTTATAACTTGAACGAGAATTGATGCTACTCTGCGTGTTGGTCACTGTTAACGAGAATGACGTAGTCATTTGTGGTAGTATACATGTTTTTTATACATTACTGGAAGTTTTTATTTATTTCAAATGGGGAAACTTATTAATTTATGTGACAGTGTTGATTAAAAAATATTTTTTTGTTCAGCTTGTGAGATTAGGTCAGTTGCATAGAAACTAGATAAATTAGGAGATAAAAATTATTGAGTTTTCACGGTTATGTTTTATCTCTTTATCATTTAACATTTTATATTAAAAAGGTATTATTTATTATTTTAGAACATGTTTCAAAATGTCACAAAAACATTTTAAATTACAAATTAAATACAAATAATCAAGAAAATTATATATAATCAAACAGTGACCTGAGAGAGTACAGATTCATTGGGATAAGTAGAAGTCTCTGATGACCATGTTCACGTCCTTACAGATTTATTGTCACTATAGAAATGTACTTAGCTTAGGAGGAGATTCTCACATAACACACATGACTTAATATACATACAGCAAGGATATATACACAACACAAATTATTTTCATAACATGTTATAATTGTGATTTTTGTTATTTTAACTCTGAAATTCAATATAATATGTGGATACATTGGTTTGGTTTTTTCAATGTATATTACTACATATGTATATGTCAGTGTAGGAAATATATTGCTTAAAAATGTTTTATTTCATGTGAAGGTTATTTAAAACAAATTAATATTCAAGATAGCTAATATTCACGAAAAAGTTAATTTAAGTTTTTTCATATACATGATCTGTGCTGAAATATGTAAAGATAACTTATATTCAAGGAAAAAGTTAGACAATTAAGAACTTGTAATAGAGAAACTAACCTGTGGTACAGACAGATGATGGTAAAAGAGAGGTTAGTTGCAGGGCATGATAATGATGGGCTTCTTCTTCAGTGGTCTCCAAAGTAAAATCAATTGTAGCTGCAGTGAGAACAAAGAAGAGAGAGCAATAAGAAACAAGTAAGATGAGAGAGTGGGATGATGCCATTTCTCCTCTATCTCTCAATGGGGTTTCTCATGTTGTCTTGCTCACCATTATTTATAGCAAGTGATTAGGACTTCATATAGCCAAACTTCAAAGTTTTTGGCTTTTTCAGTTTGCAAGCTTTACTCTTAAAAACTCATCTTAAATCATAATATGAATGAGAACATGAAATAAAGTCACCATGTTTGATTATTTGGTACATCAAGGACGGAAAAAACAACTTCAAGATTAATTTCTTGATTACTTAAATAAATAGCAAAACAGTAAATATTAAAAATAAACGTAAATTAACTTGGTGATGTAGCTAATTGTACAAAGTGGAGCACCTTTATGCGAAGAATTTTGGCTACCTTTCAGCCATCCACATCACATCCACTAGGATAATTTCTATCATTTTAGATATTCAAATATCTTTTCACATTTTTCTCTAATTTATGTATAGTTTAATTCAATCTAAATCTAATTCACATCGCAACTAAGAATTAAACCAAAGACCACTTTGGTCTTTGATAGAACTTTGATGAAGGGCATACAAAATTAAAATTTAAGAGTTTTATTACTCTAGTTTAGGAAATTCATGTGATAGTTTTATATTAATTATAAATTTAGGCGTAAGTTAACTATTGATAGAACATACAAAATCATCAAAGTGCCAGTGTCCCAAATAAATAAGACTTTAATTGTACAATGTATGTATTGACAATTACATTACGTTATCTATGAACGCACATGATTACTATTGGATTAGGATCCTAATAACCATCAACATCGTGTTCAATTCATTGATTTAAAGTTTAATTTGTTTTGCTGCAAAGTACGTTGATAGGATTTTAGTTACAAGAATAGTGAAGAACATAGGAATTATTATAATTGCTCATTTCAATTGATAACATGGGATGATCTGTTACGTCTATAACAATGATTTTTATTACATATTGAATATTTACGATTTCAAAACTATATTCTAGGTATGTTTCTTTAGATAATCTAAGAGACATATGCAGGTAAAGAAAATCTTCATCGAATGTTTACTTTATCTTCGTTGTTATTGAGTATATCAACATCAACAATCTTACTCATTGGTTGGGAAATTTTGTTAGATCTTATGAATGCATTTTATAAAACTTTTTGGCAACGAAAAGCTCTAACATATATATCATTTTCTACATTTAGAATATCACCAAGTATCATTATATAAGTAACAAGATAATTAAAATCATATAGTAGTGAGCTCATAAACAACAATCTTTATTTAGAAGTGGTTATCCATTGATGTAAATGATAAACAAGAAACATAATAATTTCTATTTAAAGGAAATCTAACCAAGCAAGAACTTTGATCCTTAAAGATGATAGTCCTCAAACGACTACTATTAAGATGATTGTGTGTAGACACCGAAATCATTTTCTTGAGTCTCATGCTTTTACAAGTATAAAACCTAAGAAAACACACTCAAAAGCTCCTCATTTGGACATGGAAACCAAACGAGAATCCTTGTTCATATATTCAATCAGCTAAAAACTGGTACAATATAAGAGTTTTTCAAAGTTAGGTACATGCTATTTGTAACAAAACTAAATATTATTCTATGGTTTTAGCATACCATGAGCACTATTACCAACGTAGGGTACCAAATCACCATCATTCACCTTCGTAGCTTTCTGTAGACCCTACACATAATTGTAAATGTGACTAGGATACCTAACATCAAACACACAAGACTTACAGGAGAAAACATATAAATCTATTATGGATACACCTTAATTGCTAGCCCCATTGACCTTGTTCTTCTTTAACTCTAAGTACTTTGGGAAATCTCTCCTCTAATGTCTAGCTTCAGCGTAGTGTAAACGGCTATGACCCCTTAAAGGCTTATCCTAGGCTTCAACATCTTGCTTTAGGGAAAATAATTCGCCTTTGTCACCTTGCCCTTCCATTGGTCACCTTCCCTAAAATTCTTTTCCTTAAAGCTTGGCTTATTGACTTGACTTTATATTCCCTTGTCATGAGCAATAAATTTTCTCCTCGTTGACTTTAAACTTTAAAGGGATGATAAAAAGAAAAACGCATCCCAAACTATAATCTAAAACCATATAGATTACCTATCATTAATGACTTCAGTAAACATATTAAAATCGGTAAAATTTCTTAATTAGATATGAACAGGTCAAAAACATATGTTAAAAATATAATCAAGATAATGAGTTAACTCTTTGGTGCAAATGAATATTATGTCCCTAAATGTGTTTGGGATCGAGGGTTCTAATTAAAAAAATAGCATATTGATGTTATGTATGAAAAACAATGTTAATTTCTTGGGATTACATGAAACTCATCTGATATATTTGTATATTTTAAGCTTAAGAGTGTTCAGGGAACTGTTATTTTGATTTTGCAGGAGACTGTAAATTTGATTTCTCATGACTTGGTGAAAATTAACAAATAATAATCTCTAAGATGCTACAATTATAACAAATTAATAATAATCTCTAAGATGTTGGGTGAAAATTAAAATGCATGTGGAACATGGATAGAGAGAGAGACTTAATATTCTAACCATGGTTATCTAAGAGAAGAAAACTCATTATTTAGAGAATTTAAATGCAGGAGTGGGTGACGGATCCTAAATGGCATAAACAAGTTTTTTAACTTTTACACAGACAAGCAAACTCGTTTCGAAGGTGCTTATTTAGTAAATAAAAATCATCTTTGTAACGCAAGGCTCTGTCCCAAAAGTATTCAAAGTTTGTCAATCAATGCATAAACATTTCGCATTACATCATTGAATCAAACATTATAATTGAAACTTAAAACACTCATTTTATAGTAATACTTCCATTTAAGCAACCATATGTTTCTAAGTAAAAGAACATCATAATTGTCATTCAAAATAAATAAGAATGATTTATAACAAGGGTGCCGATCTTCAAATGCCAAGTAGTTGGAACTCCATGCCATCCTCACAAACTCAACAATTTACATACAAACTGATATACATACAAAAGTCAAGGTTGTTGAGTGAGTTCTAGCATTATACATGATAAAATAAGCTTTTACTTTCATTCACGAACAAGCAATAAACATATATACAAGTCCACTTGGTTTTCATAACATTCTTTATTGTGTTCATTATCTTTCTTTTTTAAGTTTAATTGTCTTTCCAGTCTCATCAAAAGGTCTGCACAAAGCAAGAACCCATACATTCGTCAAGAACAAATACCCGATCCTATTAGGTAAAGACAATCATGGCTTGCTAAGACACTGACATTTGATTCACAATGCAAGGACCATTACAGTTAGTCAACATGTGTATAGGTACTTTCTATTAGATTTGACCCATAGCGCATAATGTCATTCCAGTTAACTAACATAAGTGTGAGGTCCATTCGATTCATTGCTTGCAGTACTTTGAGGTTGAGGCCTACATTCCTTTTTCATTTAGGTTGCATTGCTATTCTTTATCCATTAATATTCCATTTCATTATTATGTATAATACTTTTCATCATTTATTTAACCATAACATGCAATCAATACCGTGTACAAGCTTTAGAAAAACACATGTAAGTGATCATGCCATAGCAAAAGTCAACTCTAAGTCAAACTGAATAAATTTTAAGTGTTGTCACATTCGGGTGAGGGGGATCAGGTTTGGTGAATAATTACATATGAATGTTTGAGATGTGGGTGTCTTTGGTTCACATGTGGAAAAATAAGTCTTATATGGGTAAGTAATTACTCTTGAGTCTTCATTAAGTCTAGCCAGATTCAGGTGAGGAAGCTAAAATGTAGTTGGGTAGTCACATGCGAGTGAGTATTTCAAGATATGGATTTTTTAAGCGCATACGAGTGAACCATTTTAATTCGAGTTAACGCTAGCACATTCAAGTGAAGAAACTCTAATGCGGGGTAGCTTAACTCTAATTTATTTTGCTAATTATTTTTGGATTCATGCTTAGGTTTTAATACATTTTAATAACTTTTCAACAAAATAAAACCTGATTGCAAGTATATAATTAAAATTAAATAATTGCTTATAAAAGTTGCTCTGATACCATTATTGGGATTTATACTTAGCTTTTAAAAAAATTTAAAATTCATAAAGAAAAAACACACAAACCAATCTTGGTCAAACCCTAGATTGCCCATTAAGAGTCTTGTAAGGATTACACTTAGAGATGATGCAACCAAAGAGCTCTCAACATGCACATGTGAAGTACAAGAAAGTTACTTCAGAAGATTTGATACAACTCAATGAATTACACTAAGTATCAAATCTTATGAAGCCAAAAGACCAAATCTTATTATGCTTCAAAGACAAAGTCTTCCGAAGCCAAGAGATTGATTTTTTTTGAAGACAGAGAAGACATGCTTTTTTGAATCACCTTTTGACAAAAGCTTAACCACTTTCCGCTGCCACCTCTGAACACTCATCAACTTATATGAATTGGTGAAAAGTCCATACTTTTGTCTAAGTGTAGATTAAGGTCTTGAGTCTTTAACTTTGCACTCTTGTACTTTTATCCTTTTTGTAATATATTAGGATGTGAGCTATGGCATGTCATAGTCACCAGTCAAAACGCAATCTGCCTTTTGACTCTACATTGATATTGTTGTCTAGATTAGTGTTTCTAGCTGGCCTTCAAAGTATGGTCTGCTGTAGGATGTAATATAAAGTGTCTCAAGTACTTGTCATTTGATTTAAGCTTTGTAACACTTTGTAAGAACTTGAGAGCAATATACATCATTCTTGAAAACCATATTATCTTGTTCTGTTCTTTACTTGCATTCTTTGTTTCAACATAAGCTGGTTCCCTATTTGATCTATTAAGTGTTCTTGCTCTCTGTAAACATATTGTGAAATTATTGCATTGACCCCCTTCAACGGTCCTTCAATTGGTATTAGAGCTCTTCTAGGCTCTTGATTGTAAGATCTCACCATCTTAAATCCCTTAAGTTTCATAATACACTTACCAGCTCAAATGGTAGCTCTCTCAAAAGCTGATATGGAAACTAGTACCATGACCATGACAAAGCCTCCACTGATCACTCTTGATGACTTTGACACTTGATGCCAACGTATGGAAGGGTTCATCAAGTTTCAGGACAGAAGGATATGGAGATCTGTTGTCACAGGTCCTCATATCCCAAGCACCACTTCAGCTATTGCTGGTGGTGGAATGATATCAAAGGAAGTGGCTGACTATTCTGAAGAAGATTGGAAGAAGATAGACATAGATCAGAAGGCCATGACAGCTCTTCAAACTGCTCCTCCCAACTCTATATACAGAGGCTTTAAGAAGTGCAAAACTAATAAGCAACTCTAGGTTGCACT
This sequence comes from Flaveria sonorensis, assembly GCA_025506505.1. NCBI lineage: Eukaryota > Viridiplantae > Streptophyta > Magnoliopsida > Asterales > Asteraceae > Flaveria > Flaveria sonorensis. Next base: position 39,571,441 of record CM046432.1, read on the forward strand.
AAAGCTCATGTATGAAGGGTCTGATGAGGCTAAAGAAAACAAGAATGACCTCATGAAGCAGTAATTTGCGAACTTCACCAGCAAGACAGGTGAAACCATGACTCAACAATACTCCAGGTATGTTGAGATTGTGGATACTCTCATGGATGTTGGAGTCAAGCTTGAGAATAGGGACTTTGTGTGACAACCCTAATTTTGGGCCCGGAAATTTTTTTTAGAAACCTTAACGGGTCACATAATGATCACCCCGGAGGCCCATGAATCGGGCCCAACACGATTGGACTCCAAACCATAAGTAGACACACCACAATAGGCTTGGGCCCATTATACTTTAAATGGGCCGTTGGGCACAAAGCTAAATAGGCTTGACCCACAAAACCCTAATGGGCCATTGGGCCACGTTACGATATTGTTTGTGATATACCGACCCTGATGGGCCATGGGCCCTGGGCCCGATGCTGTAGCAAAATTAGTGACGTTTAGACCTTTAAGCATCAAGTGATTATAGATAAACCTTAGCGGTTGGCAATCAAAATTTGGCATGATCAAGTGAACAAATTAATCAAATCCGTATATTGGGCAACTAATTAAAAAAATTGTATGAACCCAATCATGTGATTACAAAAACTAAATAATAAATAAGGAGTACAATTTATAAAAGCCTTAAATATAACTAAAAATATAAAAACGCTTGCAAGGTAAGAACTTTATAAAACTAATAAAAACATTTAGAAAAATTGATCATAAAGTCTTGGATATTAAAGTTAAATAATAAATAGTAAATCCATAAGTTTAAAAGCAAAAACATATAAAAATTTATAAAGCTTCTTCCATCAACTAAACACTAAATAATATGTTACTACCCTTAATTATTTAAAACTATTGAACAAACCATCTAATAAAATAAAACTAGCAATATTACTAATACCACCATTATTAATATGTATGCCTACTACCACCTTCACTTCATACACATGTAAGCACACACACTCATATATATACATGCACCCATGCATACATATGGATGCATACCCACACACCCGACACACACACCCCGTATATATATATATACATATATACATAAACACATGACACACATGCACATACATATATATACATACGTACGGTACACAAATATACATACACATCACCCCTCACCTAATAAGCAAGCTATATAGCTTGTGTCTTGCAAATCCTAGCTATTCCATCTAATAGATCTACAACCTAGTAACCACCTCACCTCTAACCCAATCAAAACCCTTGCATGGCATAGATGAACCCACAATCTTACCATATCTTGAAAACTTAACAAATTGACCAAAATCTTCCTTAGAACTAGGCATGATCTTGTGTTGATCAAGAAAGTGGGACCCAAACCCCCTCCCCAACACCCTCTCTGCCAAACCCTACCTATACCACCACCTCTACATTCATTTCAAACTACAATCCCCTTTACACACTCTAAACTTCCTCTTACTCTCTTGCACTCATTAAGCATCAAACTCCAGCCATTTTGAAGCCAAGGATCAGCCTAAACTCGAGCACCATCAACCCCAACAAGTTAAGGTAAACATCACTTGAAAACAAACGCACACACACACACCCTTCAAGTTCACACCTTCCATTTCATTGTTCTTGTAACCTGAACTAACCCACCATTTTGAAAAGCCTTCTCTCATTATTTCAAGCTCATTCAACAGCCCACACACTCATCTCACATTCTTCTCATTACAAGGTAACTAGTTACTACCGAAAACGCGTGAAACATCACGTTTCGTCATGTTAGTGACGCGACTAACCCCATGACACCCCGAACTCCTTATGAAACCTTAAAACAATTCATTTTTCAGTAACTAAAAGATACAAAAGATTTCACAAAACTTTATTTGATCACAAGCACAGTTTTGGTAAGTTTAACACACCCGAAACCCGGTTTTCATGAAAATACAAAAGTGTACTATCTGTCACAACCTCAATTTTCACAAACAAGGTATTACCGTTAGGCGCATGACAAACTAGGATCTCAGCCACTAGTAAAACCAAACGACACATTAATTACAAAGCATAATTGCTTGTTAACATTTGAAATTCCCAAAAACAGAATTAATAAAGTAACGTGAAAATAATTGCCGAAGCGTAATAATGTGTAAATCAAATGGGGTAGACACGCGCAAAACAAATTAAGTATAATGGATAGAAATTATAAATCGTTCATTAGACCCAATGATGATGAATGCATTAGTGAGATGCTCCTAATCGTGCGCACCTTAAGAACCTAAAAGAAACATGCTAAAGTGTCAACACAAGGTTGGTGAGTTCATAAGTTTTGATAAATAGAACATAATAGTAACAGATACAGTAAACAAAGTAATATTAGTAGATAGCCGGTCTACTTAATAAGTTACTAAGTGTATGAAGTTCACAACCGAAGCTGACAATGTAATAGGCCTCGGCTGTGGTTACCAGGCCACAACAACAAAAATTAGGTCAATTAAACACCCGTTTGACATGCAGTCGTGCTAGCGCGACTAGCCCAGGTGGGGTTTGTCAAACCTAGTAGATCTACTCAGAATTACCTCGCTAAAATACGTAAATTAACGGTTCGAGAATGAGGACTTAAGTTGGTATAACACTAGTAAGCAAGTGACATTACAGTAATACTGATCAAATTAAAATACGTTTGGAACACACGTTTCTTTCCCCTAAAGAATACAAGTAAAGTGGGGGCTGAGAACTCACCTTGAATGCATAGCGATAAAGTAAGGTAGAAAACAGGTAATTAGATTTCTGGAATACCTGAATTTACATTCAATATTTAATTAATATTAAATACCAATAATTCGATCGTACGGTTTCGCGTTCTCAGTTCGGGCTCGCCTTATAATAACATCCAATTATCATGTTAACCACATAACTCAATTATGTTTGATAGTGCATAACCCACATGACTTAGGATATAATAATTATATATATAGGAAAAAAATCCAGTCATACATAATATATCACTACGTATAACACACCCGTAATATATATATGTATATATATATATATATATATATATATATATATCTATATATTTACACACACACATATATATATATATATACATTATACATAACTCATATACAATCACACCTCCATGCCAACACACCACATACGCACATACTCTCGAAAGGCATACATGCATGCTTAACCAAAGGATCTATACACACACCATACATGAACTCACGCACACCATGAAAGCACACATACTTAAAAATCACATGCACAAGTTTTATATTACCTACACATCCAATAATATACAAAACCCAAAGCAATAAAACAAACACACACACTTGCACTTAAATCAGCATACATATACATCCATGCATAACCAAGCTGCCACTATCGTTTACCCCACAACATCCACCACAAACTAACATATATATACATAACAACACACACATAGATACATGTACACGAACCAACACCTACACGATCTAGAACATACATTCACAAAGCAGCAGCATACGCACGCACCCATCAGAAAACACACACACACACACGGTAGAACACACCGCCAAGACATGCACACATAAAGAAGTGTAAACCCCGTTACGATGACACTCAAACCACATAATAGTTCTCGAATCAACTCCCACACGTGAACACACAACACAACTACATACCCGGTCACCATGACCCTTGAACCCGAGTACACAATCCCGCACAGGAACAACCCTGACCGGAGTCTTGAAACCATACGCAATGGATACTAGTAACGAAAAAGGAAAAGACATACAGAATAGCTGTGGTATTCGACCAACAACGGCGGCTTCAGAGGGATGAAACAACGCGATTGATTGCCGGGGACAGAGTGTTACACCGAAGATGGCTGCCGAGAGAGGTTTCCTGCCGAGGATGAGGAGTTGAGAGTGAGAATGCTAGGGTTTGTGCGGGGTGAAAACAAGGTGGGTTTCAAAAGAGAACGGTGGGGGTTAAGTGGGGGCTTGGTGTCGGTTTTGAAGGGAGGCCGAGAGGTTGCATAAGGCCCACCAAGGTTACCTAGACTGCATTAGAGTTAGCTTAGTTTAATTATTTAGAAGTCATAATAATATTCATTGTTATTTTATATAATAATAATAATAATAATAATAATAATAATAATAATAATAATAATAATAATAATAATAATAATAATAATAATAATAATAATAATTTGGTTTACCATAACATAACAAAGAGAGGTTAGGTTTCGAAAAAAAGGTTAACCTGAGAAACACGGGGTGTCACATCATCCCCTTGTTGAGGGAATTTTCATCACAAAAATCAGGACATCCGAAAATTAGAAAATCGGGTTCACGACAAACACTAGATTCAGCGATCTGTAACGCATATAGAGTAGAATTTCTGCGAATCTAAAACAAAGGCAATAAGAAAAGAATTTTATAAGGTTTTCGTGAGAGTTGCGACATCATCCCCTTGTTGAAGGGAATTTCGTCTCAAAATTTAGAGTAATATATCTTATGAATGATACCTTAAGAAGTGGATGCCAGATCTCTGAACAGTTGCGGGTACTTCTTCTTCATTTGATCCTCACGTTCCCAGGTGAATTCTGGTCCACACTTTGAATTCCACCTAACGCGTACAATTGGAATCTTACTACGCTTTAGGGTTTTTACTTCTCAATCCATAATCTCAACTAGTTCTTCAATGAAACGAAGTTGTTCATCAATCTCCAGTTACTATAATGGAATGACAAGTGACTCATAGGCTAGACATTTCTTCAAGTTTGAAACATGGAACACGTTATGAACACCATCAAGTTCTATAGGTACGTCTAGCTGATAAGCTACTGGACCAATTCTCTTGACAATTTCAAATGGTCCAATGTATGTAGGGTTTAGCTTTCCACGCTTTCCAAAGCGTATCACACCCTTCCAAGGCGAAACCTTTAACAACACCTTGTCACCGACTTGAAATTCTAAAGGCTTTCTCCTTTGGTCTGCGTAGCTTTTCTGATGATCACGAGCTGCCGCCATACAGTTACGAATCTGAACAATCTTCTCTGTGGTTTCATGAATAAGTTCATGACCAATTAACTAACTATCACCGACTTCAGTCCAAAAGAGAGGTGATCTACACTTTCTGCCATAAAGTGCCTCAAATGTTGCAGCTTTGATACTCATGTGGTAACTGTTATTGTAAGAGAATTCAACCAAAGGCAGATGGGTTTCCCAACTATTTCCAAAATCAATAACGCACACCCTAAGCATATCTTCTAGGGTTTGAATTGTGTGTTCTGTCTAACCATCTATTTGTGGATGATAAGCCGTGCTCATATCCAAATGAGTGCCTAGTGACTTCTGTAATCGCGCTTCACAATCAGAGATGATCGAGAGTGGCACGCCATGTCGTGAGATAATTTCCTTCAAGCAAATCTGTGACAGTTTATCCATTTTTTAGCTCTCACGAATGGCCAAGAAATGTGCCGACTTGGTCAAACGATCCACTATTACCCAAATGGTATCGTTTCTACTCTGCGAACATGGTAACTTGGTAACGAAATCCATGGAGATGTCTTCCCACTTCCATATGGGATTCTTTGGTTGTTGAAGCAGACCTGATGGTTTCTGATATTCCACCTTGTCCTTAGAACAAGTCAAACACTTTGACACGTAGATGGCGATTTCAGCTTTCATGTTAGGCCATCAGTAAATGACCTTCAGATCTTGGTACATCATGTCAGATCCAGGATGTACTGAATAACGGGACTTGTGAGCTTCATCCATCACCAATTCCCTGAGATTCCCAAACAATGGAATCCATACCCGGTCTTATAGTAACGGAGACCATCTGACTTTTCCTAAAATAATATCTCAGCTCCCTTGAGAGATTCTGACTTGATGTTCTATTCTTGTAATGCCTTAACCTATGCATTCTTAATCTGTAAGGGTATGTCAGAATGAATGGTTAGCTGTAACGCACGGACACGACGAGGCTTTAGGGTTTCCTTAAAACTATAGGCATCGGCTACCATATGAGCCTTTCCCGCATGATACTTGATGGCACTGTCGTAATCATTTAGTAGTTCTAATCATCATCGTTGTCTCATGTTCAGTTCCTTCTATTCGTAGATGTGCTGAAGGCTTTTGTGATCAGTGAAGATCATGCACTTGGTTCCATAAAGGTAATGCCTCCAGATCTTGAGTGCAAAAACCACAACTCCCAACTCTAAGTCGTGAGTTGTATAGTTCTTCTCATGCACCTTAAGCTGTCTCAATGCATAAGCTATCACTTTCTCGCGTTGCATCAAAACACAACCCAAACCCTGGATTTATGCGTCACAACACACCATGAAGTCTTTTGTTCCTTCTGGCAACGCCAAGATGGTGCACTACACAGCTTGTCTTTAAGCGCTGGAAAGCCACTTCTTCCTTACTACTCCATTTGTAAACACTTCCTCTATGAGTTAGGCAGTCAAGGGCTATGCAAGTTTCGAGAATCCTTATATGAAATGCCGATAATAACCCGCTAATTGAAGAAATTGGCGCACCTCAGTAGGTGTCGCCAGAACAAGCCAATTCTTGATTGGCTCGATCTTAGACGGGTTAACAACAATGCCTTCCTCACTGACTACATGCCCTAAAAACTTTACTTCTCTCATCTAGAAGTCACATTTAGAAAACTTGGCATATAGCTGTTTTGTCTTAAGAAGCTCTAGAATAAGTCTTAAGTGTTCCTTATGTTCCTCTCTCTTCCTGGAATAAACGAGTATGTCATCAATGAAGACAATGACAAATTTGTCTAAATAGGCTTTACAAACACGGTTCCCGGACGGTTGCTTTCTGTTCATATAATGCATACAGCTTTGGTTGCTGGTTGGGCCGAGGTCGATAAAGACTACGGGAGCATTTGTCAATCCGAAGGGCATAACTGCGAATTTAGAATGCCCACAACAAGTTTTGAAAGCTGTCTTGGATATGTCTTCTTCTTGAACCCTGAGCTATTGATATCTCGATCTCAAATCAATCTTTGAGTAGTAACTCGATTCTTGAAGTTGATCAAATAAGTCATCGATATGTGAAAGAGGGTAAAGATTCTTTATTGTAACCTTGTTCAGTTCCCGGTAGTCGATACACATCCGAAAGGTTCCATCCTTCTTCTTTACGAATAGCATAGGTGCTCCCCAAGGTGAAGAACTAGGGCGTATGAATCCTTTGTCTAACAGTTCCTGCAACTGTTTCGACAATTTCTAAAGTTCGTTCAGTGCCAAACAATACGACGCCCGAGCGATAGGGGCAGCTTCTGGTGTCAGCTCAATCTGAAACTCTACATGCCTGTGTGGAGGAAGGCCAGTAAAGTCTTCGGGAAATACCTCAGGAAAGTCCTTAACAACAGGAATGTCTTTGAGTCATTTCTCTTCAATGGTCGTTTCACCCGGTCAACCAAAAGCAAATCCGTGAGCTCCTCGTGGGCAAAGCGGACAATATTGGTGGTGTGAGAGGCCGGGTATTACACTTAGATACTTTTGAGCCTTTATGTAAGAGATGATGCCGACCACAACACCACTCTTGTCACCTTCCACCGTGAGTATCTCTCCATTAGGCAAAGGTAGTCGGATGAGCTTCTCGTGACAAATGATTTTGGCTTGGTTCTTAGCTAACCAATCCATACGGACAATGACATCAAAACTACCGAGTGTAATAGATAGAATATCAATATCAAAATCATGCCCAGACAAAATTATCTTACAACCTCGGTATATATGGGAAGATTCTATAATCTTACCATCAGCTATTTCTACGGTATAGTTCGAGTCTAAGGCTGTAGATGTAATATCTAGTAATCAACTGAACTTATGCGAAATGAAACTCCATCAGCACCAGAGTTAAACAGAATAGAGGCAAAAAAACCATTGATAGGAAATTTACCAGTTACAGTAAAAGGATCATTACGAGCCTCACTTGACCCAATGACGAAGGCTCTACTCTTGGCACCACCATTGAAGGCTCTACTCTTGCACCACCATTGCCGGTTGCCATTGCCATTATGGTTGTCAACAGCATTACCACCGCCATTATTCTTCTTCAGTTTTAGGCAGTTCCTCTTGAAGTGCCCAGTTTGACAACACTTGTAGCAGCCTTTTTATTTGTCCGGCTGTGCTAGCTGTTTAGTTGCTAAGTTCACTCAGCAATTTTTAGCATCGTGGCTAAACTTACCACACCTTTTGCATGTATTCTTGTTGCAAGGCCTGTTGTGGTGGTAGTTGCACTTGTTGAACTTAGGTAATGTCCTGGTATAGCCACTACCATGATGAGACGAAGAGGAAGACTGGTTGGATGGGCGGGAGTTGTCAAACTTTTGGGACTGTTGTGGTTGTTGTTGAGAGGTGCTCTACTTGTTGTTGGGACCAGACTCCCACTTGCTCTTATTTTTATTTCCGTCAGCAGTAGTTGACGCAGAACCACGCGGAGGTAGCTTACCCTGCACAACAGCCTGGTCGGTTAGCCTATGGGCCAGTCTGATCGCCTCCTGTATGGTGTCTGGTCTTGAAGCAGTGACCATGCTTTGGATTTCCAGAGACAATCCATGCAAGTACCTCTCAATTCTCATGGAAGGAGGGTTGATCATATTAGGACACAGTGTAGCAAGCTCATGAGAGCGAGTGGTGTAGCCTCGATCTTAGAACCCGTCATCTTAAGGTTCCAGAATTCCATTTCCAGCTTCTGCACCTTGTCACGGGGGCATTATTCTTCCTTCATCAGATTTTTAAAATCTTCCCAGGTGGTCTGGTTGGCAATCTCGACACCCAACATTTGTACCTGGGTGTTCCACCAGGAAAGAGCAGCTCCGTCATGGGTGCCAGTAGCGTACTTAACCCGATTCGCCACTGGACAGTTGCACATCTCAAATACAGATTCGAGCTTCTCGTACCATCGTAGGAGTCCTATGGCGCCTTCCACTCCTATGAATGGATTCGGTTTTCAGTCCATAAAGGAGTTAAAGGTACGAACCCCTTAACCTGCAATAGATTTACATCAGGACTTTGGAATTGAAATGAATGTTATAGCTTGACAAGACTGACGGAACGTTAACGTTAGGGATGAATTTGGTATTGCTTACTGATCAGAGCGGGCTGAGGGTTAGGGTTGTGGTTAGCCAGTGCATCAGCCACATGCTGATTTATGAGTACGGCCAGTTCCGCTGGAGTCATGTTGATTGTACCATGACCACGTCCACGTCCATGTCCAGACATTCTTAACAATCATAACATATGAAAATAAGTAAATATAAAACATATCAACTTCATTTAAGTATAAGAAATTAAACGAATCTAGCACACGCACAACTAAATGTTCAAATAATAATTTCTGGTAAAATAAATAGTAAATACTTCTACAATTAATCAAACCAAATATCAAAATTTTAAAACATAAGTCGGATGGGAAACAACCCTTCCCATCTAGTTGTGGATTAAATGAAAGTCTGATAAATGAATAAAATGAACGGAAAACAGAAATCAATGTGAATTGATGGATCCGGTGCTATCCTTAGGCTCTTCCTCAGGCTGCTCCTCAGGTTCCTCTTCTGGCGCCTCCTCTGGTTCCTCTTCTGGATCTTTCTCAACCGGCTCCAGCACTGCATTTATTGTGTTGACTTGACCCTCAAGAGTATCGAGTCACTGACCATTAGCAGTGATGTCCACCTCGTCGCTAACTACACTCTCAAATAGGTCAGTGACACGACCTACATGCTTGTTATGACGATCAACCAACACATTGAGCAGTTTCTTCAATTCCTTGATTTCTTCTGCTAATTCCCGCACTACTTTTTTCAACGCTCTATTATCGTCCCACATCTCAGCAACGCGTTTACACTCGAGGGGTAAAGTGGCTGCCATAGCAGCCATGGCCTGCTCAGGAGGATAGGGATGGGGAGGTAGGGTAGGGGCATTAGGATTCCTAGCCGGAGTGGACCTAGTACGAGGCCGGCTTTCAGGATGTAAAGGAACATTTTTCTCCTGAACTAGATTGGTCAAATACCAGGGATAGTATTCCCACTTATGAACTGGTGGGTATTGTGGTAAAGTGAACGGCTGATCATAATCGAACTCCTTGTTATTACTAGGGCGCATGGGCCACTAGTGCGGACCCATAGGTGGAGGTATAAAATCATAGTAAATGGGTCTCTTTCCTTCAAAAGAAGAAGAAGAAGAAAAGGGTGCAGAAGAAGATGAAGCCATTCCTGCAAAGAACTGCTCATAGAATGAGCAACAGCAAGCAATCTAGCAAAGCAAAACAAACAAGGCCAGTAACAGAACTAATCGTGTCTATATGCGTGTAACTAAGGTATCAGGCTATAGTCTAAATGCAATGCAAATGTAATGCAAATTTTATTTTAGTTCGCTATAACCATTGGCTATGATACCAATCTGTCACACCCTTAATTTCCACAAACGGGGTATTACCATTAGGCGCGTGACATACCAGGATCTCAGCCACTAGTTACACCAATCGACACATCAATTACAAAACATAATTGCTCGTAATAGGAACCTCTAAATTTAAGAGGCTGATGCAACCAAAAGATACCAAAACAACCAAGTCTTCCAACATGCACTTCGGAACAAAAGTGACCTAGCTTCGGAAGTTTTACACACTCAAGAAAAATGCTAAGTGTAAAATCTTCCGAAGCCAAAGTTCAGAAGAAACTACTGCGGAAGCTTTAAACTGAACTTGGAAAATATTCTAAGTATAAAGTCTTCCAAAGCCAAAGACTCAACTCTTCTGAAGGTAAAAGATGAAGTTTTCTGAAGCTCTCAAGACAAAGTCTTCTGAAGCTGTTTAAAGACAAGACTGATTTTCCTCTGAAGAGAGAAAAGATGCCTTTTCCATCAACTTTATCATAAAGCAACCTACTTTCCGCTGCATGCTCTGGTAGTTCACCTACTATCACTAGTTGGTGAAACTTTCATACTTTATGATAAAGTAGATAAGGTCTTCGCCTGCAAGTTTCTGTTTTTGTTCCTTCTTGGCTTTTTGTAATAGGAAAGTCAGTGTGCTATGGCTTGTCATAGTCACTAGTCAAAAGGCAATCTACCTTTTGACTTTAGGCTGATCTTGTTGTCTAGATTAGTCACTTCCAACTGTCTTTTTTCATATTGACGGTTATAGGATGTAGTATAAGTAGTCTCTGGTTCTTGTATTTAAGGTATACTTGTACAACACTTGTAATAGAACTAGAGAAGCAATATACAACTTCCTTGAAAACTTTATCTTGTGCTTTTGTTCTTGTTTTGCTTGTGTTTATCTTGTATCTTCAGTAAAGGTTCACAGTTCCCTATTTGAATTGTTAAGTGATCTTAAGGTCCTCCTAAGTGTGTTAACTAAGTGCAAGCTTAAGTACCCTTTAACGGTCCTGCATTTGGTATCAGAGCATTCCAGGCTCTTGATTGTAAGATCTCACCATCTTCAAATCCTCTTAGTTACACACATCACTTAACTCTTCAAATGGCAGCTATCTCCAAAGCTGATATGGAAACTGGAACCATGATAAAGTCCCCACTGATCACTCCTGAGGATTTTGACACTTGGTGTCAAAGAATGGAAGGCTTTATCAAGTCTCAAGATTCCAAGATGTGGGAGTCTGTTGTCAATGGACCTCTTGTACCATGCACCTCTTCAGCTGCTGCTGGTGGTGGCATGATACCAAAGAAGAGGGATGACTTTTCTGATGAAGACTGGAAAAGAATTGATGTTGCTCAGAAAGCCATGACAGCTCTCCAAACTGCTCTTCCAAACTCCATCTACAGAGGTTTCAAGAAGTGCAAGACCGCTAAACAGCTATGGGATGCACTGAAACTGATGTATGAGGGTTCAAATGAAGCCAAGGAGAAAAAGAAGGATCTCCTGAAGCAGCAGTTTGAAAACGTCACCTTCAAGACAGGTGAGACCATGACTCAACATTACTTCAGGTATGTTGAGATTGTGGATACTTTGGCTGATGTTGGGGTAACTATTGAGAACAGGGATATTGGAAGGAAGTTCATGTCCTCTCTTCCCAGACAATGGACACACTACTGTGTGGTCATTAAGAGGACTGAAAACCTCAAGACCCTTACTCTCACTGAGTTGTATGGGATACTCAGTGGATACCAGATGGAGATGAACATGCAAAATTCATCTGGTAACTCCAACACTCACCAGAGTTCAGCCCTTCATGTGGTTGAAAGGAATAGCAGAGAACCATAACATCATCTTATCTGCTACCCTGAAAACTCACAAAAGGGTCCTTTCATCACCTTCCCAGAGACACCCAGAGAGAGATACATCCAAGGAAGTCCCTTCCAATAGACAAGTTTTTCTCAAGCTTTTGTCTCCACTGATGAAAGTACAGGTAACTTTCTTTTCACTCTTGAAGACCTGGACTGTATCCATCCAGATGATCTGGAGTACATGGAGATAGTCCAGCAAATGGCTCTTCTCACTCACAGAGCCCAAAAGTTCTACAAGAGGACTGGAAGAAGGTTTCCTAGCAATGCTGCCAGTGGCAAGTTTGGGCTGGACAAGAGCAAAGTCAAGTGTTACAACTATAACCAGATGGGACACTTTGCTAGAGAATGCAAGGCACCTAAGTCAAATGGTGGACAAGCTTCATCCAGGCCAAACTACACTGAAGGAGGGAACCAGAATGAGAGGCCAAGACAGCAAGCTGCAGTTGCTGTTGAAGAAGGAGGATTTGACTGGAGCTTTCAAGCTAAAGATGCATCTCCAAACCAAGCACTCATGGCTGATCTTGATGAAGCCAAGGTACTTGAACATCTTTACTCTCCTGAATATATTGCTAAAGTAAATAGATACAGGTCCTACAACTTGGAAATGAGATCTGATATAGAGTCTTTAAATATTTTAAAAGCTGATTTTAAAAGAGCTGAAAATGTCTATAAACTTAAGATAGAAGATCTAGAGAAAATAGTTTCAACTCTTAAACATGAGCACACAAACTACAGGACTCAAATTAAGGATCTCATTACCAAGTTGACTGAATGCCAGGCTGAGCTTGTGATAAGCAAAGCCAGGGTAGAAAAATGTGTTCTTGAAGAAAAGACCTTCAAGAACATGATATCCTCATCTTTGCATGCAAAAGTGTGTTATCAGAATAAGCAGGGACTAGGATCTAGTGAGATAGCCCCTCCACACACTCTACTATCAGTCAGATCTCTTAGGTGTGGAACTGGTCAAGATGAGCTGCCATCCATAGACCCCAGTGATGAAGAGGATGAAGAGGAGAAGGTGAGGGATGACTCTGAGATGAGTGAAGAGAGTCAATCCAAAAAGGGTCACCATACTCCTAAGGAGGAAAAAGAAGCTGGTTTGAGCAAAACCAAGAGAAAGAACTTGATCAGAAGAGCAAAGAGAAGATTTGGAAAAGCTCAAGAGATCAAGACCACCTTTGATCCCAAACAGAAACAAGTATTTATCTCTGTAGGGTTCAAGGTGATAAAAGCTGAAGATCCTGTCAAGAATTCTAGTACCAAGAGTTCTACTTCAGCTTCAACTCATTCCAGCAACAACAAGAAGACTGATCAACTGTGTGTCACTGCTACACAGCCTGAACCATCCATTTCAAAGAGCAAGCTTCACCCTAAGAAGCCTGCTGCATCATCTGAAAAGGTGGAGAAAGAAGAGGAAAGTGTTCAAGCTCAGTCTTCTTTGAGAAAGAAGACTCTCAGAAGGAAAGAATTGGATTGTGTTATGTGTTGTAGTACTTCACATCTGGCTAAGGATTGTCAATACAATCCCAAGAGTACTATCCATATGATCAAGAAGAAAACTTCTGAGAAGAAGAAGAAACAAACAGCTTCGGAAGGAAAATCTATTTCCTTCGGAAGCTCCAAAATGAAGAAAAAGGCAAGTAGGAAATTGCCTTCGGAAGAAAAGTTGGTCTCGGAAGAAAGGAATGCTTCCGAAGCACTAAAGCTTGCTGCAGTGAAAGCAAGATCTTTCGAAGGATCCGTCTCCAAAGCTTCCGAAGCTATAAAAGCTTCTGAAGTAGTGAATGTCAAGCCCAATCTTCCAAAGGTGGTGTGGAAGATGAAGCAACAGCCTGAACATAGGATCACTTACTGTTTCATTGCCTTCATCTGAACTTTATAAGCCCAAGACCAATGAGGCTTGGGTTTCCAAATGTAACTAAATCATATATTTTATGTAGGGACAGCCAAAGGCAAACAGAAATGTGTGGATCATTGATAGTGGCTGCTCCAGGCACATGACAGGCAATGAGTCCCTACTTAAAAACTTTGAAAGAATTGATGGTGGACCAGTTGCTTTTGGAGGAGATACAGGAGGTTACATTAGTGGTAGGGGCATGGTCTCAAATGGTAAGCTCAGCATTGAGAAGGTAAACTTTGTCAAGGAGCATGGATACAATCTTTTGAGTGTGTCCCAATTTTGTGACCAAAAACATCACATGCTCTTTACTGAGCATAAGTGCATTGTTCTCAAGCCCGGGGTTGACATTCCTCAAGTGCATATTTTGCTCAGAGCCCCTAGGAAAGGGAACATGTACAAGATGGACTTGCAGGAAACATCTCCCTCTGGAAAAATTTCTTGCTTTCTATCTAAAGCAAATTGTGATGAGTCTTTCCTTTGGCATAAAAGAATATGCCATGTAAACTTTAAGAACATGAATAAACTTATTAAGAATGATTTGGTAACTAGAATGCCAAAGAAAGAGTTTACAAGTGATGACCACTGTGTTGCATGCCTGAAGGGGAAGCATCACAAAGTGTCTCACAAGCCAAAGGAAACGAACTCTATCACTAGTCCCCTACACTTGTTACATATGGATCTGTTTGGCCCTACCAGTGTAATGAGTTTAGGAAGGACCTCATACTGTTTGGTGATCACAAATGACTTCACAAGATTTACTTGGGTGTTTTTCCTTAGAACTAAGGATGAAACTCTTGAAATCTTAAAGAATTTCATTTTGAAAATTGAAAATCAATCTGATCACAAGGTTAAAATCTTAAGATGTGATCAAGGAACCGAATTCAAAAACCAAATCCTTGATACATTTTGTGATGAAAAGGGTATTTCAAGACAATACAGTGCTCCCAGGACTCCTCAGCAAAATGGTGTTGTTGAGAGAAGAAACATGACACTTATTGAAGCTGCAAGAACCATGTTGTCTGACTCTAAGCTGCCCATCACCTTCTGGGCAGAGGCTATTAACACAGCATGCGATGTGCAAAACAGAGTTTTGGTAGTTAAGACACATGGTAAGACTCCTTATCAACTGTGGCACAAAAGAAGACCATTCATTGGTTTTCTCAGAACATTTGGATGTCCTTGCACCATCTTGAATACCAAAGATCAAATAGCCAAGTTTGTTGAGAAATCAGATGATGGACACTTTGTTGGGTACTCTTCTCAAGCTAAGGCTTATAGAGTATACAATCTCAAAACTAGAATCATTGAGGAGTCAGCCAATGTGACTTTCAATGAACACACACCCTGTGTAAAAGGTTCTGGTCCGGATTGGCTGTTTGATCTTGATTTAGTTACCAACTGTTTTAAGAAGTCTTGTGAGAATGTTTCAGGATCTACAGATAACAGGTCAACAGAAGATCCTCCCAAGATTTGAGCTGAGAAGACCAAGTAAGAAGACTACTTCAGCTCCAGTGGTAACTAACCTTGCTAGTGAAGCTCCTATCAGCACCAGCATGACAAATACTGCTGATTCAAATGAATTGCCTTCTAATTCCAACTCAGAGGCTTAGAATTCAGGAGAAGGAACTTCAAATGCAGGAGGAAGAACTGGAGGTGGTGACAGTGATCAATAATTTCTTGATGCTGAAAACCACTCCATTGAAGACAACATGAATGATATCACACACTCATTGGATCAATTCTCTCTTGATAAGTGTGCTGATGTGGTGGTGGACACTTTTTGCTAGATCAGATCAAAATTTCTCAACTTAGGATCCACAAGTCACATGGATCTCAGGGGTCCAACTCATGACAGCCATGTTTGTCTACATTCTTGTTTCTTATCCCAAATTGAGTCGAAGAAAGTTGATGAGGCTTTGAAGGATGGAAGCTGGATTGAAGCTATGCAAGATGAGCTGCTTCAAATCAGAAGATAGAAGGTTTGGAACTTATGCCCTCTTCCTCAAGGGAATACTATCATAGGTACTAAATGGGTATTCAGGAACAAGAAAGGTGATAGAGGGATCATCATCAAGAACAAGGCTAGACTTGTTGTCCAAGGGTACACTTAAGAAGAAGGGATTGATTACACTGATGTTTTTGCTCCAGTAACAAGACCAGAAGCTGTAAGGATATTCCTGGCTTATGCTGCATCCAAAGATTTCAAAGTCTTACAGCTTGATGTGAAATGTGCTTTTCTTTATGGGGTGATTGATGAAGAAGTTTATATCAAACAACCATCTGGCTTTACAGACTCGATCATCCTGATTATGTCTGCAAGCTTCATAAAGCTCTATATGGGCTGCATCAGGCTCCAAGAAAGTGGTATGAGACACTATCAACATACCTCTGTCAACATGGATACAAAAGAGGTACTATTGATGGGACTCTCTTCATTAAAGAAATAGGAAATGACACACTGCTATTTCAAATATATATGGATGATATCATCTTTGGCTTAACTAATCCAAAGCTCTGCAAAGACTTTGAGATGCTGATGAAGAATAGATTTGAAATGGGTGCCATGGGATAACTGAATTTCTTTCTAGGAATTCAAGTGAAGTAGGTTGAATATGGAATCTTCATTAGTCAGTCAAAGTATGTACAGGACATACTTACAAGATTCAAGATGACTGACTGTAAGGTTACAAAGACACCCATAGGCAGAAACCACTCCCTTGGTTCTGATCTTGAGGGGGAGTGTGTTGATGAACATCTCTACAGGGCTATGATTGGGTCACTTATGTATCTTACTGCTAGCAGGCATGATATCATGTTTGCTATATGCATATGTGCAAGATATCAAGCCAACCCCAAGATGTCACACCTAATCACTGTCAAAAGGATCCTTAGATACCTCAAAGGTGCTCCAAATCTAGGCCTTTGGTATCCAAAGAATTCAGACTTCAATCTGTATGCTTATACAGATAGTGATTATGGTGGTTGTAACATGACTGCAAAGTCCACATCTAGGGGGTGTCAGTTATTGGGTGGAAGGATAGTCTCTTGGCAATGCAAGAAGCAATCCTGTGTGTCTGCATCAACTGCTGAAGCTGAATACATTGCTGCTGCCAGCTACTGTGCTCAAGTGCTTTGGATTCAGAATCAGATGCTAGACTATGGGTTCAATTTCAAAGGGACTCCCATCCACATAGACAACAACAGTGCCATCTGTATTACAGAGAATCCTGTGCAGCACTCAAGGACCAAATACATCAACATCAGGTATCATCTGATTAGGGATAATTTTGAAAAGGGATTGATAAAACTAATCAACGTTAACACAAATGAACAATATGTTGATCTGTTCACAAAAGCGTTTGATGAACAGAGATTTAAATATCTTGTATCAGCTATTGGGATGATTAACTTTGAGTAGATTTTTCTTAGTAACTTAATCAATATTATTTCTTAAAACTGTGTGTCCTAGGTTGTCTATGAGATCACTTCATAAGCCCAGTTCTCTTTGGAAGATAAACGAATTTTTAAAATGATATCTCTTATAATGATGAAAATTTACCTTTGGAAGAAGCAAAAGTTGCATTCAGAAGAAATTTATGTCTAAATCGTTTAAAAAGTTTATCTGAGATTTACCTTCGGAAGAAATTCTTGAAGTATCTTCCGAAGCTTAAATTTTGATATAAGTACTTAAATGAATTTTAGGAACAAATTTCTTCCGAAAACAATTTAGTCTCAGAAGACTCATTTATTTCTTCCGAAGCCAAAATTTTCAAAACTCTTTGAAGTATCTTCCGAAGCAAAATTGCTTTCAGAAGCTTTGATTGCAAAGCTTCCGAAACCAAATTTGCCTTCGCAAGCTTTTTCTACTTCTAAGAAAACTAACTTTTTAGGTGCCTTTTTCAGAAGTAGGACCCACTTACGGATTTCAAAGTTTATCTTTTTGTCATAACTTTGTCTCAAATCCAGAGTATATCTTTCTAAACGATTCTATTTCATCTCACTTCTCTCATTGTTTCTTAACCTAAAATTACCCCCAAAATTTCATCATCTTCTTCTTTCCTTCACTACAAAGCTTCTTCAAATGGCCAATCTTGATCGTTGTAACGACCCTGATTTCACCATGCACCTACACAGGCAACACAATCAAGTTGCTCTGTTAATCTCTGAGAAGGATCCAAGCTTTTCAGACTTTTGTAGGTATCTTTCTTTGTCTCACTACTTCACCTCCCTTACAATCGATCCTCCTCTCTATGAGGATCAGTTGCTTGAGTTCTGGCGGACCTGTCAAGAGGTCACCATGGACGGGGAGAAGGCACTATTTGTCACAGTGCAGGGGAGGACGGTTTTCATCACTCCAACCATTATAAACACCCATTTGCAGCTAGATGATAAAGCAGGTGAGCTGTCCTTTCCAAAAGCTGCTGTCAACTAATCCTTTGCGCAGATGGGCTACGAAGGTGACTTTTTGGTCAAAACCTTCAGGAAGGGGAAGGTCTCATTCCAATGGAAATACCTCCTTCATGTCGTCATATATAGCCTATCCAACAAACATGGAGGATGGGACCAGATTCAAGAAGACCTCTCCTTCATTGTCCATGGGATGGTTCAAGGGGTCAAATTCAGGTACTCTTGGTTTGTATTTACAAATTTACTGGCAAATTTGGATTCCTTAGAATATTACATGTTCCCCCGGTATGTTCAACACATTCTTAACTATGAATTGGGACCACAGTTGAGGGGAACAGGTAATGTTCTTAAACTTGCACATATGAGGCTCAGCATTTTCAAGATATTGAAAAAGCCAACTGTTGGGTTCTCAGGGGTAGAAACAGCCCTTGTCCCAAAAATGTTTGAGCTCATTGCTCAGGGTGACATCCTACCAGCCCCAGCTAGTGATGAACCAACACCCTCTACTTCTCACCCACCTCAAATACAACCCACCATCAAATTCACCTACCAAAGAAAATCCAAGGAAACCCCTACACTTGCTACTAAGCATGTGCAGGCCCCCATATCACAACCCATACAGGAGGAAGTGGAATCTCGAGCTCCCACTTCCCCTGAGGAGCAGACCACTCCCATCTTTCAAACAATCAGTGCTGAGGTTCCTTATGCTCAGCCTGATGAGCTCACAACTCCACAAATAGCCTTAAGCCATTACTCTGAGTCTCAACACTCTAGTGATCAACCTTTAGGTGAAAGCTACCATCCCCAGCCTCTTGATCTCAACCGTCCAATACCTAGCCTTGACTTCTACTCTGATGAAGATTTGGGTTTCCGTGAGTATCATGACTCTTCCCTCTCTACCCACACTCAAGGGGAGATGAGTACTCCTGCTTCACCCATGTCTAGCCCACATCAGACACCCCAAACTGAGGTGGATATTCCTGTGATTGTACAGGAGATCCATGTGGAATAGGCTCTCACTGTTGCCAGTGATTACATCTTTAAGACCTCAACCACGGCAACCAAGCCTCTTGACACTATCATTGGGCAGGGGAAATCCAGCAGCCAAGAACCCCATGCTGGTGGTGAAGGAGCAGACCTCGGTTCACCTCCTTCATCCCCCAATGATTCTTCAACTGAAGATGAGGGGAGTCTGAAACTCAGGATGCACCAACTCTAAGACATCTGCACCCAACTGGTTTCACAGATAGCTCACCTTGAATCACAGGTGACTATCTTACAAAGAAGGGTCCATGACCAGCAACTTGAGATCACCGATCTCAAGGGTCAGTTAGCTGAGAGACCTATAGGACAAACTCATCCAGGTCCACAAGAACCTGTGGATGTTATGGATCAATTCCCCAGCTCACCTATGCATGAGGGTGATGCTACCAAAAAGGGGGAAGAAGTTCTGACAGCCACAGAACCTGGGAGTTCTTTCTCAAGTATGGACATACAGGACTCACCATCCTATTTTGCAGCTATCCATGCTCAGCAACCTCATCTAGATAGTGATCTGGAACTGCTCATTCAACAACTGTTTGAGGAGGGAGTACCAAGAGCAATGTCTGCCCCATCTGAGAACCCAATCTGGGGTTGGGGGTATGACAATGATAGGAAAGATCTTGTGATCTCTAGAGCTCCGGGTCAACAAGAAATTCTTAACATCTCCACCCTGAGTTTCTATGAGAGTATAAACTTGGTAGATCTGGCACTTGTCAACCCAAGCAATAACAGACAAGCTGTCAGATTAGCCAATCAAATTCAAGACTTGGTACTGGCAGAATTCAAAAGGAGACCTGCATTATATAGACAGAGGCTAGCAGTTGAAGCCTTTGGTCAACTGGATGTTGAGGTAGACCCCAAGATTAGCTTTAAAGTGAAAGCCTTGACTGAAGGCCTAGAGGCTGAGACTGTAAACCTTGAGACAAGATCTCCTCCAGCACCCCATACCCTCAGTGAGGCACCAGCTGGTGATGGTGCTTCACAACCTCTCTCTGGCCAGAGCTTGACTGCTGAATCAAGCCATGAAGGCCAAAGCTCTCCTCAGACGGAGTCATCAAGATATGCAATTGATAAAGGCAAAAGGAAGATGACACCTGAAGAGATTGAAGAAGAAAAGAGAGAGAGGAAGAGGAAGCTGAGGGGAGAGAGTTCAAGTGGTTCCCCAGGATTCATGCAAACTGCAATTCTGGCTGCCCCTATACCAAACACTCATGAAGATGAATTAAGGGCAGCCAGGCTCAACTATCTGGGGACCAGGAACTACAACATAGATGAACTCATCTCTCTCCCCTTAGAGGAGTTAAATGTACTGGCTGACATTGAATTGTCAAAGGAGAGGAAGGAAGCAGAGGATGCAGCCTTGACCCTCAAACATAAGGAAGATATGAGGAGAAAAAGGCTTTACAAGAACATTCCTGTCCTCTCCCCAGTTCAAGAAAGTCCTGAGTCGGAGACTATGGCTGCTAAACAAACTCAGGTAGTTAATGAAGAAAAAAGATTAAAAATGATCAACTACCTGAGTGCCACAGTCTCTATCAGGCACCTGCACTCCTTCCGTTGCCTTATGATTATATATTATTTGAATATAATAAGCAGCTGGAAGAGCAAGCCAAGAAAGAAATGCAAGCTGCAAAGAAGAGGCAAAGGGAAGAAGCTGCAAAATCAAGAGCCATCATCCAAAAAAGTCATAAAAAGTCTGCAGATAGGCAGAGGATGATGAGCTTCTTGAAGCTGTATGGGTTCTCCGGAAGGAGGCTTGGTCCCATTTCTCTATCCACAATGGATGAGCACATAAGGGTGATCAAGCAGAAGATAAAAAGGGGAGAGCTTGTGGACCTTCATTAATCATCAAGTCAAGCTCAACCTGAAGTTGAGGTAAAGGTGGAACCTACAGAGACAACACCACCTGCACCTGAAGCTGCACAACTGCCAACTTCATCTTCTAACCCACAGCAGGGTTTTCCTCCCTCTCCTTCTAAAATCAGGAGAGAGGAGATCCCAACTGAGAGGAAATCCACTGAAGAACCTGGTACTAAAGACCAACCCTCTCAGTTAAAATCATCAGGGAGGAAAAAGAGGATAGCCAAAAGAAGATCATCTTCAAAGAAGAAAAGAAGAAAGTCATCCTCCTCCCAACCTCAGGATGAGTTAGAACATCCTGAGGAAGTGCATGAAGAGGACTCTCAACCAACTCCTATCATAGTAGAGCCTCTCTCTGTTGGAAGACAAATTCTGTCCTGGACTTTTGCTGAAGATCCAGACAGATGGTATGTCACTAGAGATCCGGGAGAACAACATATCTACTTCACAAGTGACATACTTGAACTCCCTTTGCATGATCTCTATGACATGAGAAGGTACTTCATGAGTCTGAAGAATCCAGATCTATTGATGAAGAAAGGAATTCTGAAGATCCTCATGTGGACTATCCCAGTCTGAAGAACCTCTCTGTTTTGGTAGCATCAGCCTAGGAGGAGTTTGTAGGAACCTCTGAAGTTAAGAGGCTGATGCAACCAAAAGATACCAAAACAACCAAGTCTTCCAACATGCACTTCGGAACAAAAGTGAACTAGCTTCGGAAGTTTTACACACTCAAGAAAAATGCTAAGTGTAAATTCTTCCGAAGCCAAAGTTTAGAAGAAACTGCTGCAGGAAGCTTTACATTGAACTTGGAAAATATTCTAAGTATAAAGTCTTCCGAAGCCAAAGACTCAACTCTTCTGAAGGTAAAAGATGAAGTCTTCTGAAGCTCTCAAGATGAAATCTTCCGAAGCTGTTTAAAGACAAGACTGATTTTCCTCTGAAGAGAGAGAAAAGATACCTTTTCCATCAACTTTATCATAAAGCAACCTACTTTCCGCTACATGCTCTGGTATTTTACCTACTATCACTAGTTGGTGAAACTTTCATACTTTATGATAAAGTAGATAAGGTCTTAGCCTGCAAGTTTTTGTTTTTTTTCCTTCTTGTCTTTTTATAATAGGAAAGTCAGTGAGCTATGGCTTGTCATAGTCACTAGTCAAAAGGCAATCTGCCTTTTGACTTTAGGCTGATCTTGTTGTCTAGATTAGTCACTTCCAACTGTCTTTTTGCATATTGACGGTTGTAGGATGTAGTATAAGTAGTATCCGGTTCTTGTATTTAAGGTATACTTGTACAACACTTGTAATAGAACTAGAGAAGCAATATACAGCTTCCTTGAAAACTTTATCTTGTGCTCTTGTTCTTGTTTTACTTGTGTTTATCTTGTATCTTCAGTAAAGGTTCATAGTTCCCTATTTGAATTGTTAAGTGATCTTAAGGTCCTCCTAAGTGTGTTAACTAAGTGCAAGCTTAAGTACCCTTTAACGGTCCTGCACTCGTTAACATTTAAAATTCCCAAAAACAGAGTTAATAAACTAAACGTGAAAATAATTTCGTAGGCGTAATAATTTGTAAATCAAATGGTGCAGATACGCACAAACCAAATTAAGTATAATGGATAAAAATTTATAAATCATTCATTAGACCCAACGATGAAGAATGCATTAGTGAGATGCTCCTAATCGTGCGCACCTTAAGATCCTAAAAGAAACATGCTAAAGTGTCAACACAAGGTTAGTGAGTTCACAGGTTTGATAAACAGAACATAATAGTAATAGATACAGTAAACAAAGTAATATCAGTAGATAGCTAGTCTACTTAACAAGTTACTAAGTGTATGAAGCTCGCAACCAAAGCTGGCAATGTAAATAAAGGCCTCGGCTGTGGTTACCAGGCCACATCAACAGAAATTAGGTCTATTAAACGCCCGTTTGACATGCAGTCGTGCTAGCATGGCTAGCCCGGGTGGGGTTTTTCAAACCCGGTAGATCTACTCAGAATTAACTCGCTAAAATACATAAATTAACGGTTTGAGAATGAGGACTTAAGTTGGTATAACACTAGTAAGCAAGTGACACTACAGTAGTACTGATCAAATGAAAATACATTTGGAACACATGTTCTTTCCCCCAAATAATACAAGTAAAGTGGGGCTGAGAACTCATCTTGAATGCACAACGATAAAGTAAGGTAGAAAATAGGTAATTAGATTTCTGGAATACCTGAATTTACAGTTAATAGTTAACAAATATTAAATACCAATAATTCGATCGTATGGTTTCACATTCTCAGTTTGGGCTCGCATTAGAATAACTTCCAATTATCATGTTAGCCACATAACTCAATTATGTTTGATAGTGTATAACCCACATGACTTAGGACATAACAATTATATATATAGGAAAAAAATCCAGTCATACATAATATATCACTACGTATAATACACCCGTAATATATATATATATATATATATATATATTATGCATAACACCCGCACACACACACACACACACACACACATATATATATATATATATATATATATATTATATATATATATATATATATATATATATATATATATATACATACACATATATACATTATACATAACTCATATACAATCACACCTCCATGCCAACACACCACATACACACATACTCTCAAAAGGTATACATACATGCATAGCCAAAGGATCTATACACACACTATACTTGAACTCACGCAAACCATGCAAGCACACATACTTAAAAATCACATGCACACTTTTTATATTACCTACACATCCGAGAATATACAAAACCCAAAGCACCAAAACACACACACACACACTTGCATTTAAATCAGTATACATACATATCCATGCATAACATGCATACTAGATCATATACATACCTACAACCAGGCTTCCACAATCGTTTACCCCCCAACATCCACCACAAACTAACATATATATATATATATACACATATACATAACGGCACACACATAGATACATGTACACGTGCGAACACCTACACGATCAAGAACATACACACACAAAGCAGCAGCTTACGCACGCACCCAACAGAAAACCCACACATACGGTAGAACACACCACCGGGACACGCACACACAAAGAAGTGTAAACCCCATTGTGACGACACCGAAACCACATAATAGTTTGCAAATCAACTCCCACACAAGAACGTACAACACAACTATATACTTGGTCATCATGACCCTTGAACCCGAGTACACAATCCCACACAGGAACAACCGTGACCGGAGTAACGAAACCGTACGTAATGGATACTAGTAACGACCAAGGAAAAGACATACCGAATAGCGGTGATATGCGACCAACAACGACGGCTTCGGAGGGATGAAACAACGCGACCGATTGCCGCGGACGGAGTGCTACACAGAAGATAGTGATAAGTCTTTCCTCGGGCATGAAAGAATGTGCCATGTAAACTTTAAGAACATGAATAAACTGATTAAGAATGATTTTGTAATTGGAATGCCAAAGAAAGAGTTTACAAGTGATGACCACTGTGTTACATGTCTGAAAGGGAAGCAACACAAAGTGTCTTACAAGCGAAAGGAAAAGAACTCCATCACTACTCCCTTATACTTATTACATATGGATCTCTTTGGCCCACCAGTGTAATGAGTTTAGGAAGATCTTTATATTGCCTGGTGATCGCAGATGACTTCACAAGATATACTTGGGTCTTCTTTCTTATAACTAAGGATGAGACCCCTGGGTCTTGAGGAACTTCATTCTGAAAATTGAGAATCAATGTGATCACAAGGTTAAAATCATAAGATGTGATCAAGGAATAGAATTCAAGAACCAAATCCTTGATACATTTTGTGATTAAAAGAGTATTACAAGACAATACAGTGCTCCCAGGACTCCTTAACAAAATGGTGTTGCTGAGAGGAGAAACATGACAAAACTCATGGCAAAACTCCTTATGAACTATGGCACAAAAGGAGATCTTTTATTGGTTTCCTTAGATCATATGGATGTCCATGAACCATCTTGAATACCAAAGATCAAATAGCCAAATTTTCTTAGAAATCAGATGATGGACACTTTATTGGATCCTCTTCCCAAGCCAAGGCTTATAAAGATACAATATCAGAAATAAAGTAGTTGAGGAGTCAGACAATGTGACCTTCAATGAGCACATACCCATTGTTAAAGGTTCTGGTCCTGATTGGCTGTTTGATCTTGATTTAGTTACTAACTGTTTTAACAAATCTTGTGAAGATGTTTTAGCATCCATAAGTAGCTTAACAATAAAAGATCTTGACCCAAGATTTGAGCTGAGAAGACCAAGTCAGAAAACTACTTCAGCTCCAGTGGTAACAAGCTCTGTAGTTGGAAATCCTGTCAGCACAACCATTACAAGTCTAGCTATGTAACACCCTGTAATTTCAAGAAAAAATCAACAATGACATGAAGTGTTCGGCTATAAAGTTTTGGCGGAAAATATTTCTGCGCGTGATCGTCTTTTGCTACCATGTTATGTTTTTGCTTAGAGTTACCTATAAAAGGAAAAAAGGTGCCCTCTTTCCCCTACCCTTATGATCGAGTGGTAATAATTCAAGGTTTAATTGATCTAAATGCTTGATTTTAAATCAATATTAGGGTGGAATAGTTTCAAGTTGTTTGTGTTTTGATTTATAGGTAATTGGAGCTAAAGGAGGCTTATTTTGGAGAATAAGGAGCCAAACACGAAACTACAAGGACGAAAAATATAAACATCAAAAGTTACAAAAAAGGCATAAAATTAGGCATACCGGCGTACCATACTCCGGGTATGGGCGTATAATACATCGGTCGGCGTATTTACGGCGTATTTGTGGGCATATTTGACAAAAATTACAGAAAGTTGGGCGTATGGAAGCTGAGGGGGGCATATGATATGCCGACCCTAGGCGTATCATATGCCGGTCTTCAACTAACACCCGGATTTTGTGGATCTTGATGTCTACTTAAACCTATGCAACCCCAACTCGAAAAACAACTGTTCCCAGCCAAAATTTAGCAAATTCATGGTGATTTTGGGTGTTTTCAAGCTTCCCAACTCACACCAAATCATTATTGATCATCATATAATCAAGATTAAAGATTCAATGAAGACCATGAGGGCTAGTTCTTTCTTGATTGCTTTCGGCAGTACAATTCTTGTCAAGGGACGCAATTGGTATGTTTTTATTAGGTTTTTTCTTTGAACAATGGATTAATGAATGAAGTTTTATGTTTTGATTAAGTTAAAAGATTTACTTATAAATAAAGTTGTGTGCTTGATTATTAGTATTCGGTTTCCTTGCATTGTGAGCTCATTAAGAAAAGTAGACAATGTGATATAGGTGAATTGGTAACTTTGTGAATGAACAAGTCTTAAAGGATTGTTCCTTTGTTACCACTTTAATCAAAAGCTAAGATATTGAAGTATTGTTTCTTAAAAACCCCAATTTGAAAGTATCAATTGTGGATCTTGCGGAATTGGAAACCCGGAAGTGATTGTTTCTTATTATTTAGTTAGATTAGTTTCAAAGATTCTTGCTTTATGCAATTGTGTTCATTAATTCATCCAAAGTTTTAATCTTTAATTATAAAGTTCATGTCTTTAAGTTATTCGAGTCGTATTTGTTTAACACTTTCCACATATTCCCTGTGGAGACGACCTTACTTACCCTTACACAATAAAGGTAGCTAAGACCGATATAATAAATTGCTTTTGATCGAGTCTCAACAACCAGTTCACCTTATACGAAAACGGTACCTAGTTTGTTCTTGAGAGAGAGAAAGAGGCGAGAACTGTAGTGAGAAAGCAAGGAAAACTTGTGTTTAAGGTATATACCTCAAGTGATTTGATTTATTTATGTATAGAGGAATGATTAGTAATGATTATGATGCATGAATATGTAGTTTTTGGATTGAAAATTTTGTGAGAAAGGGTGTTTTGGTTTTAATCTTCTAGAAGATGAGTTCTAACCCCTTCTTTTAGAAGTTTTATATGTTTTAGGGCTATTATGCATACTATTACATTTGTCTATGCATGCTTTGTCTATGCATGCTGTGATGATTTTTATTGAAATGAATGCATTATAGATGAATTAGCTATGATAAAGTTCATGAATATGTTAATATGTGATGTTTTCACATGGTAGCATGTAATGTTTTCTCCCTTAGAATTTCTTGCATGACTAGGTAACTTGGTGTGCAAGGGTCTTGATTGATTAGATGCATGTTCTCGCCCATTTAAATTTTCTTACCTATGACTCAACTTCTAGAGAAAAACACTCAATTTATATTTCTGATGAATGCATTAGTGTATTCAATTTGCTAAAGGAGAGATTGGTAAACGCTTCTGTCACATCCCGACCAATGATAGAATCATCGGGCAGATGAATGTGAATAAATTTCTCATAGCACATGGTAGTATGTTAGGTCTATACTTAAAGGCTGGTGCAACCAAAGCATACAAAGAGCTCTCAGCATGCATGCATAAAGTGTAGAGTAAAGTTACTTCGGAAGTTTTACACAACTCAAATAAAATAAGCAAAGTGTAAAATCTTCCGCAGCTAATTGACAAATCTTTCGAAGCCAAAGATGAAGTCTTCCGAAGCTTCAGAGACAAAGTCTTCCAAAGCCAAAGACCAATTTCTTCCGAAGATAGAGAAGAGATGCTTTTTCTGATCACCTTTTGACAAAGCTGAACAACTTTCTGCTGCCACCTCTGATGACTCACCAACTTAAATAAGTTTGTAAAAAGGTCCATGCTTTTTGTCAACTGTAGATTATGGTCATTGGTCTAACTTTCTACTTTTGTACCTTTTATCCTTATTGTCATATGAGCTATGGCATGTCATAGTCACGAGTTAAAAGGCAATCTGTCTTTTAACTCTACATTGATCTTATTGTCTAGATTAGTGTTTCCAGCTACCCTTCAAAGTATGGCCGCCTATAGGATGTAGTATAAAGTGTCTCAAGTACTTGTATCTTTCTCATGTATGCTTTGTAACGCTTGTAAAAGAACTTGAGTGCAATATACATCATTCTTGAAAACCAATATCATCTTGTTATTGTTCTTGTTCTGTCTCATATTTACTTGTGTTCTTAGTATCATCTATACAAACCTGGTTCCCTATTTAATCTGTTAAGTGTCTTAACTCTCTCCTCATTGTGAAAATGTTGTATTGACACCCTTCAACGGTCTTCCAATTGGTATCAGAGCATTTTAGGCTATTGATTGTAAGATCTCACCATCTTAAATCCTTCAGTTTCACAAAACACTTAACAACTCAAAAGACAGCTCTTACCAAGGTTTATATGGAAACCGATAATATGACAAAATCTCTACTGATCACTCTTTATGGATTTGATACTTGGTGCCAAAGAATGGAAGGCTTCATCAAGTCTCAAGACAGCACGATATGGGGATCTGTTGTCTCAGGACCTCATGTACCATGCACCACTTCAGCTGCAACTGGTGGTGGCATGACACCAATGGAAGTGGTTGACTACTCAGAAGAAGACTGGAGGAGGATTGATGTAGGTCAGAAGGCCATGACCGCTCTCCAAACTGCTCTTCTAAACTCTATCTATAGAGGCTTCAAGAAGTGCAAAACTGCTAAGCAACTATAGGATGCACTGAAGCTTATGTATGAGGGGTCCAATGAAGCAAAAGAAAACAAGAAAGACCTCCTAAAGCAACAGTTTGAGAACTTCACCTACAAAACAGGTGAAACCATGACTCAACAATACTTCAGGTATGTTGAGATCGTGGATACTCTAATGGATGTTGGAATAAATCTTGAGAATAAGGATATTATGAGGAAGTTCATGTCTGCTCTTCCTAGACAATGGACAACTTCATGTCTGCTCTTCCTAGATAATGGACACACTATTGTGTGGTCATTAAGAGGACTGAAAACCTCAAGACCCTTACTCTCACAGAGTTGTATGGTATCCTTAGTGGTTACTAGATGGAGATGAACATGCAAAATCCATCTGGCAACTCCTCCAACAATCAGAAGGGTTCAGCCCTTCATGTGATTGAAAGGGACTGCAGAGAACCATAGCATCATCTATTGTGCTACCCTGAAAACTCACAAAAGGGTCCTTTCATCACCTTCCTGGAGATACAGAGGGAGAGCTACATCCAAGGAAGCCCATTCCAAGAGACAAGCTCTTCATAAGCCTTTGTGTCTGCTGATGAAAGTAGTGGCAACTTTCTTTTCACTCTTAAAGACCTGGACTATATCCATCCAGATGATTAGGAGTACATGGATATAGTCCAGCAAATGGCTCTTCTTACTCACAGAGCCAAGAAGTTCTATAAGAGAACTGGGAGGAAGTTTCCTAGCAATGCATCCAGTGGAAAGTTTTGGCTGGATAAAAGCAGAGTGAATTGTTACAATTGTAACCAAACGGGACACTTTGCTAGGGAGTGCAAGGCACCAAGGACAAATGGTGGCCAAGCACAAACCAGGACAAACTACACTGATGGTGCTCCAAAGACTGAGAAGCCGAAGCAGCAAGCTATAGTTGTTGTTGAAGAAGGAGGCTTTGATTGGAGCTTTCAGGTTGAAGATGTCTCCCCAAACCAAGCACTAATGGTAGATCATGAAGAAGCCAAGGTATTGGAACATCTTTGCACCCCTGAATGTATTGCTAAAGTAAATAGATTTAGGTCCTATAACTTGGAAATGAAATATGATCTTGAGTCCTTGAATATTTTAAAAGCTGATTTAAAAGAACTGAAATTGATTATAAGCTTGAGATAGAAGATCTAGAGAAAAAAATTTCAACTCTGAAACATAATCACACAAACAACATGAATCAGATAAAAGATCTCATCACTAAGTTAACTGAATGCCAGGCTGAGCTTGTGATCAACAAAGCCAGGGCACAAAAATGTGTTCTTGAAGAAGAGACCTTCAAGAACATTATATCCTCATCCTTTCATGTAAAGGTTTGTTATCAGAATAAGCAGGGACTGGGATCTTCTAAGATAGCTCCTCCATACACTTTACTATCTGTTAGATCTCCAAGGTATGGAACTTGTCAAGATAAGCTTCCCTTCATAGACTCCATTCAAGAAAATGATGAAGATGAAGAGGAGGTAGTGAGGGATGGATCAGAGATAAGTGAAGAAGATCATCCTAACTATCCTCCTGAGGAGAGGAAAGAACCAAGTTTGAGCAAGTCCAAGAGAAAGAACTTGATCAGAGCAGCAAAGAGAAAGGCAAAGAAGGCTTAAGAGATCAAGGACACCTTCAACTCTAAGCAGAAACAAGTTTTTATCTTTGCAGGATTTGAAATGGTGAAGAATGAGGACAAAACTATGAACTCTAGTACCAGGAGTTCTAGTTCATGTCCACCTCATCCTTGTGAAGAAAATAAGGTTGATCAAATATGCACCATTGCTGCACAGCCTGAACCATCCATTTCCAAAAGCAAGCATCACCCTGAGAAGGCTGCTGCATCATCTGTAAAGATAAAGATGGGAGTGGAAAGTGATCAAGCTCAACTTTTTAAACAAAAGAAGACTCTCAGAAGGAATCCAACCGAATGTGTCATGTGTGGTAGTACTTATTATCTTGCTAAGAATTGCATCTACAATCCCAAAACTACTATCCATATGACTAAGAAGAAAATTTCTAAGAAGAAGAGGAAAAAAAGCTTCAGAATGAAAATCTTTTCCTTTCGGAAGATCCAAAGTAAAGTTGGAGACAAGTGTAAACTTTCATTCGGAAGAAAATTTAGTCTCGGAAGAAAGGAATGCTTCTGAAGCACTAAAGTCTGCTGCAGTGAATGTAAGATCTTCCAAAGGTCTAGTCTCCAAAACTTCCAAAGTTATCAAAACTTCCAAAGTATTAAAGGTCAAGTCTTATCTCCCAAAGATGTTGTGGAAGATAAAGGAAGACCATATGACTGAAAGTTCTTAACCGAAAACAGCTGATGATCCTCAAAGCTTGAATATCGGATCAATTACTATTGCATTGTCTTCAGTTCACTTTGACAAGCCCAAGACCAACGAGGCTTGGGTTTCCATATGTAACTAACCATCTCTTTTTGTGCAGGAACATCTCAAGACCAAAGAAAATGTATGGATCATTGATAGTGGTTGTTCTAGGCACATGACAAGCAATTGCTCTTTGCTTCAAAACATTGAAAGATTTGAAGGAGGGCCAATTGCTTTTAGAGGAGAATCTGGTGGTTACATCACTGGAAGGGATAGGGTCACAAATGGTATGCTCAACATTGAAAAGCTAAACTTTGTCAAGGAGCTTGGGTATAATCTTCTGAGTGTATCCCAATTTTGTTATCAGAGACACAACATCTTCTTTACTGAGCATGAGTGCATTGTTCTCAAGCCCAGGGTGGTCATTCCTCAAGAGCATATCCTGCTCAGAGCCCCCATGAAAGAGAACATGTTCAAGATGGACTTGAAGGAAACATCCCTTTCAGGACTTGCTTTCTGTCTAAGGTCAATAGTGATGAGTCTTTCCTTCGGCAAAAAATAATGTGCCATCTAAACTTTAAAAACATGAATAAACTAATTAAGAATGATTTGGTAACTGGAATGCCAGAGTTAGAGTTTATAAGTAATGATCATTATACTGCATGCCTATAAGGGAAACAATACAAAGTATCTCACAAGTCAAAGGAAATGAACTCCATCACTACTCCCGTACACTTATTACATATATCTCTTTGGCCCTACCACTGTAATGAGTTTAAGATGGATCTCTTACTTCTTGGTGATCACATATGACTTTACAAGATATACTTGGGTCTTTTTCCTTAGAACTAAGGATGAGACTCCTGAGATCTTGAAGAGCTTCATTTTTAAAATTGAGAATCAATGTAATCACAGGGTCAAGATTATAAGATGTGATCAAGAAACCAAATTTAAAAACCAAATCCTTAATGCATTTTGTGATGAAAAAGGTATTAGGAGACAATATAGTACTCCCAGGACTACTCAGCAAAACGATGTTGCTAAGATGAGAAACAGGACACTTATTGAAGCTGCAAGAACCATTATGTCTGACTCTAAACTACCTATCACCTTCTGGGCAAAGGCAGTCAACACTGCCTGCTATGTGCACAATAGAGTTTTGGTGGTTAAGACTAATGGTAAGACTCCTTATGAACAATGGCACAAAAGGAGACCTTTCATTGGTTTTCTCAGATCATTTCGATGTCCGTGCACCATCTTGAATACCAGGGATCAAATAGCCAAGTTTGATGAGAAATCAGACGATGGACACTTTATTGAAAACTCTTCTCTGTCAAGGATTATAGAGTATACAATCTAAGAACCAGAGTAGTTGAAGAGTCAGTAATGTGACCTTCAATGACCACACACTCAGTGTAAAAGGTTCTGGTCCTGATTAGCTGTTTGATCTTGACTTAGTTACCAAATAGTTTAACAAATCTTGTGAGAATGTTTCAAGATCTATAGGTATCTCATCAAAAGAAGATTATGATCCAAGATTTAAGCTGAGAAGACCAACTGATCAAACTACTTCAACTCCAGTGGTAACTAGCCTTGCAGTTGGAATTCCTATCAACACAACCATGATGCACTCTTCAGCTGATACATCTGAGGAGCCTATAAATTCCAGCTCAGAGGCATAAAACTCAGATGAAGGAATTTCCAATGTTGGAGGAGATGGAGGTGGTGAGAGTGATAAAAAATTCCTTGATGCTGATAACCACTCCATAGAAGACAACATCAATGATGTAACACACTCATTAGATAAAGTCTCACTTGATAAGTGTGCTGATGTGGTGGATGATTCTCAAGCACCAGATCTGCATTTTACCAATTTAGATTTGTCCAAACAACTTGCTGTGATTTCTCAACTAAGAATCCATAAGTCCCATCCCACCACAAACATCATTGTAGATGTTGAAACTGGGGTGAGAACTAGAGGACAAACCCATGACAAAAATGTTTGTCTTCACTCTTGTTTCTTGTCCCAGATAGAGCCTAAGAAGATTGAAGAGGCTTTGAAAGAAGGAAGTTGGGTTAAAGCAATACAGGAGGAGCTGCTTCAATTCAAAAGGTAGAAAGTTTGGAATCTATGCCCTCTTCCTAAATGGTAGACTACTATAGGTACCAAGTGGGTTTTTAGGAACAAGAAGGATGATAGAGGACTTGTCATCAAGAACAAGGCAAGACTGGTTGTTCAAGGATACACACAAGAAGAAGGGATTGACTACACAGATGTCTTTGCTCCTATAGCAAGACTTGAAGCAGTTAGGATATTCCTGGCTTTTGCTGCATCCAAGGATTTCAAGGTCTGCCAACTTGATGTCAAGTGTGCCTTTTTATATGGGGTGATTGATGAGGTGGTGTATGTCAAACAACCACCTGGCTTTGTAGACCCAGATCATCCTGATTATGTCTACAAGGTTGACAAAGCTCTATATGGGCTGCATCAGGCTCCAAGAAAGTGGTATGAGACACTATCATAGTATCTTGTAAGCACGGATACAAGAGAGGTACTATTGATAGAACAGTCTTCATCAAAGGAACACGAAATAACTTGATGCTGGTTCTAGTTTATATAGATGACATTATCTTTGGGTCAACTAATCTGAAGCTCTGCAAAGACTTTAAGAAGCTGATGAAGAATAGATTTGAAATGAGTGCCATGGGGGAACTCAATTTCTTTTTAGGAATTCAAGTGAAGCAGTTTGACAGTGACATCTTCATAAACCAGTCAAAGTATGTGCAAGACATACTTACCAGGTTTCTCATGACTAAGTGCAAGGTTGCTAAGACACCCATAGCCAAAAACCACTCTCTTAGACCAGATCTTGAGGGGGAATGTGTTGATGAACATTTATACAGGGCTATCATGTTTGCTCTTTGTATTTGTAGAAGATATCAAACCAACCCTAGGATGTCACACCTGGTTGCTATCAAGAGAATTCTCAGATATCTCAAGGGTGCTCCCAAATTGGGTCTTCGGTATCCAAAGAATTTTGACTTCAATCTGTATGCCTATACAGATAGTGACTATGGTAGCTGTAACATGACTACAAAGTCAACATCTTGGGGATGTCAAATTCTTGGTGGAAGGATAGTCTCATGGAAATGCAAGAAACAATCCTATGTATTTGCATCAACTGTTGAAGCTGAATACATTGCTGTTGCAAGCTGTTGTGCTCAAGTGCTTTGGATTCAGAATCAGATGCTAGACTTCAGATTCAACTTCAAGGAGACTCCCATCCACATAGACAACAACAGTGTTATCTCTATTACAGAGAATCCTTTGTAGCACTCCAAGACAAATCACATCAATATCAGGTATCATTTAATTAGAGATAATTTTGAAAAGGGATTGATAAAACTAGTCAAAGTTAACACAAATAAACAATATGCTGATTTGTTCAAAGAAGCTTTTGATGAGCAAAGATTCAAGTATCATGTATTAGCTATTTGGATGATTAACTTTAGTAGATTTTTCTTAAACTAAACTCAAGATTATTTTTAATAATATGTGTGCCTTAAGTTTTCCATTTCATCATCATATAAGCCCAGTTTACTTTGGAAGAAACTTTTCAAAATGATATCCCTTAGAATTTTGAGAATTTTGGATATATTTTCCTTCGAAAGACATCAAGTTGTCTTCGGAAGAAACTTATGTCTTCAAAACAAATAACTACTTCTGAGAAATTAACCTTCGGAAGAAAATCTGATATATCTTCGTCTCTCGGATGGGTATAAAGTGAGCACTCTTCGTCAGTCTATCTACTATGACCCATATGGCATCATAACCTTTAGCTGTATGAGGTAGCTTCGTTATGAAATCCATAGTAATATGCTCCCACTTCCATTCGGGAATTTCCAAGGGTTGGATTTTCCCGTATGGCTTCTGATGCTCGGCCTTAACCTGGAGACAGGTCAAGCATCCTTCTACATACCTCGCTACGTCGACTTTCATTCCTGGCCACCAATAATTATTATTTAGGTCCTGGTACATCTTGTCCCGGGTGAATGGAGTAGCGAGTCTTATGAGCTTCATCCAACATTTTCTCTCGCAGACCTCCACATTTAGGAATCTACATGCGCCCAACCCTCGTTTTGACACCATTGGCGCTTTCTTCTAGGCTTGCGATCTACCCTTTCATCCTTTCTTCATTAGCGTGCTCGGGCTTTAGAGCCTCTTCCTGAGCTTCACCCACTTGCTTTATCACACTAGGAGTCACGATCAACTGGTAAGATCTCACCCGAATCGGTTCCCGGTTTTCCTTCTGGCTTAGAGCATCAGCTACCACGTTAGCTTTACCCGGGTGATAATGAATCTCACAGTTGTAGTCTTTTATGAGTTCCAACCATCGTCGCTGTCTCATATTAAGATCCTTCTACTCGAAAAAATACTTTAAGCTTTTGTGGTCCGTAAAAATCATACATTTGGCACCGTATAAGTAGTGTCTCCATATTTTTAACGCGAATACCATAGCAGCCAGCTCCAGATCATGAGTAGGGTAGTTCACTTCATGAATCTTTAACTGTCGAGATGCGTATGCTATGACTTTGCCTTGCTGCATTAGCACGCACCCTAACCCTTGATAAGAGGCATCGGAATAGACAACCAAGTCTTCATTCACTTCTGGTAGCGTTAACACTGGAGCTTGTATCAATCTTCTCTTTAACTTCATGAACGCATTTTCTTGGCGGTCATCCCATTCAAACTTCACATCCTTCCTCGTCAACTTGGTCAACGGCGAGGCAATCTTGGAAAAATCCTGAATGAATCTCCTATAATAACCCATCAATCAGAGGAAGCTTCGGATTTCAGATGACGTTTTAGGTGAATTCCACTTCATCATCGCCTCCACTTTGGCAGGATCAACCATGATTCCTTTTGGGTTAATCACATGGCCCAGAAACTGCACCTCGTGCAACCAAAAGGCACACTTAGAGAATTTCACATACAACTTCTCCCTTCTTAGAGTTTCCAGCACCTCACGGAGGTGACAGGCGTGGTCTCCCTTCTTTCAATAGATCAAGATATCGTCTATGAACACTATTACTGATTTGTTGAGCATCGGGTGACAAACTCTATTCATCAGGTCCATGAATGCTGCAGGAGCATTGGTTAGACCAAACGACATCACGAGAAATTCATAATGCCCATATCGCGTCCAAAACGCAGTCGTTGGGATATCCTGTTCTTTAACCTTTAGCTGGTGGTAACCTGACCAAAGATCGATCCTCGAGAACCAATTTGCACCGTGGAGTTGATCAAAGAAGTCATCAATCCTTGGTAACGGATACCGGTTCTTCACGGTTAACTTTTTCAGTTCACGGTAGTCGATGCACATCCTCATACTACCATCTTTCTTCTTCACAAATAGAACCGGAGCACCCCATGGAGAGATACTCGACCGAATAAAGCCCTTATCTAGAAGATCTTGCAGTTGCGTCATCAGCTCTTTGAGTTTAGATGGAGCCAACCGGTAAGGTGCCTTGGCTATGGGTTGTGCTCCTGGTATCAAGTCAATCTGAAACTCGATCTCTCTATCAGGTAGGACACCTGGTAGGTCTTTGGGAAACACATCGGGAAAATCACATACTACCGGTACATCGGACAGTTGAGGCACGGTAGCATCCACATTCTTCACATAAGCCAGGTAAGCACCATACCCTCGCCTCATAAACTTCTCTACCATGATCATCGATATCATTCGTGGAGTGGTACATTCCTTGTCCCCATGAACCGTAACCAAACTACCGTCATGCGCAATTAGACGAATCATCTTCTTTCGGCACACTATATTCACTTTGTAGGTCACTAACCAATCCATTCCTAACACCACATCAAAACCTCCTAGGGCCATCACATACAATCTGGCGGGAAACTTATGACCATCCAATTCTACGAGACAATCGTCTATCACATGAGTCACCTTGGTAGACTTTCCTATCGCTGTCTCCACATGGAAGGGCATGTCTATCTTCTTATTCTTACCATGCATTACACGACAAAAGGTGGCAAATACAAAACTCCAACTAGCACCCGAATCAAAGAGCACAGAAGCGTACATTTGGCTTACCAGAAACATACCTGAAACTACTTGAGGGTCCACTTTGGCTTCTTCCCGGGTC
Organism: Flaveria sonorensis; assembly: GCA_025506505.1. NCBI lineage: Eukaryota > Viridiplantae > Streptophyta > Magnoliopsida > Asterales > Asteraceae > Flaveria > Flaveria sonorensis. The sequence goes on from CM046432.1 coordinate 39,609,050, forward strand.
ATGTTGAATGCCCTTGCCTTGGCTTTGGTGCTCTCACTTCTCTCTTTCTCACCTATAGCCTGGGTCCCTGAGCTCCCGCACCACCCTTCTTGCAATCTCGGCCCGAGTGGCCTACTTCCCCGCACTGATAGCATCGTGGTACCCTGCACTCTTTAGCATAGTGGCGTTCACCTCCACACTTAAAACACCGATTCATCCCCACTCTACACTCACCCATGTGAACCTTCTCACACTTCTTACCTTCCGCCTTGTTGTTCCCTTTACTCAATCCTGGGCGGCGGTCGCCAATCCTCATCTTCTTTTCCCCGATCCCATAGTGATCACCCCTGAATCTCTTCCCATTTCCGTTCTTGTTCCAACTTTTCTCAACATTCCTTGAATTGGCACCAGGTCTCTCTCATCATACAACCTTTTGGCCAAATCTACCACAGACCTGAAAGTGTTTAGTCTAGCAGCTATCATGTTCCTCCTAATATCCACGGGCAAACGCTGCTTGTACCTCCTAATCTTCTTGGACTCTGAAGTTACTAGATCCGGTACAAGTCTTGCACGTTCATTGAACTTGGAGGTATACTCCTGATGAGTCATGTTTCCAGTCTCCATATGCAAGAACTCCTTCTTAATTTTGTCCAGCTCCCGACGTGGACAATACTCCTCCAGTACCAGTTCCTTTAAATCTGATCACCTCATCCTTACAACAGACGTTTTCCCCTCGGCCTGGACAAGGTTGTCCCACCAGCATAACGCCAAGTCAATGAAATAATAGGAGGCAAACTTCACCTTTTGATCCTCCCAGCACTCATTGATGTCTAGGACTGCCTCCATCGCTCGAACCCAACGATGAGCAACAGTAGCATTGTCATTACCTTCAAAGGTCGGGGGTTTGCACCTCTAAAACGCCCCATAGGTGCACCCCTTGGCGGTCTCCTTCTCCTCCGCACTATCATCATCATGAATTAACACCTTTGGGCTAGAAGGCTCTTCCACTGTTTTCTCCTTCTTCCCGGCTTCATCAGTTCTTTCACCCTCCTTTACATCCCTTAACACTTCGGTCACTACTGAGGGTAACACATTTTGCATGACGTTGTAGTCCTCGTCAGCAATAGCTTCCTTTACCGTAGACTTGCGGCTAGCTTATCCTGCACCCTCTTGATGGCTATGGAAGTCTGTGTCCTCATGAGTCGCTTCAGGAGCCTTAGCCTTGCTTCGGGTGGCACGTGGCCCACTAGTACGCCCGCCACGAGTACCGCCTCTGGTTGCCTTCCCAGATTTCCTACACGCCATAAGATCTACCTCATATAAGATTCAAACACTAACAAGGTCATTCAAGGTAATAACTCGGATTATGTGAAGTATAGTAAGTCCCTAATTACAGTGGCCAGTTGCGATTAGCCACCTACTTTACTCTTCATCCCCTAAGCATTCCCTATCTAGACTACATCAATATCCAAATCTACTAAGCACATAAATCAAATAGCACATGCATGTAATACCGGTTAACTTGTGAAAAATTACCTGATGGCACGTAGCTACTTGGGCTGGCATCCCTCCATTTGGTACCATTTTTAGTTTAAGTTTAGGTTTTGAAAAATAATTTACCCAATTCTCTTAAACTTTGGCTCTGATACCAACTTGTAAGGCCCCATTCCTGGGAAGCCCCACAGTTGGTCATTCACAGCATTTTATTCATTAAATTTCTTTAAAGTAAGAAATAATAGCAGCGAAATAATTAAACAAGAAAAGAAATACATCATCGTTATAAGTTACAAAAAGGGACGTTCAGTTGTATTTCATGACACAAAAACATCATTTTAGCAAAATATGGAAGCCAGTCCTGAAATACCAAGTAGCTTCGACCCCGTTCCATCCCCAACAACTTCATTACCTGCCAACCGAAATGCATATAAAAGTCAGCATTACTGACTGAGTTCTAGTTTAATAATATAGAAAATATACTTTTGTAAACTTCACTTGGTGATCATTCAACATAGTACATAATCATTCATTAGGAAATTCATTATCATTCTTTCTTTCATTAACTTTTCTTTCATTAACTAGGATTGCACAGAGAAAGAGCCTACATTGTTGGTTGGCAACAAATGCCGAACCACTGTCGGCAAACGTTTATCATGGTAGATAACCTATTGACAGTTGATCCACACTGTTAGGCACGAAGCCTGCTCATGATCTAGGATCCCATTCATTCATTGGTCAATCCCCAGGATTAGACCCCTGATGTACATCCTCATGGGCTGATACAGCCATACATCAGTTCAACAAACGACCTCCTAGCCGTGAACCTCCATTCATTTGCTTGCAAGGCTTTTCATTCATCATAAAGCCCCGAGGGTAACATTCATTAAGTTTCACTGTTCTGCTTTTCTTTTTATTATGTCCACTTGTTATGGATATATTTTCGGTTGTAAAGTAGTACGTAGTATGGATTTCAGCCACAAACAAGTTAAAAACAAGTAAAACCAGGGATCTAGAACTCACCTCTAACAGCTTTCGAGTAAAATTCCACCAAACCCGAGAGCGCTTAGAGTTCTAGCACCTAAACACGCAAGAACAAGCAACCAGACACAAAGAAACACATAAAAATCGGTCCAGCAGCTTGAACACAACTGAAAACCGAACAGAAATACAAGAAAACCTCACCTTCTTGAAGAATAACAGCTTTCTCACTCTAAAAAAATCCGATTGAAGCTTCTTCCTCTGTTTCCAGCCGAAAGCAGGTGTGAGAAATGAGGGTGTGGGCGGCCATACATGCTTTTGAACCCATAATAGACAAGTTTAGCACTTGCATAACTTTAACCCCTTGACTTGTAGCAATTCACTTTTCTTTCTTTTTTTTTTCCTTTTCTTTTGCTGAAATTTTCCAGGTGTTACAAAAAACTTGAGCTCACCAACTTTATGTTGACACATTTTGAGTATGTATTTCAGGTATTTGGTGGTTTATAAGGAAGAGTCTTCACCGAACTCCCTAAGCATTGGATTTACAAATTTGAGAATATGGTTGACTTTCGATAGAAGACTCACTTTAGAAGAACTATACAAGACCTTAGATGAGCCATACAAGATAACGATTTTGACGAATAGGCAATAGTGATCCTATGGCCTTTACCTATGAATTAGTTAGACACATGTCAAGTTGTAATACAATGTACTTATTTTATTATTATTCATGTAAACCAATGGCTCATTTTCAATACATACATGGTTTCCTCTATGTTTGTTAATATTAAGTTTTCACGACCAGGTCCCTTCTTTGGGGTGTGACAGATTGGTATAAGAGCCAAAGGTTTTAGCAAATTAGGTTTCTTAAGGAATCCTAGTCTTTAACCTGAACACCCTAGGGACCTGACTGCTAAGGCCTAACATTATTAAGATTTTGACTATGATAGGTACCTTAAGGGAACGCTTAAGTACAACTTATGGGACACCTAATGTTTGACTTTTAAAGACTATGACTGCTTGATAGGAGCTAACCTTGTCTAGGTGTGTGCTTATATGTATGTTATGACCCAACCCATTTTGGGTATTATTGCTTGCACACACATCTTATCTTTGTAAAGATTTTATTATGGCAGTATGGTCTATTTGGACTTGATGACATTGCTTGCTTTAGATTTTAAATTGTTACATAATACACTACTAGACATTGATTTTTTTAGTTGAACCATGGGGAGCAATTAGGTGGTAGGCATACACATAGAGTGGAACATGATGCTATGAACAGTAACAAAAACAATAAGAACTAATGGTGGGTACACGCTAGAATGATCTTGCAAGGTAAATTGACGATGCCGGGTCGCCAACGTAATGATGAATTTAACAGTGCGCGTGAATTCTGGTAATGCCTGCTGTGTAAACTAATAAAACCATACCAAACTAAACAACATGGATTTAGAAACAAGAAGCTATGAGATCATCAACTAAAATTGTACAGCTAATTAACTAAACTACATGACATGTAGCAAGGCTCTAAAGATGACATATCAATACTCATTCATTTCCCTCCTCCACTATGTCATAATGAAATTAATACCTTCATACAATAGTTGATGTGAGGGTAGTCAAGTTCAAAAGTTCACCTATATCTCACTTAATATATCTAAAGTTCCATAATCAAATTGTCATTCACTTTCCTTCCTCATTCTATAAAGAACTCATTAACCTCTTCCAAGTTGTAACATGATGAATACCTTGTTTTAAAGCCCCAACGAACACTTCCTTCTGAATCAATCGACCCCCTATTTCGTAAAGGTGTTAATACATACACCACCCATGTAGTTGATAAGTAGGATTTTGATAGAATCACTTGACTCAAAATGATTATTTAAATTTCCATTTTCTCATACCATTTGTTGGCCAATGACATTAGCATTGACAATTCCCTAACTACCCACTAACATTCCTTGAAGGCATTATGTGTATTCTTGGTTACTGTAATTCCTAAATCGACCATCTACCGTGGATCTCCAAGTAACGATATCCTAGAAGAAAATATGGATCTTTAACCCCTTAAAGCTAAAATTTGAATTATAGCGTTGATCATGGTAAAGACATCCACTTCATAGTCCTCACATGGAGACTTGGTTATGAGACTATAGATGTACTAGTTCCAGATGACACAATCTGAGAAACAAACTAGGGCAGGGATGTGAAGATGGGGGAAAACATTAAATGTCTTATACCCTGTTACTACCACTATCAAAGGAAGAGCTCATGTGGTATGTGTTTAACTTAGACCAAAGGATTTCTTTCCCTATAATAGTGATTCGTAAGAACTGTGATGAACCAAGTATGAACTTTTGTTAGCAAAACTCGACTAACCGGATGATGGATAAGAAGTTAGATAAAAGAAGGACTGTACCCCAGGAGGCCAACATTAAAGTTAAAACCTCTCACTTTCAAGAACCCTCTACAAAATATAACCTCGACACCCCACTCTAGAGCTCAGAGTAAAGATCCTACTATCTGACGTCATGGAAACAACACAGTTCATATTTTAGGAGTTTAGACTGATGAGGAACTACCAACTTCATGACAATGCTCACAACAAGACATGAATGATACAGTTATAACCAAGGCATCGATTATGCCTTTTTCTTTATATCTGCCAAACACAAAATTATCTTCTGGAAATAGAAGGCTACATAAGAGATATGGTCATATGTTATGATGGAACCAACTAAAACAACGAAATAGTTTAAGGGGTGATACCACAATTGACGTAGTAATAAAAGGGAAACAATCAAGAAAAGCGGCAATGCATGCCATAATTAATCAAATAGGTGGAACTGCTCCTGGTATACTCTATGCTTTTGGGCAAATCACTTGACATCTCCTAATTTAAGTATTAATGATGACCTAAAGCACATAAAGGAAGCACATGCTTCATTTGGCAAGTGGAGTAATGAATGAAAGACATTCAATACGATTCAATCTAGCAATAATATAACGCATTTAACAAGGGATTTAACTCTCGAAGAACTAAATTAAAGAGGATGCAAGATGTACTGACCAGAATTATCAAGCTACGTGGAATTAAGCTCGCGTGACATCTGTTAGGTATGGACAACTGCCCCTATACGTTAATACTCCTTCTTAACCTAATACGCGCATAACCCTCATGATTCACGTTCTTTCTGCTTAACATTATCCCAAGTTGAGGGATTGCCATATGCTATGTCGAAGTCCTAATCTATATCCATTAAAATCGGAAAACACCTTAATAACATTCTTAGCAGACAGACCCGCAACCCTAGACTTCCTCATAGATCCCTATTTTTTAAGCTAATCCTCAATGGAAAAGGTTGTTCCAGGAGATGCCGAAAAGGAAACCATATCTCGATCCAGCCAACCCCCCCCCCCCCGATATCCTACATGACGACTAGACAAGTTCGTCAATTAAAAGTTCCTACAACGAGTTTGCGCATTTACATTCCATAGAGCTCTAGTAATTGCATAATCAACCTCTAAATTGTAACAACCCACTCAAATTTAACCATTCTTACTCATGAAGTAATCCTTTTGATTTGATTCGCTTAGCGGAAATCCACACAACTACTCATCCATTTACAATGTGGATGAATCTCCATTCTTAGCAATGTCATCTCTTGATAGAGCGTCTCCATAGCCACTAAATTTGATCTCTAGTGTTACCTATAACCCTTATGTGCTAAACAAAACACTTCTGGGAACAATACTAGCTCTACTACAATTTCGAGGACGAAATTTCATTAAGGGGGGTAGAATGTGATACCCCGGATGTTTGGGCCTAGAAAAAATATTTAAAAACCGCACGGTCCACACACCATAATTGACTTTGACCTAATTAGATAAATAAATAAATATATGTATATATATTAGCCCAACCTCCATGAAGTATAAAATAAATCATCATGGACCAATAAACAACCATCATAATTAAACGAACTCGTACCATTCAATAGATAAAAATTTCACAAAGTAACTACGTGAAATACAAAAATAAGAAATAATAAAAGTATAGAGTAAATAAAAATCATGAAATAATAAATTTAATCACTAACTACAATAAAATCATTTACTCATCCAGCAACCAAGAATACCAAATATACTTACTTACCATTAAATAAATATATAAATCTTTACTCAAAATTTATTAACAATTAGAAAACAAATCAAGTTTAATAAATAGGAAAATTAGTAAATATATAAAAACTCAAGACTTGAATATTTATAAAATGAGTTATGAATTATATACATAATAACTAGCATTATATTAAACTAAGTGTGGTCAAATCACCTACCAATCAACCAATAAACATGTAGCCTTCTCATGCAATATTATGAAATCTTACAAAATCCATTCAAAATCTTCTACAAATCCCATTAAATCTTGAATAAGATGAAACTAACATCCATGCATACACACACACCCCCCCCACCCACACACACAGACATGCACATACACACACACACACACACACACATATATATATATATATATATATATATATATATATATATATACATACATATATATATATATATATATATATATATATGTATGTATACATACATACTACATACATACATACATACATATACATACATACATACATACATACATACATACATACATACATACATACATACATACATACATACATACATACATACATACATACATACATACATACATACATACATACATACATACATACATACATACATACATACATACACACATACATACACACATACACACACACATACATACATACATACATACATACATACATACATACATACATACATACATACATACATACATACATACATACATACATACATATATATATATATAGGGTTAGGTTCTTTTCAGTACTTGATTTTTTTCAGAACTCGCAGAACAATCTAGACCACTCATTATTTTTCAATCTTAATAATAATAAATTAAATAAAAAGAGTATAATGGTAAGGAGTTAAACATTCTCTCTCCAATTTAACTATTAATTTATGTATATATTGTCGTTTCTTTTTTATCTAATTTTTATGTTTTTATAATATATGTTATATATCAAAATAATATTTTTTATTATTGTGTGGTAGAGGTTTGCGCATTTATATATATATATATATATATATATATATATATATATATATATATATATAGTCATAAATTTAATCGTGTTTTATTTTAATTTAGTTACTTCATATATGTAACAACAATTAGATGTTTACACATATGTCGGTAACTAAAAATAGATTTTTACACATGAAAGTAACAAAAAATAAATGCTTACATTAACTAAAAAAGATAATTTAAATCCCGGTATACGTAATGTGCATATATGTTTACATATGTATAAGTAATAAACAATGGATAATTTACATATATACATATTCAAACTATTCAGAATTGAAAGTTTTTCAACCTACGCATATGCATTTTCACTAGACTATATCTTTTAGGTTGACTCTTTAGTATTTCCAAATCAATACGAACACCTCATTCAGATTAAAAGCCTGCAACAACTCATAATATCTGTTAAGAATAAAAAATAAATATTAAAGAATTAGTCACATAATGGTTAACACCAATTAAACTAAATAACATTAGTATTATAATGTTTATCTTTGATCGTCAAGTAATAAATAAAATTAAATTCTATAAATAATAACAAAACAGCTAAATTGAAAACAAACTTTAATTAAAATTATAATGAATTTTGCATGAAACTTTATTTTACATGCTTGTAATAGCTTACTTACACATATGTAGATTATTTACATATATGTAAATATTTAGTTTATGTGTATGTAAATTTTTTATTTACATAATAAATAGTTAATTTACCTGTATGTAAATATTTACATAAATAGTTAATTTAGACATAATAGAACAAGATTACACAATCATTGACATTTAATTCAATGTAATTCAAATAAGACATGTCTTCAACAAGATTGGATCAATTACCTTGCCAAAAATTTAAACACGCTTTATTTTGGATTTAACCACTACTTGCATAGCACTTGTCAAACAAGTATCACTATATGATAGAATTATAATTACTAGAAAGTCAAAATATACTTTTATATGATTAGGTAAACCAAAAGTAAATTTTAGTGGAAATATTAATATAAAAATTATACCCAAAACAAAATAAAAATGGGTTCCATACTACCATTAACTAGAATAAGTTTCATATAGTTATTGATAAATAAGAAATAGAGAAAAAAGCATATTAGAATCTAAATGAAATCAACCTAATTGGATGTAAGGCCCCGTTTCCGGAGACCTCACAGTTGGACATTCACAACACTATTCATAAAATATTTCATAATTCATTATCACATTGCAGCGGAATTTAAACATTTAAAAGCCATTCATTTATTTATAAACGCTATTGCTAAGTAATACATGTTTGGTATAGTTACAAAAGATCATTAGTTTGCATTACAAAACAACAATGTTATATTCATGAATGGATGTCAGCCTTGTTCCGACGAGTAGCCTCCCCGAGTGCCATCCTCAGCAATATTACCTGCTAACTGAAAACGCATAAAAGTCAGCTTTGCTGAGTGAGTCCTAGTTTTAAAATCATAAAAATATCTGGATAGATTTGTATACAAAATACTTCTTAAAGTAAATTTCTTATCTTTCTTTCGGATATGATCACACACCATACATACAAATCATATCCATTACATCATCACAATTCTCTTTCTTGCTTATTTATTATTAACTTTCATTGTCGATATGGACCAAAGTGCAATACCCCCCATATAATGCGCATAAACCTGGTACTGGGCCTTGAAGTCTATAAATAGACTCCATCCGTGGTGCACATATGCTGGCACCAGTACCGGGACAACAACAGTGGTCCCTTCAATCTTAAAGATTGACCCTGTGTACATCCTTTGGGTTAGCTAAACCATACGCAGTTGAGCTAACGACAACATGGTCGTGCACCTCCTGTAAATTTTTACTTGCAAGTCTTTTCATTCTTTATGTTCCACTTTTCGTTAATATTAATCTTTCACTTGATTAATAATAATACTTAT